>OY787667.1:40716169-41060543 GCA_963678985.1 Spisula subtruncata | reverse complement strand
GGATAACGGTACATAAAGTTCAATTTTTAATGACTGTAAAATTGAAAGATTACAACAAAACTGACGGGAAGCTGCAGATGACTTAATACAATTATCTAGTCTTTGTATCTCTAATTGAAATGCCATGTATGAATTATACTACTTATCACTATGCAACAATGCCACCTTTGGTATTTACTAAATTCCTTTCATCAAATGAAAATGGCACAACATGCTGATCCAATGCTGGTAGTTTCTAAATTATGTCATAACTGTTATTATCATCACGTTCCTTTGCTTATCCTCTTATACTTACACTGACAGGTCCTAGGGACACCAAATGAGCACATCAACCACTAACACATGTTTTATATGTCTATATATTTTGCATCGGGACCCTTATAGTATTCCTATATTTGTTATAATAAGCAAGGGAATGTGAAATTGATGCAACTGTTCGTTGGACTGTAATCAAGAGACGTTTTTCATTGATCAACTACTTCAGGAGACGGGAAATGTCTCGAGAAATGAGAAAATCCTGGCATCTGGTATAAAATAATGAACAACTATATGACTTTTTGTGGTTGACCTACCGCAAGCGATAGTGTGAACCGATTTCAGTCACCGTCACCCTGAAACCTTTATCTTGGAAAATTAAGCTGGCCATAGTATTTAGCAGGACTCTTAAAACTCGGACCAAATCTCAATTAACGTCTAGTCAAGTACAGAATAATGATATCAAAATTATGTTACACGAAACACTAAGTAGTTTTGTAATGTTAACAATTAAAATGTAATTGATATCTGCCTTTCTTGCAAATGAATATAAAGGGTAATGGTTGTGGTGCCGGATCACACATTGCAATCCCTGAAGATATGGCTGATGTATCCCTTGTACATTGATGTGGTTCTGTGTGCTGGTATGTGTATACCATTGTGGCCCCGATGATTAATCTATGGTTCTGGTGCTAGGTTTGGTAATTCCAGTATGTTCACCTGCTGTAAAATAGACTAGATAACAGATTGCCAAATTAACTTTGATGAAACACTATTTTTCCTACGACTTACCTGTGACTACATTAGGACATTAAGATGTCAAACTTCGTTGTTTATCTTGACGGCAAGAACAACTTGACGTTATGCACATATTCAAGAATAAGTAGTCCCATTGTAGTCGTTATAAAAGCAATGTTAATCACTTGATAAAAAGAGCACTAGGTTAGTGCCGCAGATGCAGTAAAGGTTCATCCGACGCGATTGCATAAAATAACATATTCTCCATCGGCTCACACGATAGATATCCGCTTTTGTCAGATAATCTTACACTTCAACGTCATAAACAATTTGTTATCTATATAGTTTTATTACGATTATTTCATTGATATTAGGTGTGGTTGATGTGTACGTTTTGTTGTCGTTGTATTATATATTGGTGATAATTCCATCATCACGAGAGTGAGCTTGTAATTTAATGAGGAACCCTAGCGTTTTCGGATGGTGATATTCATCATCACACAAAATTATCAAGGAAGGATTGAGTTTAATTACATGAGCGGCCATCGATCAACGCTTTTTTATGACAATATGCTACAACGATTAAGCGAGTGGCAGCTTCGAAACAGTGCAATTATTAGAGGAGCAGCCAAGAAACTTGCTTGTTATATTATTTTAGATATAATTTGGAGAACAAATTACATCGGAGCGGCTAGTGGTGCCATTTTCATTTGCTTACATGACATTTCAATAAGAAACTATACAAAGACACGATAATTGTATATAGTTAGTGATTTAGGAATACAATAATTCTAACAATTGTTTATCGGTTCGTGGCTGCTTAAAGCATCATATAGTGTCTAATTGTTCCCAGCATTTGAAGACAGTTTCAGCTTTCATACGACATCACTCTCGTAGGTTAGCCTCACTTTACTAGAACGTCTGTTTCGTGTATGAGATGTTTCGGGTTCGATCCCTGGGTACCACATGCTAGAGTCCTGAAAACTGCTACTGGTATATTTCCATTGCTACTAGACACATTGCATAAATCGTTCCTGGTAGCTACTGGAGTGCACGTTACGACGATTATATCGATAACTCGAAATATACAAAATATACAAAAAAATGAACACGATGTTTACTATACAAGTATAAGCGTATTCCAAAAAAGTTGTGTATGTTACGGTTATTGTTAGTCAGTAATCATTTTATTACTTATTTTACAGTTTATGTACATTTTTGTAAAGGAATTCAAAACATCTCTTACAATCCCTGCTGACTGTTCAACATAGGAAAACTATTCAATTGTTTGCTCTTAAAAACTGTCTGCCTAAGGAGACATATGTATATTTATGTAGGGACGAACTCCCAGTGAAATTATTAGCGCATAACATAATACGTACTTGCTACCGTACTCAAATAAGACCTGCTATTTATTTCCTAAGACAAAGTGAACGGATCAATAATTGAAGAGTGAACTCGGCCATGAAATAAATACTGATGGGTACATTTCACTGTTTCGTAGTAACATTTGCAGGAAATGACAAAGGTTGTTTAAATCGGCAATCTAATAAAGTAAAAGACAATCGATGTACTAGTAAGCTGTAAATAAAAATGGCTAAAAGGTTGACGTAAACTTTGTTTTAAAAGTTTACATAGTTTAAAGGGCCAGTCTTAGTGTGTCTCCAACAATATGGATATATGTATTACATATTTTAACACTTTTAATGTGTTCAGTATAGAAATGAATCTTTTAACCTATCACCGATCGAACCAGGACCAGAACAACATATACACGTACCGCAAATGACATAACATATCATTAATGATTGTGGGTCTCAAAACAGCTGATTATGTGTATTAAAGTTTGGTTTTTGTACAATTCATACCATGTATATCAATCCATTGTATCATTTGTTTGTAAAAGTCGTAATTAATGACACATTTACCTACGTTGTAAATACATAATACCTAAAATTAAGGTAAAGTCTGTAAACACAAAACACCAATCCACTAACCAACGACTTAACAACTTGAATTAGTATGTGACAAGCCTCCACATGTCCACGGTTACAAAATAAACCAATATAATATTAAACAAAGCAGAGAAGTGTAGCTAAAGGCAGATATGAATATTGCAGTCTGTTGGCGTTCCAAAACGTGTTTCGTATGTATGGAGGCAATTTAAGAAATGAAGAAATTGTGTCATATTAAGATAAATGATCAAGAAAACTCTTTAAGTGACATCAAAAAATCTATTGTCATAGTTTATCTTCAAAGCAAAATATTACTGCAGTTTGTGTGAAATGAATTGTATTTATTGATGTATGCAACGTTTGCCGGATGTCACAATGTTTTGGACATATATGGAATTGAATAAATTGGAATCAAGCATCCGGAGCTACCAACCATATGTACTAGTTAGTTCAGTAGGACAACATACATTAGGACCGAAAGTCGGTCGAGCTAATTCAGTTATTTCACCCTAACGAAATCACTAAAACTCTTTCAAGGAAAGACATCCCACTGCCTGATTACCAATTATCATCAATTTTATCTTCGGTTTTTGCTTGAAATACATAGCACTACTTCAGTCACTTTAATTAGCAAAATCATTCTTTGATTACTGAACGTTAGACTGTTATCAATAGACGTTTATTATTGATCAATGTATCCAGGAGAGGAGAAAATATCACTAGAAATAAGAACAGTCTGAAGTCTTGAGGCTAGTATGAAATAATGGACAACTATATGGCTTTCTTTTGTTGACCTACCGCTGGCGGTAATATGAATTGATTACACTTACCATCATCCTGTGACCTACATCTTAGAATTGTTAGCTTACCATGGTATTTAGAAGAGCTATCAAAATAAGTATCCATTATGATACTACCCGGAACATTAAAATTTACTTTATATCTGACTTTTGTACATATGTGTTATGGATATAATGGGCGATGGTTGTGATGTCAGGTCACATGTACGATGTATCCCTTGCACAGCATTGTGGTAATTTGTAAAGATATGTGTATACCAGTGTGACCCAACGATAAGTCTGTGTTGCTGGAGCTAGGTTTGGAAATCCCGTTTCTTTTCTGGCAAATAGGGCAGATAACAGTGTTCCCGATTGATTTTGCTTTATCAGATCTCCCGATCATGTGACGTCTGATAAACCTTCAACTGACCCTCTAGCATGACGGACTATTTCTTACTGCAAAGTCGCCGCTAGAACTTTGGTACCCGAGGGTGAGGTTTTCCTAACCGAAATGAGCTAGGTTTGAACGATTATTTTTCTAGGACCACTTGTGACTACATTGCGATATCAAGATGTCCAACGTCGTTGTTTATCTAAACGTCAAGAACAACCTGACGTTATATATATGCATGAATTAAAGAATGCGTAGCCCATTTTGGACTTATTGACGCAAAGTTAATAACTTTGTAAATAGAATTATAGGTTTGTGCCGTGGATAGAGTAAAGGATGATTCGACTCGGCTGCAGAAATTACCGAATTTTTTGTCGGCTCACCCGACGAATCATCCACTATGACAGATACAAGTTAACTCTTCCCCGTCATTAACCTATTATTCTGTATATAGTTATAATATAAATGTGTAACTAATATAATGTGTGGTTTTCAGAAAACCATAGCGTTTTCGGATGGTGATATTCATAATCACAACAAAATGTCAAGGAAGGATTGAGTTTAAATAAATGAGCGATCATGCTGTCATTACTACTTTATGGCAATATCCTACAACGATTTAGAGATTGACAGCATATGAACTGACGACTCAATTATAAGAGGATCAACCAAGAAACATGGTTATTATAACATGTCTGATATAATTTTGAAAAAACCAGCATTGGCGCGGCATGTGGTGCCATTTTCATTTGCTTTAAGGATTAACGAAAAACCAATACGCTGTTGTCGCATAGTAGCTCGTTCTTTGAATAATTCATACATGACATTTCAAAAAGACATACAAAGACATGATAACTGTATTAAGTCCGTGGTTTAGGAATAGAATAATTATAACTGAATTTTATATAGGTTCGTGGTTGATTAAAACATCTTGCAGTTTTTATTGTTCCCAACGTTTGAAGACAGTTTCAGTGTCAATACAACATCTCCCATTCAGTTAGCCTCATTAAAGTAGAGCGTCTGCATGGTGTGCGAACAGTTTCGGGTTCGATCCCTGAATGTCACATGCCATAGAAAACTGCTACATGTATATTTCCATTGCTAGACGCCTTGCATAATTTGTTCCTTGCAACTTCTAAATAGTCCTTTACCACGGTAATATAGCTCGAAGGTTTAAATGTTACGACAGGATAATGTTATTCAGTAGGCCTTATACACTTAAAGGTTGAGTGCTACATTACCTGTCGGATTTTCTCATACCTCTTTTATACACTTAAAGAACTATACAAAACGATTGAACACCCTTTATTGGAATGGCATGGTGTTTACTATATTGAAATTCCGAAAAGTTATGTGTTGCAGTTATTGTTAGTCAGTAATCCTAAAAACTTGTTTTAACATTTTACGTTCATTTTTGTGTAAGTAAGAAAATTCTCTATTTTACGAGGCCAACGTATTTGCAAAAAAGCAATCTTCCATGTGGGCCTGTGAAAGAACTCAACACAGCAGATTGTTAGACATATTTCACAGGAACGCAGTAAAGTAGACCAAGGTTAGGAAACCAGTTAAGTATTTTTCAGCGCAATGTACAGACATTGTTGGTATAGGAAGAGTATTCAATTCTTCGCTCGTAAAGAAAACTGTATCTGCCTAAGGAGACTTATGGTGATTTATGTAGAGACGATCGCCCCGTGAAATCATTAGCGCATTATCCGAGCTGCAGTAATCAAATAAGACCATGTATTTATTTCCTAAGACAAAATGAACTGATCAATAATTTAGGATTTAACTCGGCCATGAAAGAAATACAGATGGGTATATTTCACTGTCTTGTATTCTGTAACATTTACAGGAACTGGCAGAGCTTGCTTACAGGCAATCTGATAAAATACATGACGATGGTAAGCTGTAAATAAAAATAGCTAAACAAGTTGACGTAAACTTTATTTGTGTATGAATTTTGTGTATTAAAACGGATGCAAATGTCATGCATGTAAATATATTTCATGACTTAGAGTCCGGTCAAGACAATACCCTGTAAGACAAATTTTGAACGCCCTTAGTAAAATAGCTGCCCGAACTTATTCATGAGAAAAGATACCATACTCAAAACAGCAGATTCTGTGCGTAAGAGTGGAGGTTTTTTGTAAAAAACTAGTATTAACTACAATTTGTTTTATCAATTTTTTTTGTAAAAACTTCACCATTTCAACATTTACATGCGCGATTAATACACGATACTTTAAATAAAAAGTAACGTTTGCAAACAAAACAAATACCAATTTACGTAACCATTGTCTTAACGACTTGAAATGTCATGTTACAAGCCTCTGCATTTCCGTGGTTATGAAATAAACCAGTATGATACTAAACAAAGCAAAGAAATCTAACGGAAGGCAATTACGAATATTGCAGTGTGTTGGCGTTCCAAATCGTGTTTTGTATGTATGGAGGCAATTTAAGAAAGGAAGAAATTGCGTTATATTAAGATAAATGTTCAAGAAAACTCTTCAAGTGACGTTAAACAAGATATGATTATACTTTATCTTCAAGGCATAAAATTACTGCATTTATGAAATGTCTGGTATTTAGTGAATGATGTATACAACGTTTGTCTGGTGTCTCGATGTTTGAGATAAAGATATATCGCAATGGTTTGGAATTCACAGATTGATATTATATATATATACGATTTTCAGCAAAAACAGAAACATTCTTTATACTTATATTGCATACTACAGTTACACTGTGGAAAGAGGTTCAATTGTGTATGCTTGTGGAGTAAAGTACGGTGATGATGACCAGATACAACTTTTATATATGACTATATTGCGTAAAGCAAGGGAAATATACCGTTAGTTATTTTGTTTAAGATTTGACATGTCTGATCCAGATATTGAACCAACTGACATTCAAAGAGGACGCTTTAAAATCTCTACAATAATAAGGCTAACAGTCAAGGATATGTTCATATTGAAGCCGAATCCGTATTTAAACACTGGAAACAATCAGACCGTGTACATGCGTAGGACATAAACCATTAATTGCATACGCGGAATAACATCGGATACTCAAATAGTCCTTCCAAAAACTTCTGTTTGACTGCAAATGGTAATAGGTCTAGTCAAAATGGAACAAGAATAATCTTCTTATTGAAGATTAATTGTAGTGTTTAGATGTAGGTGAAGAACATGTAGAGTAACGGTTTTATCTTTATATATTTTTAGATTTTGGCATATTTGAGAACACGATGTTTACAAAGCCAACATCGAATCAGTAAGCGCGTCTGTAAAAATATGTCAACCGCCTTTGACGAAAAAAGGTGTTCTTATATAAAACATAACCTCCTGTTTTTTGTCTTCTTTTGTAGCAGAAGCATACTTTTTAATGATTAATGTATGCCAACTGGTCATAGATTTAAACATGACATAACCTGGAGCTGACAAGTGTCATTTAACATGGAGCTAAAGGGCAACATTATTTAGTGGTTTTAATCTGGTTAGACGCTCTAACCAGACACCAACCTACGTATCGTACATTTCAGTTAGAATTAATCCGTTCCTTAATCACTGACTTAATACAGTTATCCTGTCTTTGTATTTCTTATTGAAATGTCAAGAATGAATTATTCATAGAACGGAAAATTAAGCGACAATGTCGCCTTCGTTTTGAACTACATTTTGTATATGTATTTCCTTAAAGCCAATAAAAATGGCACCACACGCCGCCCGAATGCTGGCCCTCGATAGAGATTAGGTCCAGAAATGTTAAAGCTATGTGAAAGAACTTAAAGTTAAGATGTGTGTCACCGGGTCCTGGTTAGAGTAATCAATTCACATTACCGCAAGTAGTAACGCAGTCACAAAGCAGCCATTTTATTTTCCATTATAGTTTGGTCAGAAAGGAT
This sequence comes from Spisula subtruncata, assembly GCA_963678985.1. Taxonomy (NCBI): domain Eukaryota; kingdom Metazoa; phylum Mollusca; class Bivalvia; order Venerida; family Mactridae; genus Spisula; species Spisula subtruncata. The sequence continues at coordinate 41,052,518 of OY787667.1, read as the reverse complement.
ATTTCTGTTAAATTTGAGGTCAAAGATTATATGATTCTCATTAGGAGTTCGTGGATGTGTCAGTCTGATTACTACATGATTCTTATAATGCATGTCTCATGTCTGTGTTGTGTTGTTTGTGATGATTTCAATGTTGCGAGGAAATCTTTATATAACTACAATCCTACCAAACTATTTGCTAATTTTAATTAAAAAATAAATATTTATAAAAAAAGGAATGAGAAATTTCTAATCTCGCATAAAATCCGATACATGTAACCTAGTTAACAGACACGCCCAATACGTTAAGGCTTATAGAAAGTCGTCATACGTTGCAATGTATTAACATAGAACACAGTGATTAATATATTTCTTAAATTCGCTCACAATATCATGCCAACATAAACCGTTTCTAGTTTTCACGACTTACGTCTTTCTTCAATATTATTTAAGAGTCTTTAACGTACTACTTGAATATCAAAGTCAAATGTTCAATACAGTTGCTATAAAGGAACAACAAAATCAATTTCCTTCTGAAAAAAATATCAATATTCGCTCGTGGTGGTATTGTCCCTGACAATTTACGAACAAAGGTTACGTTTAGTGTTCTCCTCCTATTTTTTTCAGTAAAACGTTTGAAACAATACAATAAAGGAAATGTCAACTAGCTAATCTGCGAGAGTTTTGTTTATTGACAAACAATTAAGTGGAAGGAAAAAGTGATGTGTAAACACGAACTGTCTATCAAAGCTAACAAAACCTCTATAGAGCTTTTTGGTTTGTATGTCAGAAAATGGGGCAATCTCACATCGTGGAGTTTCTGCCAGTTCCAATTTGCATGTAGATCTATTGTACTTAATTGATTATAGCGCGGATGAATTCCTGTTCATGAGGGCGTTGATTATGATTATATATTACTTTGTTAGCCAATGTATTTCCTTGTAGGAAAACACTAGACATGCTTTGTTATAACGATCAAATAGTAGTTTTTTACAAAATTTAAAACGATATCAAAATTATATTATAGCCAATGTAGCAGATTAAAAATTACAATAACGGGAAATGAACCAGATATATCATGATGGTTCTACATTTATACTGTTAAAAGTGCATTTCCGATTACAGAGGCTTCATATGAAACATCTACGAATAATGGAAAATGAACATTGACGGTCAATATTCTTCTGTTAAAAGTACAAAACTAATTTCTGGAGATTCTTTTACAAATTAGATAAAATCTACTTGATTAATCCTGTGTAATTGCCAAATTGGTAAATGCAATTATAGTCATTTGTACTATGACTACATACATGTACATATACACGTTTAAGGAACAACCGACTAATACAATAATTTGGTATGTACAACAGTGATTACAGTGTACACGTGTGTGCTAGTATGTTTGTATCCTTACGACACATTTAATTGTAACTGTATACTTTTTTTTCAAATGCATATAATTAATTTGATAGAACTTATTAATTATTACTTTAAAAGAAGTTTTTCCTAGTGGGAATGGACTATTAATTAAATTAATCAAAGAACATTACCATTTCTTGCCAAATTGCTGTTATTGTCTGATGGATTTTATATGCTTTTTCTGGAGACCCACTAATATTGTGTCGTCAATAAAACATACGATCAGTTGTTACAATGTACATGCGTAATTTACACTGATATATAAAATCACGAGGTGCGGTTATCGTATTTTCTCTTTATGTTATACTAATGTCTCCATAAAGCGTGTTTGAAGCTTATGCAGATTTGTGAAACAGTTTGCTGGACTTTTACATTTGCTATCTACTTTATGTACATATATATGCGCATATAATAAACAAACATTTGGAACGAAACCTGATTCATACCATTGGTATTTTCCACTGTGGAGAAATAAAGTTCAATGTCATGGTTAATAAAAGATGGAGAGTTTGCTGGACAATATCACTGCGATATAGATTAACACGTTGTATGCCAGAAACAGACATATACAATACCACCCTTAACATTGTAATAAGAACACTCTAGAGAATGTATGATGTGGTAAATTGTTAATTGTGAAATATCACCAGTGTCATCAATAACGGTTCTGGTTCTTGTATGTTGTATAGAATGCCAGACACTTACAATAAAATCTTTTTAACACAAAATATGAATACACGTAACCTACGATTTAACAACTTGAATTATCACTTGATAATCCTTCACATGTACTTGCTTATAAAATAAAACAGTTTGATACTAAACAAATCAGAGAAATCTAGCGGAAGGCAGTTACGAATATTGCAGTGTGTTGGCGTTCCAAAACGTGTTTTGTATGTATGGAGGCAATTTAAGAAAGGAAGCAATTGCGTTTTATTAAGATAAATGTTCAAGAAATCTCTTAAAGAGACGTCAAACAAGATAAAATCATAGTTTATCTTCAAGACATAAAATTACTGCATTTAGGGAATATCTGGTATTTATTGAATGATGTATATAAACGTTTGTCTAATGTTTCGAAAGTTCGCATAAATATACATTGCAACGGTTTGGAATTCCCTATGAAACAGAGATTAATCTATAATATTTTCAACATAAACATACTTATATTGCATAACACCGTTATATCGTATAATGATGAGGAATTATGTACACTTGGCTGGTAAAGTACAGAGTTAATGAATTGATAACAGCTTATAAACAGAAATATATTTCGTCCAGCAAGCGATATATATCAGTAGGAGTTATTTCCCTGGGATCGAACCTTAAACAACAAGAGGACGCTCTTTCGTAATGAGGCTAGTCGATGTGGATATTTTCGTATTGAAGCAGAATCCGTATTCAAATGCTAGAAACAAATACTCAAACAAATGTGCTCGAGTTAAGCCAGGTGCTTGTAACATTGATGCTCGAGATAATGCAAAAATATCATATACAATATAGAGCAAGTTCGTCGTAAATTTGAAATTTTCTCGACATAGACCGTATGCTCGTCTTATCGATACTCGTCTTAACGGGGTTTTACTGTAGTGCTTCCAAAAATTATTTGATTTGAAATGAAAATAGGCTTTGTCAAAATAGAACTAGAATAATCCTGTTAAGATTAAATATAGTGTTTATATGAAGGTGGAGTAGTGAAAACCGTTTGTCCTGAATATTTTGAGAGTTTGGCATCATTGAAAAACGGAAGAAGGCTAGTTTGAAACCAACATTGAATCAGTCCGCGCGTCAGTCAAGATATGTCAACCGCCGTTGACCAACAAATGTTTACTTATTTTAATCACGACCCCCTATTGTTTTTTCTTTTGTAGATGAAACATACTTCTCTTCAATGATGTATGTGCCACTGTGCCAACTGGCAATATACGTTGTTATAGTGCATTCTACAGCTGACAAGTGTCACGTAACATTGAGCTAAAGGGCAAATCTATTTAGTGGTTTATAACCTGGTTAGGTACTCTAATTAGCCACGAATCTCGTACAATACTGTTATAATTAATTATTACTAAATCACTAAATTAATACATTTATCCTGTCTTTGTATTTCTTATTGAAATGTCAGGGACGAATTGTTCATAGAACTGTATATTACCCGACAACGTGGCCTTCGTTTTGAACTACATTTTGTTCATGTGTTTCCTTAAAGCAAATATAAATGGCACCACATGCCGCCTGAATGCTGGTAGTTCTATTAATATTATAACAACCATGACTCTTGGCTGATCCTCTTATAAAACACTGTCAGTTCCGAGACTGTCAATTGCAAACTCGCTGTAGGATACTGTCGTGTCAACAGTGTTGACAGGGCGACCACTCATTTACTTAACTTAATTTTTCCATGATATTTCTGTGTGATTATAAAACCAACCATGCTTCTCAATTCTATTATGAAATGTAATTTCGCTCAGGATGATTGATTTTTCGACAGAATATTATACAGTGCACATTGACCACACATATGTCAATTACATAACCAATTACTACTCACTACATTCAGGGACTATACTCCTTTGTATCGTGACCATAGACGACTGTCCCTCGGGGCCTTACGTATTCCTATCCTATATATACTATAATAAGCAAAATAATGGTCAAGTGGTTTAGCATACGTGTCAACAGGATCTGCAAATAGTGAACCGGCACCACAACCTTTGTCAATTATAGTCAAAGCAAATATGTACGAGAGTCATTTTAGACGTTGAAAGGTGCACATTAGAAAGCTGCTGAGTTTCGAATAAAATATCACACTGGGGAGTATTATTTTCTACGCGAATTGGACGTCCGTTGCGCTTTGGTCCCAATTGTTCACAGCTCTTTATAATGTGGATCACTGGGTGAGGGTTAGAGTAATCAATTCACATTACCGCAAGCGTTAATCAACCACAAAAACATATAGTTGTCCATTATTCAATACTAGCGTAAAGACTTCAACTTTTTTTCTATTTCTTTTCTCGTGTCATTTTCCCCTCTCCTGAATTCGTTCATTAATGTAAAAACGTCTCTTGATTGCAGACCAACGTTCAGTAATGATGGAGTGATGCTGATAATTAAAATGACTGCAGCAGTCCTTTAGATTTCAAGCGGAAACCGAAGATAAAATTAATGATTATTGTTTTACAGAAAATGGGATATCTTTCCTTGGAAGACTTTTAGTGAATGCTTTGAGGTGAAATAACGATTTTGGTTCGATCGACATTCTGTCCTAATGTGGGTTATTCTACAAATGCACTGTACTAACTAGTACGTAAAATGGGTCGTTCCGGATCCAAATGACTTGTTTCCAGATGTTACGATTCGTGGATCCGATGGATAGTTAAATCGAACACTCATCATGACTGTACGTATTCTTGTAGTGTTTCCAGAACGTGTGTGTAATCTCGAATCCGTACGACAAGACATTGCGTTATTCGGTCAAACCATATATGATATATACCAATACATGTGTTCAACGTTGATAATATCACTGTTTCAATGGAAAATACTAGTGGGGCGATAACTGCGGGCATCGTTGAACGGGAAATGAGTGTGATAACTGCAATACTGTACTTACTGAAAGCTCATTTATCTCCACTCATCATCAGTAAAAATGGGGAACAAAAAAGCTTAAGAACAAAAAAGCAAGTAAAAGCAAGTAAAGCTCAATCTCGGGCTACGGGCTATACCATATCACTATTAAAATAACATCGTTTTTCAGTTTCTATTTATTACTTACAACTTGTATTAATTACTGTACTGGGACACTAACTGGGATCCGACATTCGAGCTGGAAAATCTCCCGAGGTGGGTTTGAACCCACAACCTATGCATGGTGTCTCCGTTATGGACAATGTTTTCTTGAAGCAGGTTACTGGTATATCACATGTGGATTAACAAGAGATGTTAGTAACAAAACACATATTCCCGCATGGCAGCTCTAAACTAGTACAGTATAATCGAAAATAGTAAAAGTTACAGTTACATTGACCAACGTCAATGGAAAGTTTGACGATCCTATGCCAAATCGTTCTTGAGCTATTGAACGGAAACCATTTGGTCTTTAAATAATGGTAAAGGTCACAGCGACCTTGACTTTTGACTTACTGGCCTCAAAATCAATAGGCGTCATCTGATGTTAATGACCAGACACCATGTAAAGTTTGTAGAACACAGGACAAAGTGTTCTCGAATTTTGAACGGAAACCATTTGGCAGACAGACATGAGCAAAGCAATAAGCATACAATTAAAGAAAAGTTCATATTGGTGGAAATTTTCCAGGTTAAGTATGTATATGATTAATATCGAAGGCGATAGATAACGAATTGCGTTATTGGTACACAGCAAAAAGCCTAACCGAGTTATAATAATAAGTCAGAGAAAATAGGTATAGGCTCTAGAATCTGTAGCAATATTAACATTCATTAAATATTAAATTCGCTAAAATTTTCTCATAAATAATCCTTTCGGGATTGGCCTTTCTGGCTTTTTGATGTAATTGCAATTTAATGACAAAATGATGCATTCAAATGACAACTTTAAGACTAAGATTATTTGCAAAATCTTTTTATGGTGCCGCTATTGTTCTCTGAAAATACCGTATTACCTAAAAGCTCTCTGTTACCCTTTAGGAATTTTCACTCACATTGTCGTTGCACTGTGAACGATGAAATTACCATTTTTGGTGTACCATATGCTCTGGTCGCCTTTCCCCGTACCGGTAATAAGGGGTTGTCTTAAGCTGTCTCTGTGACATCTAAAGCACCTAGCTTATCTCACGGGTTTATTTTTATAAGTCGGTAAGAGTAATTTCTCGTGACTAACACAATGGGTCGCCTATATATTAGTGTTTAATTAGATTTTATATAATAAGATAATTGTGGCCTCGCTTTTGTAAGTTTTAATAAAAGTAGATTGCCACTCTGTGCGAATAATTCCTTTCGACTCCAGTCTATAGTGTTATTTTTCTTTTTTAGAGCGCATCTTTTTTATACTTGATCTATATGTTTTTTAAAGTGACCAATATATTTTATCTTACTTTGTTATAGAAAGTAGTCATTTGTTATACAACATTATGCTATATTATGTTCTTGTATTAGTTTACTTGTGAGGTTGACCAACGGGAAGTCGAAAACGATTGTTTCACCAGAAGTTACTCAAAATATTGAGTTTGTAGTTGCGACCTTCTCATTCTAAGCCAGCGAAATGAAGCTTGCATTTATTGTCGTCGACCATGGGCATCATTATTGTTGTCTTTACGTTATTCCCGGAGCGTTTTCTTGTCGTCAGCAAAAGAATATTGGAAAATAATACGTAATTATTGAGTTTTTGTAGCCACACAGTTAACGCTATGTATTACCATGTGTATACTGCATGTGTTTCTTTTTTGTCTGGTGCACAACCAAACTAAACCATATAGAAAATAAGTGCGGGCGACGAGAGTATTCCCTGAATTAAATGAAAACCGAACTCATTAGTGACGTGTTTCATTAAATAAATGCAATCAGTGAAAATATCTCGAAGGAATTAAATTTTAATTAGTATTCACGTGTAATGATCTACAAAACAATAAAATAGCGACTAACACAACGTGGAAGCACCTGTTTACTCCAGAAAAAGTTCAATACGATATGACTGTAAAATTGCAAACATCTTCCAATTGCAAATACCCTGTTCTGTTATTAGTGTTAACTTTTAACTTTTAGCTTGAAATTTTGAAGGAACAGTGTCACTAATAATATGTACTAAATCTATGTTTGGACTCATCGAATAACTTTCAGGTGAATAATGCCTATACATGTAGTATGCGTTATGGAATAAATTAGCATGAAATGATGCATAATCGTGCTTTCGAGAAATTGAAAAGACACACTCTGATGTTCGCATAACACACTCGTAATTATTGTGTACGTATTTAACCATGTTGAAGGTGACCCTGTGTTTAACTTGGCCATTTAGGTGTATTAGTTCTTTGACAGTTCCCATATTAATAAGCGAAGGTGACATTTCGTTACTGAACAAATTAATTGAAAATCGGAAAACTAATCTTCATCATATTCACATCCTCGGAAAGTAACCTTGAATGAGCTTTCTGAAATGTATAACATTTCTCAACCAACGTCAGGTTCAGATTATAAATAGCATCGATTGCCATATAAATGTTCGTCATTAGAGTGACTTCAAGCCAGTCATATAATTTCCTGCAAATGTTAGAGACTACAAGACAATGAAATATACCCATGTGTAGTCCTTCCATGACCGAGTTAATTCCTAAATTATTTATCAAAATAATCATCAGCTCATATTGTCTCAGGAAATAAATACCGGGTCTTATTGGATTACGGTGGCAAGTAAACTGCGCTCATGATTTCACGGGGCGTTTGTGTCTCCATAAATGACCATATGACTCCTTAGGCCAGTTTTCTTTTAGAGCGACGAATTGAATAGTCTTCCTATGTGGACGTTGTGTGTTGTTTTTCCTGAGAAATATTGAACTGTCTACTTTACTGCATTCCGGTGAAATAAAAATGTATGTCTAACAATATGCAACAGGCTTTTAAAGGGGTGTTTTGATTTCCTTCACAAAAAATGTACGTAAAATGTAAAAATAAGTTAAAATGATTACTGAATAACAATAACAGTAACACATAACGTTTCGGAATACCCTAATAGTAAACACCGTGTTCATTCTTTTTGTATAGCTCTGTTTGTCAGACCTACTGTTCGACACTCTATTTTTGTCACATTTAAACGTTCGAGATATATTATCGTTACGGACAATTGAGAAGTAACCAGGAACAAATTATGAAAGGCATCTAGCAATTGAAATATATCAGTAGCAGTTTCAAGACTCTGGCATGTGGCATTGAAGGACGAACCCAAAACAGTCCGTAAACCATGCAGATGCTCTACTTTAATGAGGCTAACCCAAGGGGAAATGTCGTATTGAGGCTGAAAATGTCTTTAAACGCTTCGAGCAATAAGACACTATAAGACCCTTTAATCAACAACGAACTTATATACAATTCATTTAGAATTAATCTATTCCTAAATCACAGACTTAATACAGTTATCCTGTCTTTGTTTCTTCTTTTTGAAATGTCAGGAATGAATTATTCAAAGAACGAAATATTGCGCGACAGCGTTGCAACTGAAAATGACACCACATGTCGATCTAATGCTGGTAGTTCTCTTAATTATATCAAAATGTTATAACAACCATGTTTCTTGGTTGATCCTCTTATAATTGCACTGGCAGCTCTTAGGCTACCAAGCGCTAGATCGCTGTAAGATATTGTCGCAAGATATGTTTTGACAGCGCGACTGCTCCTGTATTTAGTGTAATCATTCCTTGACATTTATAATGTGTGATTATGAACCAAACCATGCGAAACAGTTAGGTTTCCCTATCCTCTTATAATAAGCAATCTCTCTGGTGATGATTGATATTTCGAGGGACACCAAGATGTGCATATTAACCCCACATACATGTCTCATATATATTACGTAAACAATAACTGCTCACTACATTCATAGACTACAATATTTTGCATCGGGACCACAGACTTTTCATCGAGGCAACAATAATAGTTCTATATCTAATAATCTATTATAATAAGCAAAGCAATTAACAAGTGGTACAACATACATTCTAACAGGGTCTGCAAATAATGCACCGGCAACACAGACTTTGTCCATTACTAGTATAGCCATCAAAAATATGTACGAAAGTCGTTTTAGATTAAAGTCTAATTATGCATATTAGAAATTATTATTTTGTACTTGAATTGGATGTCAATATTAGATATCTGGTCCCGTATTCTATATCTCTTCGAAATACTGTAGTAGCCTGAACTAAGATGAGGGTCACCGGGTCCGGGTGAGTGAAATCAATTCACATTTCTACATGTGGTAACTCCACCACAAAAAGCCATATGATTATGATTATTTCATACTGGATAAAAGACCTCAGAACTTTCTCATTTCTCCAGTCATTTCGCCCTCTCCTGAATTATTTGATCAATGTAAAATATCTCTTCGTTCAGTAAAGATGGAGTGATATTGCTAATTTTAGTAATTAATGATGTGCTTTACATTTCAACCAGAAACCGACGATAAAATTAATGATAGTTGTTAAGCAGGAAATGGGATGTCTTTCCTTGGGAACGAGGTTTAGTGATTCCTTCGGGTGAACTAACGGATTTAGTTCGATCGACTTCTTTGCTAATGTAAGTTGTCCGTCCTACTGTTCTAACTAGTACATAAGGCGGGACATTCTGGAACGCAATACCGTATAATGCATTCCCAGATGTTGCACGACCCATGGATCAGACGGATGTTTAATAGAACATTCAGCATGACTGTCAGTAGTATCTTAGTGTTTCCAGAACGTTTATGTAATCACGAATCTGTACGACAAGACTAAACATAACATAATATTGTAAACCATTGATAACAGCATTATTAACATGGATGTCATTGCACTGAAATGATTGCCATAACTAAAATACTATACTGAGTGCTTATCTACTACCTCAATACATCCTCACTAGAAATATTGTACTAAACAGCCAAATAACAAAAACTCAAAAGCATTACTTAGTCTCGGGTTACGTACTCAGCTATATAAATATTTAGGTATCACCGTTTCTATCACTCACAACTTGTTTAACTGCACTGTGGCACTGACAGGGATCCGAGCTTCAAAATATCCGGAGGTGGGATTTGAACCAGCAACAAATGCGTTATGTTTACAAAACTGACAATGTAGGTTGCTGGAATATAATATGTGGATTAAAATCCATTAAAAGTACATACTGGTGCAACTCTACCAGGTAAAATAAGTATATAAGACATATCGAAGGCGAAATATATTAAATTGCGCTATTAGTAGATAAGTACAAAGCAAAAAATCTAAGCGAGTTATAATGAAAAGCTATTGGCTTTACATTCAGTAGCAATATTGATATTCATTAAATATAAAATCCACTACATTTGTTTCATTAATAATCCCTTTGGGATTGATCTTTCTGGATTTTTGATGTAAATGCAATTTGATGACAAAGTTATACTAAGTACATTCACACGACAACCTTTAAACTAAGATTACTTGCAAAATATTTGTATGATTACTGCTGTCTGGAAATATTATGTAACCACAATGCTCTCCCTTAACCTTCTGGAATGTTTACTCGCTTTGTCACTGTTCTGTTAACAATGAAATCACCATCTATAGTGTACCATATGTTTTGATCGCTTTCCTTTCCCCATACCGGTAATAAAGGATTGTCTTAATGGCATAAGCTGCCTTTGTGACATCTAAATCACCTAGCTTGTCTCTTTGACTTATTGTTATGAGTCGGTAAAAGTTATTTCACGATGCTGACACCATTGGTTGCCTACATATTAATGTTAAATGATGTTTATATAATAAGATAACAGTGGCACCGCTTATGAAATGTTTAATAAATCTAGAATTGCCATTCGGTACGAAGAATTCCTCCACCTTATCTCATTGGCAAGGTAATAATCTAACCTGGGACCGTATTCACCAACATTGTAATACTAAACTCAGTTTAAGATTTTTACATTTTCAAATGTTCTATTCGCTCGCATGATGTTATCATTTTATGCCCCGACATCTACTAATGCAAGAGGCATATAATAAACGTCCGTTCGTTCATCCGTTCGTCCTTTACAAAATGTTGAAGCCGGGGTTAAGCGTTTACTGAATGCAGTCTTGTGTACAAACAATATAGACCAAATGAAAATGTTATACAGGCGACGAGAGAATTCCTTGAATTAAATGAAAACCGAACTCATTAGTGGTGTATTTCATTAAATACATACAATTAGTTAACATATCTCGAAGGAATCAAATTTTAATTAGTATTCATGTGTAAATCTCCACAAAACAATCAAATAGTGTAAACGCAACGTGGAATCCCTTGTTTCTTACAGGGAAAAGACCTACACAATGTAAAGTTCAATGCGTAATGACTGTAAATTACAATCATCTTCCAATACGAGCAAAATTAAAAATTCTTACTGATAATATGGACTACTCATCAAATAATGTTCTGGTGAATTAAATTGTATGAACGAACCGGAAAAGACGAATAATCGTGATTTAGAGAAATTGAAAAGACACTCTCAGATTTTCGTATAATACATTCTTAATAAGTGTGTGCGTATTTAACCATTTTAAAAAAACTCACTGTATCCCTCTCTGTGTATACAAAAATACTCCACCAATAATACATTTCATGTCTTTATGAGAAATAAGAGTTTGTACAGCTTGAAATACACAATAAACTTGATAATATCACATTGTAAACAGTGTCTAGTATATACAACACATGTATAGTAACAAATACAGAGTATTTAAAATAATTTAAAGTAGCTCAAATCAAATGTTTTGTCTTATCTGTGAACTAAAATCATTATCTGGGTTGTGAATACATGATATTTAAAAATAACAAAGTAAATTTTGTAATCACCAATCTATGTAACCATCGTCGTAACAACTTGAATTATCACGTGACAATTCTCCGCATGTCCTTGGTTACAAAATAAACCAGTATGACGTTAAACAAAGCAGAGAAATATAACGGATGGCAGTTATGAATATTGCAGTGTGTTGGCGTTCCAAAACGTGTTTTGTATGTATGGAGGCAATTTAATAAAGGAATAAATTGCGTTATATTAAGATAAATGTTCAAGAAAACTTTTAAAGTGACGTCAAACAAAATAAAATATAGTTTATCTTCACGACATAAAATTACTGCATTTAGGAAATGTCTAGTTTATTGAATGATGTATGCAACGTTTGTCTGATGTCTCTATGTTTGGGATATATATATATATGAGCCGTTCTCCAGGAAAACCGGGCTTATTGACAAAATTGTGAAAATGTTGATAATTATATGGTTAGAAAGAAAAAACTCTTGTGAACAGTTTCTGAAAATTTGAACAAATTATTCCATAAACTTACAAAATTAAAGACTTTTTAAACCAACCACTACCGCCTACTTTATGAGTGACGTCGCGAACGTCATTATCTACGTTTTTTACGTAACGTGGCATTCCAATGATCCAGTATCTGATACATTTTTGACTTAAACTTTTAAACTTGTGGCAAATTTTATAATCATATTCTTATTTTAATAAAACGTGTTCAGTTTGTCAGTATTTACTTCCAGGGAAAAATAGCAAGTGTTTATAGCCACTTAACCCTTGTTTTCCTTGATATGGGTTCTTTTTAGAAATCGATCACCATAGCAACAACAGACTTTATTTTAACACAATTTTAAAGAAAACTTGAAGCTAATGAATAGTACTATTCTATTCAATTACTTAAATATGAAAACAAAATACACGATTTTTTTCTCATTTTATACATTTTTCTAAGTCTTTTTGCATAATTACAATGCAATGTCATTAAGCCCGGTTTTCCTGGAGAACGGTTCATATATATACATGGCGATGGTTTGGAATTCACTATAAACCAGAGATTAATATACGACTTTCAACAAAAACAGAAACTACAAATATAATCCATAGTACTGTTACACTGTGTAATGACGGCATTTATGTACGTGGGTGAATCAAAAAGTTCGTAGAAAAATATCATAACTCACAAACCACAGCTTCAAATGCTTTCAAATTTTAATATAATGTGATCATAAGTGTAACAAAACCCTTTGTCAAATTTCATTGAATTAGTCAAAACTACTTGCTTTTTTACATTGAAACGCACACATGCTGTGACAGCATACCAGAGCACGCCAGTGTTATTTGATGAACTACGTCAAACTTACGCCACGTTTGTCAATACTTACGTTAACTTATTGACTCATTTTCGCTTCTCGAGTGACTAATATGAAGGTATTTTTGGATAACCATCGTAATAATAGTTTCTGCATTTCCAATTGTTTGTTTAGTAACGCTGGTCCTCTTCGACGACTTTGCGTCACCGGTATCGTGTGTATTTTATTTGGTTGTCAAATCCGTCGGCCTTCACGAAATCACTAATTCCATTGATAAATCGTTGTCTATTTATTTCAAGATCTATACCTGCACGTTTCAAACCATGTATTGTCTCTGACGCCGGACGTATATTTCAGTTTCACGCAGATTTAGATAGCAGCCCGTGGTTCCGTTAATTCCGGTAGACCCGTTTTACGCGAGTATTTGTAGTGCGATTATGTAAATGTTGATTAAAGCATTATTTATCGGAGAAGACATCTTAAATTTTAACAGACTTAATGAATGAAATCATGCAATTTGACAAACATTTAGACAGTTTTTGGAGGTCCTACAATTGAGACATTTTACAAAATTTAATAAAATGTGTTTAAAATTATCCGTGTGCTCCGGTATATGTAATCGCCCTTATTTAAGATATACATATTTTTAAAACGATTATCATCAGGTCGCTACAAAACTGTGTATGTAAAGAAAATACCAATGTATTCATTCAGTATAAATATGGCGACAATAACTCTGAAAATAAAAAAGTTATGGCAAAATTTTACAAACTTTGTGATTCACCCACGTATGCTTATGCATTCAATGTAACCAGAATACTCTTATTAAGATTAAATGTAGTGTAACGATGTAGGCGAAGTAGTGAAACGGTTTTATCTTCAATATTGTTAGATGTTGGCATAATTGTCAAAATGGAGGAAGGGAAATGTAAAACCAACATAAATGAGTCCGCGCGTCAATCAGGGGCTGACAACTGTCACTTTATATAGAGCGATAGAGTAAACTTATTTAGTGGTTTGGGACCTTGTAAGACGCTGTAATCAGCTACGAACCATTCAGTTGCAATTAATCCATTCCTAAATCACTGACTTAATACAGTTATCTTGTCTTTGTATTTCTTATTGAAATGTCAGGTAGAACAGAACATTTTGCGACAATGCCGTCTTCGTTTTGAACTACATTTTGTACATGTAGCTCCTTGAAGCAAATGAAAATGACCTCCACATGTCGCCCGAAAGCTGGTAGTTCTCTTAATTTTATCATAAATATTATAACAACCATATTTCTTGGTTGATCCTCTTATAATTACACTGTCAGTTCCTAGTCGGCCAATCGCTTAATCGCTGTAGGGTATTGTTGTGAGAACTGTATTGACAGCGCGACCGCTCATTAATCTAACTTAATCATTCCATGACATTTCTGTGTGATTATTAATCCAACCATGCTTCTCAATTCTATTATAAAATGTAATTTCGCTCCTGATGATTGATATTTTGCCAGAATATTATACAGGGAAACCAAAATATGCACATTGACCACACATATATGTCAATTACATAACCAATAACTACTCACTACATTAAGGGACTATACACCTTTGTAACGGGACCACAGACGACTGTCCTCGGGACCTCAAGTATTGCTATCCTATATATATTATAATAAGCAAAATAATGTTCAAGTGGCATAGGATATGTGTCAACAGGATGTGCAAATAGTGAACTTGCATCACAACCTTTGTCAATTATTGCCAAAGCAAATATGTACTAAAGTTATTGTAGACAATGAAAGGTGCACATTAGAAAGCTGCTGAGTTTTGAATAAAATATCACACTGGGGATTATTATTTTGTACGTGAATTAGACGTCCGTTGCTCTTTGGTCCAAATTGTTCACAGCTCTTTTAGATGTGGATCACCAGGTGAGGGTTAGAGTAATCAATTCACATTAGCGCAAGCGTTAATCAAACTCAAAAAAGAAACATATAGTTGTTCATTATTCAATACTAGTGTGCCGACTTCAGACCTTTTTTCATTTCTCGTGTCATTTTCTCCTCTCCTGGATTCGTTCATCAATGAAAAAACATCTCTTGATTGCAGACCAACGACAGTAATGATGGAGTGATATTGATAATTAAAATGGCTGTAGCAGTGCTTTAGATTTCAAGCAGAAACCGAAGATAAAATTAATGATAATTGTTAAAGCGCTACATTTTTTCTTCTTTGCGTCTGGTCCAGAACTTTATAGAGGTATCAGCATGATGCCAGCATTGTGCCAGCATGAGATCACTATCAGTGATTATCTGGGGTCATAAAACACTGTAACTGGTCAGTGTAAGGGATCAGAGGCCCATATAGCTACTGATAATCAATAATGTGCTACTGTAATATGTACCCTTGAAAATATGTGTTACCATTGTGTGTTTGTTTAATTTGTATAATTAGAGATATTTCTTTGATTTTTGTTTCCATCTGGTTTAAGTGTGTAAAAACTATTTGTCAAAATATTAACTATTTTAGTAATTAATATTCCCTAAGAGTTACTTAAATAAATACACACCCAAACCAGATACAAATAAAACTAAGCAACTATACCAAAGAGGTACACAATATCAATTCTGATTGTATGTCTGTGAATATACCTTTTTTATAAATATAAGATAACATAATACTCATAGATCTAGTTAATAAATTAATTGTTTTAAATTTAAAACATCAAAACAAAACCAACATCAAAAATAACATTTTTATATCTTATGAATAATATCAATTCACTCATTTCATTGAATACATAATTAAGAAATGTTAATCATGAGGCATACAGCTACTGGTATATAAGTTATATACGTGGGCCCATCAATAATTTCGTGAACTAATTCTACTGTTTCATAACGCTTTGACATAGCTAATTGAAATTTTGCATGGTCAAAGATAATTTAGTATCCAATTAATTAAACATAAAAAGTGATTGGTGACGTCACTATTTATGACGTCATAGCAATATTCTAACGTCATGTCATTGGTGTTCGTTATTAAAAATGGCGTCGCCTGGTATGATCGTGTAACGTTTAGTATTAAAGATTTATACATTACTCACGCAATATGTCTTCTACATTCCGAAAATTTTGCATGCAGTTTGTATGGACTCTTGGTAATCAAATAGTGCATTTTCACTGTCGAAGAAGTACTTAAAGGGCAATAGAGGAGCAAAAAATGACGATAAGCATATTCGCCGGCCATTGGTTGTTAAAATTGGCGGTCGGTAAAGTGTATAGAGCATAATATTTTATGACATACAAAGAATAACTTGTAATTATTGTGTTTCTCCGAAAGCTACTGTTATTAGATACTTTTGTAGCAATAATTAAATACCAGTTGTCATCGGCTATATAAAGAAAGCACATACAATTTCAAATATATGAAATTCTGATATATAATAAAAATTCGCCAATCCGTAGCCGCAGCGTTTTTTCGGACACAATCTAGGACCTGAATATACAACTGTTACAGCACCCATCCTATAACTCAGAAAAGACTATTGACTACTTCTGGCCATTTCCAAAACTCAAAAATAGCCCGCATGATTAGAAATACAACCACCGAGAGAAGCTGGGTGCGTCATAAACATAACGTTGCGGGAGATGTCACGTGACGGCCTGTAACACGTGCTCCGGTTATAGGTCGAGCAATGAAATAAATGCAAACTGTGCACGGGATGTTATTTTAATAAGGACTAGAGGCTAAAAGTGTGTAAGGTTATTTATACTCGCAACATAAAATTAGTTCACGAAATTATTGATGGGCCCTCGTATGTTCAGATTTTTTAAACACTTTTATAATTGTGCATTAATTTGCATGCATTTGTGTCTAATCTCACGACAGTCGTTTTCAAGCAACACAAACAAAATTATGTCAATTTTGGATGGTTCAGGGGTTTTTTTCACAATAAAATATTACATAAACTTATATATCAATTTAATTTTACTATAGGCTTACAGATATTTTATAAAATCCTGTCATAAAGGGAACTCTTGTTGTCTCTTATCTAATACTAGGGCCTTTTGTAAACTAATTAACATACTGTGCAATGTTGCATAATATTATGTAATAGGGTACAATATGGTCAGATATCTTAAAAATCAGTAACCACATGCTGAGAAAACTATGACCAAATTTGGTTGGCCCAGTGCCAAAATCCAGGTCTTTAAACAGAAAATGGAATATCTTTCCTTGGAAGACTTTTAATGAATGCTTCGGTGTGAAATAACGATTTTGGTTCGATCGACATTCTTTCCTAATGTAAGTTGTTCTACAAATGTACTGTACTAACTAGTACATAAATTGGGTCGTTCCGGACCCAAATGATTCGTTTCCAGATTTTACGATCCATGGATCCGACGGATAGTTAATCGACCACTCAGAATGACTGTATGTATTATTGTAGTGGTTCCAGAACGTGTGTATAATCACGAATCTGTACGACTTGACATTGTGTTATTCGGTCAAACCATATATATGATATATACCAATACATGTGTTCAACGTTAATAATATCACTGTTTCAATGGGAAATACTAGTGGGGCGATAACTGCGGGCATCGTTGTACGGGAAATGAGTGTGATAACTGCAATACTGTACTTACTGAAAGTTCATTTATCTCCACACATCCTCAGTAAAAATGGAGAACAAAAAAGCTTGACAACAAAAAAGCAAGTAAAATCAAGTAAAGCTCAATCTCGGGTTTCGGGCTATGCAATATCATTATTAAGATATCATTGTGTTTCAGTTTCTATTTATTACTTACATCTTGTAATAATTACTGTACTGGGACACTAACTGGAATCCGACATTCGAGCTGGAAAATCTCCCGAGGTGAGTTTGAACCCACAACCTATGCATGCTGTCTCCGTTACTGACAATGTATCCTTGAAGCAGGTTACTGGTATATCACATGTGGATTAACAAGAGATGGTAGTAACAAAACACGTATGTCCCATGGCAGCCCAATACTAGTACACTATAATCGAAAATAGTAAAAGTTACAGTGGCATTGACCAACGTCAATGAAACGTTAAACGATCCTATGCCAAACCGTTCTTGAGCTATTGAACGGAAACCATTTGGTCTTTAAATAATGGTAAAGGTCGCAGCGACCTTGACTTTTGACTTACTGGCCTCAAAATCAAAAAGCGTCATCTGATGTTAATGACCAGACTCCATGTAAAGTTTGTAGAACACAGGGCAAAGTGTTCTCGAATTTTGAACGGAAACCATTTGGCAGTCAGACATGAGCAAAGCAATATGCATACAATTAAAGAAAAGTTCATTTTGGTGCAAATTTTCCAGGTTAAATATGTATATGATTAATATCGAAGGCGATAGATATCGAATTGCGTTATTAGTACACAGCAAAAAGCCTAACCGAGTTATAATAATAAGTCAGAGAGAATAGCTATAGGCTCTAGAATCTGTAGCAATATTAACATTCATTAAATATTAAATTCGCTACAATTTTCTCATAAATAATCCTTTCGGGATTGGCCTTTCTGACTTTTTGATGTAATTGCAATTTAATGACAAAATGATGCATTCAAATGACAATTTTAAGACTAAGATTATTTGCAAAATCTTTTTATGGCTATCGTTCTCTGAAAATACCGTATTACCTAAATGCTCTCTGTAAACCTTAAAGTCCCAATAAGGTTTAAAATGGTAGCATTTTCTATCTACAAAGAATATTGAAATATTGAGATATTAAATTATACTAAAAATGGTGCAGAAGGGACCCATATCTGACCTCAGGTCGCTGTTCCTTCTTTGAGAAATAATCAACTGAAAACGCTATTTAGTATTTTGTCCTCCGTACAAAATACTCAATAGTGTTTACGTTTAAATTTTTCGAACGATTCTGAAGATTTCGTCAATGATCGGAAGTATACGCACAAAACCCGGTACACCGGTATCTGCCGGTACCCTGTTGTAGGCCTATATTGTATTGTATATTGCGTGGGGTATTGTAGTCTAATCATGACTGACACCTAATTTAATGGCTAGGTATAATCCAATTAAAGGATTAGTGTAGAAGTGTGAATGAATATATATCACTTAATATAATCATGGATTTCCTTCCTTGGAAACTGGTTTCAGCAAGTCCTGGTCGAAGGCCAAACTTCTGACAGTGTACCTGTGATCAGCGGCGTCCCTCAGGGCTCTGTCCTCGGCCCACTTCTCTTTCTTCTCTTCATCAATGATCTCCCAGACAGTGTAGTATCATCAACACGTCTCTTTGCGGATGACTGGATCCTATACATATACATCAGATCACCAGAAGACAACGACACCTTGATGCCTTAGCAGAGTGGGAGAAAAAGTGGGGCATGGACTTTCACCCACAGAAATGTAGCTTCCTGAGAGTCACCAAAAGTCGCAAACCATTCCAGGCCAACTACACATTTAAAGGCATCTCTCTCCAAGAAGACACCATCACCAAGGACTTGGGAGTAGATCTACAATCCGACCTAGGCTGGACCTCACATATCAACAAAAAAATAAAAAAAGCGAACAGCATCCTTGGCTTCATCAAAAGAAATCTTCAAAAAACCTCCGAAAAAACTAAGACCATTTTTCTCTAGTACGACCAAACCTTGACTACTGTGCCACCATCTGGAACCCTCACCATCAAAACCTATCCAAAAATATTGAAAAAGTACAACGCCGAGCTGCTAGATTTGCGACCAATCGATACAGAAATACAAGCAGCGTATCAGACATGATCAGCCAACTAAACTGGGAAAGCCTAGAGTCGAGACGCCAGAAACAACAGCTTACGATGTTCTACAAGATAGTAAACAACCAAGTAGACATCCAACCCGACAAGTACCTCCAGAAAGCAAGACCCATGCCCAGAGCACCACACAACACTAGATTTCTTTACCATCACGCCTGTACAGACTCCTACAAATTCAGTTTCTTCCCACGGACCATCCCCTTGTGGAACAACCTACCAGCCTCTGTGGCTGAGGCTCCTTCTTTGACATCTTTTAAGAAGGAGCTTGAGAAACTCTCATTCTAAGGGGACCATCTCGCTCAGATATGAAGTACAGCCATATGATAGGTGTTGAGCTATGTCAGCCGGGACTCAGTCCCTGTCACCGCCACGGAGCTGGACAGGTCAAGTGCCTTGATGGTCGAAAACTATCTGAGCATATCTTTTCTTGTATTTCTATCCTTTCCTATTATGCATATCTCCATCGTCTTGAACGAGTCTATTCTTCCATACCTTTTCTATCACTCTCTTTTTTCTATCTAGCGCACCGTTAAATTATTGTCAAGTCTGACAGATTAACGTATTATGTAGATGTAGATGGAATTATAAAGACAAGCACATTAACTCCATGATATATAACATATCGAATGAAAAGATCGTATCTACAAAATTATATTTTGAGAAAATAAGAAAATCTGTCTGACAAATTACTCTTTACTTATGGTTAACAAGCTATCATGAAAATAGGCTCATAAGAAGCGCCTTGTGATATAGATTTCAATTATGGCACTTACGACCTTCTCATTCTAAGCCAGCGATATAAAATTATAAGGACAAACAAAAAATCTGATTTTTTATATTTTATTACAGATTATGTTGTATCAGACAATAAACAAAATGTAGCTAGCTACAATTAAATACATATTCATAGGACAATTTGAGGGCATGCGGATATAACATATATTTTAATTTTCCATTCATATGATCATGTTTGTGCGTTTTATATTGATATTAAAAGAAAAGGTCACCTCTTTGATCTTCATAATGATTGACACGTGTTTATGAAATTTAAATAACTCACAGCATTCGTGTATATTGAACATGCAGATTTATATACTTACAAGTAAACAATTATTATTTTATTGTAGATTCTATTGTACTTGAAAATATAAATCTAATAAATATCTGCACACAGCCATTCGCACTATCTATATTGCATACGCATAGTTAAACCCCCGCCCCTGGCATGTTTCAATTATACAACATGATTTATGTCAATATACAAGGCAATATACAAGGCAATATACAACGTGATTAGGTGTCAATATCGGGCTACTATATACGATACCGGAAGGTACTGGTAGATACCGGGTTATTGTATGTACCCTACGTTATCAACAATCGGACCACCTCGGCCATATGACCAGTCGTAAATATTTTTCTAGCGACGCCAGGAAGCGATAAATGCCGTACGGACGTTCCGATTGCGTTATCAATAGGTGTGCTATCCATCCATTGGTTATCAGAAACTGGCGAAATATTCTCGGTAGTCTCCGGAAAGTGACGGAGATGCTGTTAAACGCCGTATTTGTAAACAAACCGGGCTCGTTATGCCAATCTTCAAGGGAAGATTAGTTCACATATATGACAGTAAGAGCGTGTTTTAATAGCTTGATGTGTTAATTATTTATCAGTCTTCAAATCAGTAACAAAGATTTGTTTCCTTATCTTTGGAAAGTATGTTGTTCCGGAACCTTATTGTGGCTTTAAGGAATTTTCACTCACATTCTCGTTGCACTGTGAACAATGAAATTACCATTTGTGGTGTACCATATGCTGTGATCGCCCTTCCTCATACCAGTAATAAAGGATTGTCTTCAGCGGTCTTTATGGCATCTAAAGCACCTAGCTTATCTCTCTGATTTATTTTTATAAGTCGGTAAGAGTAATTTCTCGTGACTAACACAATGGGACGCCTATATA
The DNA here is from genome assembly GCA_963678985.1 of Spisula subtruncata. NCBI lineage: Eukaryota > Metazoa > Mollusca > Bivalvia > Venerida > Mactridae > Spisula > Spisula subtruncata. Next base: position 41,030,569 of record OY787667.1, on the reverse strand, counting down.
TTAATGTTTAATTAGATTTCATATAATAAGATGATAGTGGCCTCGTTTATGTAAGTTTTAATAAAACTAGATTGCCACTCTGTACGAATAATTCCTTTCGAATCAAGTCTATAGTGTTACTTTGCATTTTTAAAGTGCATCTTTTTGATAATTTATCTATTTGTTTTTTAAAGTGACCAATATATTTCATCTCACTTTTTTATATTAAGTAGTCATTTCTTATACAGCATTATGCTAATTTTTGTTCTTGTATAAGTTTATCAAACTTGTCATGTTGACCAAAGTGAAGTTGAAAACGATTGTTTTACCATAAATAACTCAAAATATTGAGTTTGTAGTTCCAACCTTCTCATTCTTTGCCAGCGAAATGAAGCTTGCATTTCATGGACATCATTATTGTTATCATTAAGTTATTCCCAGATCGTTTTCTGATCGTCAGCAAAAGAAGATCGGAAAATAATACGTAATTATTGAGTTCTTGTAGCCACAGAGTTTACGCTATGTATTAGTATCACCGTGTACATACTGTATGTGTTTCTTTTTTGTCAACCAATCTAGATCATGTAGAAAAGAATTACGGGCGACGAGAGTGTTCCTTGAATTAAATGAAAACCGAACTCATTAGTGATGTCTTTCATTACATAAATACAATCAGAAAATATCTCGAAGGAATTAAATTTTAATTAGTATTCACGTGTAATGATCTACAAAACAATCAAATAGCGACAAACACAACGTGGATGCACCTGTTTATTCCAGGAAAAAGACTTACACAAGGTTAAGTTCAATACGTTATGACTGTAAAATTGCAAGCATCTCCCAATTTCAAATACCCTGTTATTAGTGTTAACTTGTAACTGTTAGCTTGGAATTTTGAAGGAACATTGTCAGTAATAATATGTACTAAATCTATGTTTGGACCCATCGAATAACGTTGAGGTGAATTATTCCTTTAGTATGAGTTATGGAATAAATGAGCATGAAATGATGAATAATCGTGCTTTCGAGAAATTGAAAAGACACACTCTGGTGTTCGGATAACACATTCCTAATTAGTGTGTGCGTATTTAACCATGTTAAAACGTGACCCTGTGTTTACATTGGCCTTTTAGGTATATTATGTCTTTAACAGTTCCCATATTAATAAGCAAAGGTGACATTTCGTTTTTGAAAAATTAATTTAAAATCAGGAAATTAATGTTCATTATATCCATATCCTTGGAAACTAACTTAAAATGAGCTTTGAAAGTGTATAACATTTCTCAACCAACGTCAGGTTAAAATTATAAATAGCAACTCTATTTCGTCGCATTTAAACGTTCGAGATATATTACCGTGGTAACGTACCATTCAGAAGTTATGGAAAGCATCTAGCAACTGTGACATTCAAGAATCGAACCCGATACAGTCCGTACACCATGCAGAGGTCCTACTTTAATGAGGCTAACCCAAGGGGGAATGTCGTATTGAGGCTGACACTGTCTTCAAACGCTTCGAGCAATAAGACACTATAATACCCTTAAATCAACCACGAACTAATATACAATTCAGTTAGAATTAATCTATTCCTTAATCATAGACTTAATACAGTTATCCTGTCTTTGTTTCTTCTTTTTGAAATGTCAGGAATGAATTATTCAAAAAACGAAATATTGCGCGACAGCGTTGCAAATGAAAATGACACCACATGCCGATATAATGCTAGTTGTTCTCTAAATTATATCTAAACGTTATAACAACAATGTTTCTTGGTTGATCCTCTTATAATTGCACTGACAGTTCTTAGGCTACCAAGCGCTAAATCGCTGTTTGATATTGTTGCAAGAACAGTAATTACTGCGCGATCGCTCATGTGTGGAACTTACTCCTTCATTGACATTTATAATGTATGATTATGAACCAAACCATGCTAAACATTTTGGTTTCAATATATTATTACAATAAGCAATCTCTCTGCCGATGACTGATATTTCGAGGGACACCAAGGTGTGCATTTAAACCCGTACATGTCTCGTATATATTACGTAAATCATAACTGCTCACTACATTCATAGACTACAATATTTTGCATCGGGACCACAGACTTTTCATCGACGCAACAATAATACACTCAACCTCTTTAAAAACGCACCACTATTGAAAATAATCAAAATTTGTCAAAACTCATTTTTTGCTAAAGTTAATAGTTAACAGGGTTTGTTCAGTTCATAAACTTGACATAATTAAAGAAAACGAGTTTGTTTTCATTCGGAATACCCCGCCCAACGAACATTTTTTTATTTTGCATGTTCTGCACGTGCAGCTCGATTACGTCGACCTATGTGGTCAATATTGACTTTAAACTGTACGCTGTTGTTTTACACATTAAAAAAAACAACAGAAACAGCATTTGTAAATGATATTTTTATGCTGCGAATATCCCGAATATTTGTTCGGTTGATAGTGCATTCGCTTCCAACTGAAAATAGCATCGGAGCCAAAGCATGGCGGTTCAACTGCCTCCACAAAACAATTGTGGGCTTAGGAAATCGATTCCTAGCGAATGACGTAGTCAAAGACCGACCTGGATGAAACAAGCTAAATGTATTGAGATCGAGCTATGAGGAAACGTGTCACAGGTTGTGCCGCTCTAATTGGTTCCGCATGGCTGCACACAGTGTCGGGTGTCAATAAACAATCCAAAAGTACATTATTGCATTTTCATAACTATTCTTTTCATAATTGTCAATAAAAAGGAAAATTATTTTAGTACGCTTTTTAACGATTTATTTTCCGTTTAGAGCCCAATGTCCCAACGTTTTGTCTTCAAGCTCCTTCATAGTGTTGAATTGAGTACCATATAAGCACCGCGGGAAATATCCTGACAGTCTGATGTTCATAACTTAAATAAGGCTTAAAACCATTTTAGATTCACATACTAATGCGCATATCGTCGTATAGTATTAACAAGACAGCCAAAGCCATCTCACATTTGTAATTCAAGTTAAGCTTTGCTTGGATGGTTAGAAACATCACGTCGAACATAATTCTATGCTTTTGCGTAATTAATGTTAGTCTTGAGGAGGAGAAACCACGTACGGGCATCAATGTAGCGGGCTCTTATAATTGCTTTTGAAAGTGTGACTTTCACTTTCATGGGTCACTGTGTTATCTATATCATAATTCATTTTAAACTCCTAATAATGGCATGAAAATCACAAAATTCGTTGTATATAGACTGAAGATTATTAATCCGAAAATAAATGACCATAGATTTTCGTTTTCATCACTAAAACCGATATTTCATAAGTGGTGCGTTTTTAAAGCGGTTGAGTGTAGTTCTATATCTAATAATCTATTATAATAAGCAAAGCAATTAACAAGTGGTACAACATACATTCTAACAGGGTCTGCAAATAATGCACCGGCAACACAGACTTTTCCCATTACTAGTATAGCCATCAAAAATATGTACGAAAGTCGTTTTATATTAAAGTATAATTATGCATATTAGAAATTATTATTTTGTACTTGAATTGGATGTCAATATTAGATATGTGGTCCCGTATTATATATCTCTTCCAAATACTGTAGTAGCCTGAACTAATATGTGGGTCACCGGGTCCGGTTGAGTGAAATCAATTCACATTTCTACATGGGTAACTCAACCACAAAAAAGCCATTTAATTGTCCATTATTTCATACCGAGTTATTATTCCCTCTCCTGAATTATTTGATCAATGTTAAATATCTCTGCGTTCAGGAATGATGCAGTGATATTGCTATTTAAAGTGATTAAACCAGTGCTATACATTTCAAGCGGAAACCGACGATACAATTAATGATAATTGTTAAACAGAAAATGGGATGTCTTTCGTTGAAAAAGAGGTTTAGTGATTCCTTCGGGTGAACTAACGGATTTAGTTCGATCGACTTATTTCCTAATGTAAGTTGTCCTACTGTTCTAACTAGTACATAACGCGGGACATTCTGGAACGTAATACCGATTAATGCATTCCCAGATGCTGCACGGCCCATGGATCAGACACATGGATAATAGAACACTCAGCATGACTGCCAGTATTATCGTAGTGTTTCCAAAACGTTTATGTAATCACGAATCTGTACGACAAGACGTCGCGTCATTCCGTCTAAACATAATTAATAGTGTATACCATTGATAACAGCAATGGCTGCCGGCCTCCGTTTTCAACAAAATCCAAGTCCTGAAACTGACCACAGCTCTTCGAAAACCCACAAATTTGGTTTAACAACAAACCTGAATAGAAAACATTGCAAGGTTACATAGATATCAAGTCCAGATTACAATATGCAACACCATTTCATATACCGCCTACTCTAATTCACTCTTTTTTGTTCACAACACTCAGCCAAACCATAAATTTTACTGCCCGGCTGAGGCAAAAGGTCGACCCCCGCTCATGCGCTAACGGTCAATGATGGAAGTCTAACAGCTGCTGATATTTAGAGATCAAGACTAAACATCTTCAAGAATCACATCAGAAACCCATGCTTTTGCTGTCTTTTTTTCACAAAATACTTTGGAAAATGTACCATCCATTTTCATTCAAAAAGCTGTTCTGTCAGTCAGTAGACGCTTGGTTTCAAGATCCAAGCTTCTAGGAGATCAAAAATATAAACACATCAAATTCGCATGCACCATTAAGTAGTATTATGGTCACTGCCAGGGATGAAAACCCAAAACCAGCAATGAAATATTCTATAAATATGCAACAGACCAATATTAAGCCAAAATGTCCTCTTATTATCATTTTTCTTCATGGCCAATTCGCATATGTGGCTTGAAAACTGTGGTCTGGTTCCTTTATTTCCATGGACGTCATTGCACTGAAATGATTGCGACAACTAGAATACTATACTGAGTGATTATCAACCTCCATACATCCTCAATAGAAATATTGTACTAAACAGTCAAGGAGCAAAAACTCAAACGTATTACTTAATCTCGGGTTACATACTCAACTATATAATTATCTAGATATCCCCGTTTCTATTACTCACAACTTGTATTTATTACTGCACTGTGGCACTTACGTGGATCCGAGCTTCAAAATATCCCGAGGTGGGATTTGAACCAGCAACCAATGCATTATGTTTACAAAATTGACAATGTAACCTTAAATCATGTTACTGGAATATTATATGTGGATTAAAATCCATTAAACGTGCATACTGGTGCAACTCTACCAGGTTAAATAATTAATTATATAATTCATATCGAAGGCGAAAGATATTGAATTGCACTATTAGTACTGAGCAAAAAGTCTAACCGAGTTATTATAATAAGTCAGAGAGAATAGCTATATGCTTAACATTCAGTAGCAATATTGATATTTATTAAATATAAAATCCACCACATTGTTTTCATTAATAATCCCTTTCGGATTGATCTTTCTGGTTTTTTATGTTAATGCAATTTTATGACAAAATGATAAATTCACACGACAGCTTTAAAACTAAGATTACTTGAAAAATGATTACTGCTCTCTGAAAATATTATGTAACCGTAATGCTCTCACTAGACCTTCAGGAATGTTTATTCGTTTTGTCACTGTTCTGTTAACAATGATTTCACCATCTATATTGTAACATAATTATGTTTTGATCGCTTTGCTTTCCCCATACCGGTAATAAAGGATTGTCTTAAGCTGTCTTTGTGAAATCTAAATCACCTAGTTTATCTCTCTGATTTATTGTTATGAGTCGGTAAAAGATATTTCACGATACTGACACCATTGGTCGCCTTCATATTAATGTTCGACAAGGTTTTATATAATAAGATAACAGTGGCACCGCTTATGTAATGTTTAATAAAACTTTAATTGCCATTCGGTACGAATAATTCCTCCACCTTATAACCTTGGCAAGGTAATAACCTAACCTGGGACCGTATTCACCAACATTGTAATACCAAACACAGATTTAGACTTTTTACATTTTCAAATGTTCTATTCGCTCGCATGTCGTTAAAATTTTATGCCCGACATCAACTAATGCAGGAGGCATATAATAAACGTCCGTTCGTTCGTCCGTTTGTTCTAATTCGTACAAAATGTACGAACACTCTAGAGAATATATGATGTGGTATATTGTGAAATATCACCAGTGTCATCAATAACGGTTCTGGTTCCTGTATGTTGTATAGAATGCCAGACACTTACAATAAAATTAAAATCTTTTTAACACAAAATACCAATACACGTAACCTACGATTTAATAACTTGAATTATCAGATGACAAACCTCCACATGCACTTGCTTACAAAATAAAACAGTATGATACTAAACAAAGCAGAGAAATCTTGCGGAAGGCAGTTGCGAATATTTCAGTGTGTTGGCGTTCCAAAACATGTTTTGTATGTATGGAGGCAATTTAAGAAAGGAACAAATTGTGTTATATTGTAAATGCTCCAGAAAACTCTTAAAGTAACGTCATACAAGATATAATCATAGTTTATCTTCAAGACATAAAATTACTGCATTTAGGGAAAATCTGGTATTTATTGAATGATGTATACAACTTTTGTCTGATGTCCCGATGTTTCGCATAAATATACATAGCAACGGTTTGGAATTCCCTATGAAACAGAGATTAATCTAAATATTTTCAATATAAACAGACTTATATTGCATAACACCGTTATTTTGTATAATGATGAGGAATTATGTACACTTGGCTGGTAAAGTTCAGAGTTAATGACCTGATAACAGCTTTTATACAGAAATATATTTCGTCCAGCAAGCGATATATATCAGTAGGAGTTATTTCCCTGGGATCGAACCTTAAACAACAAGAGGACGCTCTTTCGTAATGAGGCTAGTCGATGTGGATATTTTCGTATTGAAGCAGAATCCGTATTCAAATGCTAGAAACAAATACTCAAACAAATGTGCTCGAGTTAAGCCAGGTGCTTGTAACATTGATGCTCGAAATAATGCAAAAATATCATATACAATATAAAGCAAATTCGTCGGAAATTTGAAAAATTTTCAACACAGACCGTATGCTCGTCTTATCGATGCTCGTCTTAAAGAGGTTTTACTGTAGTCCTTCCAAAAATTATTTGATTTGAAATGAAAATAGGCTTGTCAAAATAAAACTAGAATAATCCTGTTAAGATTAAATATAGTGTTTATATGAAGATGGAGTAGTGAAAACGGTTTGTCTTGAATATTTTGAGAGTTTGGCATTATTGCAAAACGGCAGAAGGCTAGTGTGAAACCAACATTGAATCAGTCCACGCGTCAGTCAAGATATGTCAACCGCCTTTGACCAACACATGTTTGCTTTTTTTAATCACGACCCCCTATTTTTTTTTATGTAGATGAAACATACTTCTCTTCAATGATGTATGTGCCACTGTGCCAACTGGCAATATACGTTGTTATAGTGCATTCTACAGCTGACAAGTGCCATGTGACATTGAGCTATAGTGCAAATGTATTTAGTGGTTTATAACCTTGTTTGGGTACTCTAATTAGCCACGAGCCTCGTACAATACTGTTATGATTAATTATTACTAAATCACTAAATTAATACATTTATCCTGTCTTTGTATTTCTTATTGAAATGACGAATTGTTCATAGAACTGAATATTACCCGACAACGTCGCCTTCGTTTTGAACTACTTTTTGTCCATGTGCTTCCTTAAAGCAAATAGAAATGGCATCACATGCCGCCTGAATACTGGTAGTTCTATTAATATTATAACAACCATGACTCTTGGTTGATCCTCTTATAAATGCACTATCAGTTCCTAGACTGTCAATCACAAACTTGCTGTAGGATACTGTCGTGTGAACAGTGTTGACAGGGCGACAGCTTATTTATTTAACTTAATCTTTCCATGACATTTCTGTGTGATTATTAAACCAACCATGCTTCTCAATTCTATTATGAAATGTAATTTCGCTCAGGATGATTGATATTTCGCCAGAATATTATACAGGGAAACCAAAATGTGCACATTGACCACACATATGTCAATTACATAACCAATTACATATATGTACTACTCACTACATTCAGGGACTATACACCTTTGAATCGGGACCATAGATTAATGTCCCTCGGGGCTTTTAGTATTCCTATCCTATTTATACTAAAATAAGCAAAATAATGTTCAAGTGGTATAGGATACGTGGTATAATGAACCGGCACCACAACATTTGTCAATTATAGTCAAAGCAAATATGTACGAAAGTCAATTTAGACGTTGAAAGGTGCACATTAGAAAGCTGCTATGTTTCGAATAAAATATCATACTGGGGATTTTTATTGTGTACTTGTTTTCGACGTCCGTTGCGCTTTGGTTCCAATTGTTCACAGCTCTTTTAGATGTGGATCACCGGGTGAGGGTTAGAGTAATCAATTCACATTAGCGCAAGCGTTAATCAAACTAAAAAAGAGAGTTGTTCATTATTCAATACTAGCGTAAAGACTCAGATGTTTGTCAGTTCCCCTGTCATTTTCTCCTCTCCTGGATTCGTTCATCAATGAAAAAATATCTCTTGATTGCAGACCAACGAACAGTTATGATGGGTGATATTGATAATTAAAATGGCTGTAGCAGTGCTTTAGATTTCAAACAGAAACCGAAGCTAAAGTTAATGATAACTGTTAAACAGAAAATGGGATATTTTTCCACGGAAGACTTTTAGTTAATGCTTCGGTGTGAAATAACAATTTCGGTTCGATCGACATTCTGTCCTAATGTTAGTTGTTCTACAAATGTACTGTACTAACTAGTACATAAACTGGGTCGTTCCGGATCCAAATTATTCGTTTCCAGATATTAAGATCCATGGATCCGATGGATAGTTAATCGAACACTCAGCATGACTGTATGTATTCTTGTAGTGTTTCCAGAACGTGTGTGTAATCACGAATCCGTACGACAAGACATTGTTTTATTCGGTCTACAAATATATTATATATACCAATGCATGTGTTCAACGTTGATAATATCATTGTTTAAATAGGAAATACTAGTGGGGCAATAATTGTGGTCATCATTGTACTAAAAATGAGTATGATAACTGCAATACTGTTCTTACTGAAAGCTCATTTATCTCCACACATCATCAGTAAAAATGGGATACAAAAGAGGTTAAGAACTAAAAAGCAAGTAAAATCAAGTAAAGTTCAATCTCGGGTTACGGGCTATACCATATCATTATTAAGATATCATTGGGTTTCAGTTTCTATTTATTACTTACAACTTGTATTAATTACTGTACTGGGACACTAACTGGGATCCGACATTCGAGCTTGAAAATCTCCCGAGATGGGTTTGAACCCACAACCTATGCATAATGTCTCCGTTATTGACAATGTATCCTTGATGCAGGTTACTGGTATATCACATGTGGATTAACATGAGATGGTAGTAACAAAACACGTATGTCCCATGGCAGCCCAATACTAGTACACGATAATCGAAAATAGTCAAACTTACAGTTGCATTGACCAACGTCAATGGAAAGTTGGACGATCCTATGCCAAATCGTTCTTGAGCTATTGAACGGAAACCATTTGGTCTTTAAATAATGGTAAAGGTCACAGCGACCTTGACTTTTGACTTACTGGCCTTTAAATCAAAAGGCGTCATCTACTGTTGCTGACCTGACTCCATGTAAATTTTGTAGAACACAGGACAAAACGTTCTTGAATTTTGAACTGAAACCATTTTGCAGACAGACATGAGCAATGCAATACGTATACAATTCATGAAAAGCGCATATTGTTGCAAATTTACCAGGTTATATAAGTATATAATTAATATCAAAGGCAAGAGATAACAAATTGCGGAATTAGTACACAGCAAAAAGTCTAACCGAGTTATAATGATAAGTCAGAGAGAAAAGCTATAGGTTCTATATAGCAATATGAACATTCATTAAATATTAAATTCGTTACAATTTTCTCATAAATAATCCTTTTGGTATTGGCCTTTCTGGCTTTTTGATGTAAATGCTATTTTACGACAAAATGATGCATTCAAATGACAATTTTATGACTAAGATTATTTGCAAAATCCTTTGATGACTATTGTTCTCAGAACATATCGTATTACGTTAAAGTTAAGTTAAAGCTTTAGGAATTTTCACTCACATCGTCGTTGCTCTGTGAACAATGAAATTACCATTTATAGTACCATATGCTTTGATCGCTTCTCCCCCATACCGGTAATAAAGGATTGTCTTTAGATGTCTCCTAAAGCACCTAGCTTATCTCTCTGGTTTATTTTTATAAGTCGGTAATAGTAATTTATCATGACTAACACAAAGGGTCGCCTATATATTAGTGGCTGATTAGATTTCAAATAGATTTCATATAATAAGATAATAGTGGCCTCTTTATGTAAGTTTTCATAAACTAGATTGCCGTACGACTAATTCCTTTCGAATCTATCCTGTCACTTTTCTTTTTTTTAAAGTGCATCTTTTTTATACTTTATCTATATTTTTTTAAGTGACCAATATATTTTATCATACTTTTTATAGTAAGTAGTCATTTCTTATACAACATTATGCTCTAGTGTGTTCTTGTACTAGTTTACCAATTTGTCATTTGACCAAAGTGAAGTTGAAAACGATTGGTTTACCATAAGTAACTCAAAATATTGAGTTTGTAGTTGCTACCTTCGCATTCTAAGCCAGCGAAATGAAGCTTGCATTTATTGTCGTCGAACATGGGCACCATTATTGTTATCATTACGTTATTCCCAAAGCGATTTTTGATCGGCAGCAAAAGAATATTGGAAAATAATACGTAATTATTGAGTTATTACCGCTATATATTACCGTGTGTATACTGTATGTGTTTCTTTTTTGTCTGGTGTACACACAATCTAGATCATGTAGAAAAGAATTACGAGCAACGTGAGTATTCCTTGAATTAAATGAAAACCGAACTCATTAGTGATGTGTTTCATTAAATAAATGCAATCAGAAAATATCTCGAAGGGATTAAATTGTAATTAGTTTCCATGTGTAATTCTCCACAATAAAATAAAATAGCGCCAAACACAACCTGGAAGCACCGGTTTATTCCAGGAAAAAGACTTACACAATGTAAAGTTCAATACGTTATGACTGTAAAAGTTCAGGCATCTTCCAATACCCTGTTATTAGTGTTAACTTTTAGCTGTGAGCTTGAAATTTTGAAGGAACATAAACTAAATCTATGTTTGGACTCATCGAATAACGTTCAGGTGAATTATGCCTATAGTATGAGTTATGGTATAAATGAGCATGACATGATGAATAATCGTGCTTTCGAGAAATTGAAAAGACACACTCTGTTGTTCTGGTGTTCGTATAACACATTTCTAATTATTGTGTACGTATTTAACCATATTGAAACATGACCCTGTATTCACATTGGCCTTTTAGGTATATTAGGTCTTTAATAGTTCCCATATTAATAAGCGAATGTGACATTTAGTTATTTAACAAATTAATTGAAAATAAGAAAACTAATTTCCATTATATCCATATCCTTGGAAAGTAACTTAGAATAAGCTTTTGGGATGTGTAACATTTCTTAACCAACGTCAGTTAAAGATTATAAATAGCATAGATTGCCATCTAAATGTTCGTCATTAGAGTGCCTGTAAGCAAGTCATGTCATTTCCTGCAAATGTTAGAGACTACAAGACAATGAAATATATCCATTTGTAGTCCTTTCATGACCAAGTTAATCCCTAAATTATCAATCAATATAATCATCAGCTCATATTGTCTCAGGAAATATATACCGGGTCTTATTGGATTACGATGGCAAGTAAACTGCGCGAATGATTTCACGGGGCGTTCATTTCTCCATAAATGACCATATGACTCCTTAGGCAAAAGCAGTTATATCAGATTTTGTCACATTTATGTACTTGTCACATTTAAGTACATGAGCGACCGCTCATATATGTGACCATTCACAAGTTACCAGGAACAGATTATGCATGGCAATTGAAATATACCAGTGGCAGTTTACAAGACTCTGGCATGTGGCATTCAAGGACGAACCCGAAACAGACCGTTCACCATGCAGAGGCTCTACTTTAATGAGGCTAACCCAATGGGAAATGTCGTATTGAGACTGACACTGTCTTCAAACGCTTCGAGCATTAAGACACTATAAGACCCTTTAATCAACCACGAACTTATATACAATTCAGTTAGAATTCATCTTTTCCTAAATAACAGACATAATACAGTTATCCTGCCTTTGAATCTTCGTTTTGAAATGTCAGGAATGAATTATTCAAAGAACGAAATATTACGCGAGAGCGTTGCAAACGAAAATGACACCACATGCCGATCTAATGCTGGTAGTTCTCTGAATTATATCAAAATGTTATAACAAGCATGTGTCTTGGTTGATCCTCTTATCATTGCACTGGCAGTTCTTAGGCTACCAAACGCTAAATCGCTCTAAGATATTGTGGCAAAAACAGTATTGACTGTGCGACCGATCATGTATGGAACTTAATCCTTCCTTGACATTTATAATGTTTGGTTATGAACAAAACCATGCGAAACAGTTGGGTTTCCCTGTCCTATTATAATAAGCAATCTCTCTGTTGATGATTGATATTGCGTCAGAATATTATACAGGGAAACCTTAATATGCATATTAACTACATAAGTCAATTACATAACCAACATCTACTCACTACATTCAAGGACTATACACTTTGAATCGGGACTACAGACGAAAGCAAAATAATGTCCAAGTGTTATCGCATAAATGTCCACATGATCTACAAATAGTGTACCGGCACCTTTGTCCTTTATATCCAATACACATATTACGAAAGTCATTTTAGAAGTTTAATGGTGCGCATTAAAAAACTGAGATTTTTATTTTGTACTTGAAATGGACGTCCATTGAGATTTTGGTCTCAAGATTTCACAGCTCTAAAACATACTGTTGTAAATATGCCTAAGATGAGAGTCACTGGGTCCTAGTAAGGGTAATTAATTCACATTACCACAAACTATAACTCATCCACAAAAAGCCATATACTTGCCTGTCCATTATTTCATACTAGCGTAATGACTGCAGAATGTTCTCTTTTCTCGTGTCATTTTCCCCTCTCATGGATTCTTTGATCGATGAAAAACGTCTCTTGATTACAGTTCAACGTTCAGAAATGATGGAGCGATATTGCAGATTAAAGTGACTGAAGCAGTGCTATAGATTTCTAGCAGAAAACGAAGATAAAATTAATGATAATTGTTAAACAGAAAATGAGATGTCTTTCCTTAGAAGAGTTTTAGTATTTCCTTCGGGTGAACTAACGGATTAAGTTCTATCAACTTTCTGTCCTAATGTAAGGTGTCCTATTGTTCTAACTCATACAAAAGGTGGTACGTTCGGGATGCTTAATAATATTTTATCTAGAATACTAACACTCTAGATCATATAGAAAAGAATTACGGGCGATGAGTATATTCCTTGAATTAAATGAAAACCGAACTCATTAGTGATGTGTTTCATTAATTAAATACTATCAGTGAAAATATCTTTAAATTTAAATTTTAATTAGTATTCGCGTGTAATGCTGTTGATTCCAGGAAAAAGACCTACACAATGTAAATTCTAATGCGTAATGACTGTAAAAATTAATTCATCTTCCAATACCATGTTATTAATGTTAACTTTGAAAAGTTAGCTTGAAATTTTGAAGGCACATTGTCACTTATAATATGTACTAAATCTTTGTTTGGACTCATAAAATAAAGTTCCGGCGAATTATACCTAGGAGTTATTGTATAAACGAGCAGGAGAGGGCGAATACTTGTGCCTTTAAGGAATTGAAAATACACACTCTGGTTTTCGTATAACACATTGTTTATTGGTGTGTGCGTATTTAACCATTTGAATACAATTCACTGTATCCCTTTCGGTGTATACATTTGCCATTTTGTGCAGTTTGTCTTTTACAGTTCCCATAATAAGCGAAGGTGACAAATTAATTTTAAATCAGAAAAAACATGTTTTATTATATCTATATCCATGGAAACTAACTTAGAATGAGCTATTGAGATGTGTAAACTGTCACAACCAACTTGAGGTTCACATTACAGCATCGATTGTGATCTGTATGTTATTCGTTAGATTGCCTGTAAGCAAGTTGTGTAATTTCCTGCAAATGCTACAGACTATAAGACAATGAAATATATCCATTTGTATTTCTTTCATGGCCGAGTTAATTCCTGAATTATTGATCTGTACAATCATCGGTTCATATTGTCTCAGGAAATAAATACCGGGTCTTATTTGGATCACTGTAGCAAGTATAATGTGCTAATGATTTCACGGGGCGTTTGTCTCTATATAAATGACCATGTGTCTCCATAGGCAGATGAATATTTCTGTAAGAGCTAAAACTAAGAAAGTATTCCTATATTAAAGATGTAAGTTGGGTTTTTTACGGGTTTTTTTTTGCTTCAAAAACCAGTACTTAGTAGGCTATTTAAGAGATGTTTTGTAACAGCGTAGTTTTTCTTGAAATATTTTCGTAATGAATAAAGATTATGAAAACTTAGATACAAGATACATATTGATATTTAAACATAATAAATTATATTACAGACTCCAGGGAAACCTATTGACGTTATGTAATAACTATAAAAAAAATAAGGTCTTGAATTATTAATACTCTAAAATGAAAAATACGTTGTCTATTAATTCTATTTTTAGTTTTTTACACATCGAGTACTTATCTTAGCTTCAAATTTCCCATCAATTATTTGTAAATCACATACGTCGTTGTTATTGTGACCAATGTATGAAAAGTGCTCCAATTTTGGTAAATGTTCCTGATTTCATAACAACTAGTACATAAAGGAATCTTAAAGAAATCTGAAATATATAAAAGTTAGCGTTATGAGTACCGTAAGGTGTATACATATCCTTATGACGAAAGATAAAACACTTCGTTACAATCGACATATGAAATACCAAAGAGGTCCAAAGAACCTCTTTGGAAATACATAGTTCGGAATGAGCTCAAAATATGCATTAGTTTAAATCTAATGAGCAAATATGTGTATATTTCTCCAAATTTGGTGTCAACACTTACTGTACTCCAATTCACACGAAATACTTTCATGTAAAAATTTGACCTATAATCTTAGAGAGTCTTTTCTAAATGGTTAAGGGGACGCAACCGATGCAGCGAGATTTGAATAATTTATAGGTGTCTGGCCTTGTCTGAGTGATAAATACGTGGTGATAAATCCTACAGTACACCGGTTTTAGCGGCAGAATTTTCCCGCGGATTTCACACACGTGACCATCTCAGCTGTAAACAAAAGCGACTGTGACAGCGTATTTGTTGAATTCGTGTTGAAAAGGTAGCTATGATGTGATCTAACTCGAATATGAAGAATATAATTCATTTTTCTTGTATATTTTCATGCGTAACATGAGCGGAGTTGAGCGGTAAACCACTTGCAATTTTATAAATTTCACTGAACTGACAACTGTCTGAAGTTTTGTTTTGCTGAGTTTTAGCGTTCGACAAGGACAATCACATTTTGTGGGTCCTCTATCGATCATGTTCGATAACCTCATATATTTTCACTGATTTTACACTGGGTGTACTTCGATCGTGTGAAAGTAGCAACGAAATTTCAGATTGATCATTCGCGTCATTTTTTGATGAAGGGGGGGTGGGGGGGATTCGCAGTATCTATCCCCTAATGCTAAGCGTGAAACACATACCAAAAATTTAAATGTTTCTGTCCAGTGCTCGCAGAAAGCAGACTGTCGGTCCGATCGGACATATTGGTGGAAGGTTTCTTCTTCCTGGTATTGAGCACAATGTTTGGTTGCGGCAGGCCTACCAAAGTGGTCCTTACCACTAGAAAGTGCTCAGTTGCACTCTTGCCAGCAAAGTACAGCAGAAACACATTTTACAGTATGCTTTTGGCAAGCACCGCTGGTTGCATGTCATTGCATAGCCTTAAAAGCCGAGCATCTAAGGTGATCTAGCCTTTATAAAAAATTTGACAAGTCAGCTTTCTGCTGAAATGTGACTGGCCTATATACGTGCCTCCACTTGGATTTGAGTTTTGCTAGATTTGGCAAAAAGCGCACTGAGCTAAGGAGGCACACTGTTTTGTTTAGGCCTGGTTTGGAGTTTTTAGTTCAAACCCAACATTGGCCACTTTCCAATGATACTATGTGAGATTGTCAATCTCATTCCATGATATATATAAATTAGTGAAATGAGTTAATTATATTATTTTCAGATGTCTTCACCCCCACTAACTCCACGTCGCAGAAGCAAGCGAGGTCGCACTGATGAACCTAGCAGTCCAACTTCAGAAACTTCAAATGCAACTACACGTAATGTTATTTCTAACATTATTCTTAGTTGCAATGGGCATACTTATTGTATGTTTTAATACCTGTGTCTCTTGATAAATGTAATTCTATCAGGGAATTATAATTTGGTACACATCCAGGGGGCAGAAAATATTTTCGTGTAGCCAGTTAATCTTCAAAAGCAGGCGGTTGATTTGATATCTAACTTTAAAAGGAAGAAAATGACAAAAAGCAACAGACAAGTTCAAATACTAGCCAGTGAATTTTTCTGCATTCTGCCTCATTTCTACCCCCCTGCACATCCTTTTATACTTACTTTTGAGACGTAATTCAGGCCTCGACAATTTTTTCCAGAGCCACTCGTCCTGCAGCAAAGTCAACTCGTCCATATTTTTCAGTCAAACAAAAATGTGGATACCTGTTTTTAGCTCACCTGTCACAAAGTGACAAGGTGAGCTTTTGTGATTGCTCTTCGTCCGTCGTCCGTCCGTCCGTCGTCCGTTCACAATTGCTTGTGAACACACTAGAGGTCACAAATTTAGCCTGATCATTATGAAACTTGATCACAATGATCATCTCCATAAAATCTAGGTCAAGTTCGATATTGGGTCATCTGGGGTCAAAAACTAGGTCACTAGGTCAAATCAAAGGAAAACCTTGTGAACACATTAGAGGTCACAATTTGAGCCTAATCTTTATGAAACTTGATCACAATGATCATCTCTGTAAAATCTAGGTCAAGTTCGATATTGGGTCATCTGGGGTCAAAAACTAGGTCACTAGGTCAAATCAAAGGAAAACCTTGTGAACACATTAGAGGTCACAATTTGAGCCTAATCTTTATGAAAATTGATCACAATGACCATCTCTATAAAATCTAGGTCAAGTTCGATATTGGGTCATCTAGGGTCAAAAACTAGGTCACTAGGCCAAATCAAAGGAAAACCTTGTGAACACACTAGAGGTCACAAATTTAGCCTGATCATTATGAAACTTGATCACAATGATCATCTCTATAAAATCTAGGTCAAGTTCGATTTTGGGTCATCTGGGGTCAAAAACTAGGTCACTAGGTCAAATCAAAGGAAAACCTTGTGAACACATTAGAGGTCACAATTTGAGCCTAATCTTTATGAAACTTGATCACAATGATCATCTCTGTAAAATCTAGGTCAAGTTCGATATTGGGTCATCTGGGGTCAAAAACTAGGTCACGAGGCCAAATCATTGAAAAACCTTGTGAACACATTAGAGGTCACAATTTGTGACTAATCTTTATGGAAATTGATCACAATGATCATCTCTATAAAATCTAGGTCAAGTTCGATATTGGGTCATCTGGGGTCAAAAACTAGGTCACAAGGCCAAATCATTGAAAAAGCTTGTGAACACACTAGAGGTCACAATTTGAGACTAATCTTTATGAAAACTGATCACAATGATCATCTCTATAAAATCTAGGTCAAGTTCGATATTGGGTCATCTGGGGTCAAAAACTAGGTCACAAGCCTTTGAAGGCCAAATCATTGAAAAAGCTTGTGAACACACTAGAGGTCACAATTTGAGCCTAATCTTTATGAAACTTGATCACACTGATCATCACTATAAAATTTTGGTCAAGTTCGATATTGGGTCATCCTGAGTCAAAAACTAGGTCACGAGGCCAAATCATTGAAAAAGCTTGTGAACACACTAGAGGTCACAATTTTGATCTTATCTTTATGAAACTTGATCACAATGATCATCATTATAAAATTTAGGTCAAGTTCGATATTGGGTCATCTGGGGTCAAAAACTAGGTCACGAGGCCAAATCATTGAAAAATCTTGTGAACACACTAGAGGTCACAATTTTGACTCTATCTTTATGAAACTTGGTCACAATGTTTATCTCTATTAAATCTAGGTCAAGTTAGATACTGTGTCATTTGGGCCAAAATCTAGGTCACTAGGCCAAACAGGTGAGCGACCCAGGGCCCTTTGGACCCTCATGTTGAAATATGTGATTCTCGTCTTAAATTGTCAATAAAATTGTGAAAATATAATGACAACTTTTGATCCGCTTGATTGGTAAATATACTGTGTCTACACAAACTTTATTATTCACGTGATGACCACTATGTTGGCATTAAATTTTGTCCTTAATTACGCAAACCGATGGAAGGAGTTTGTTTGTTAGTCCATACATTCATACATTACATTCATTTTGCGCACTGTGATGGTCATATTTCATTTAAATAATTTGTGTATTTCCAGCCAGAAGAAGTGCTAGGAAAGGTAAAGCACCAAAACCTAATGAAGAGGTTTCATCTCCTCCAGCACAGAGACGTCGAGTGGATGCCTCACCAGGTGGTGACATGAACGCACTCCCATCGTCCCCAGCTGCTCCCGCAACAGAACCACTGTTCTCTAGTCCACCACAGTCCAGAGCTGGTGGTAAGAATCCTTTTAAAATCATTTGTTTGAATTTCAGCTTTTAAATTAGCAGCTCGAGATTGAATTTAGAATGTTTACATTTAAGTGCTCAAACATCTTGGGAGATGCGTCTTTAATATTTGTAACATTATATAATATATATAGACTTAGTTTGCGAAATTAGCGCTTGTCCAGTTGTCTGGGACAAGTAAATGTTGATTCGGATGAGTAACTTTAGCAGTTTGGCAATTATTTTGTGCAGTTAAAATAATAACTACAATACTTACAATGTGTTAATTCTACCTTCAGCTCCCACTAGTGAGATAGACTTGAGCTCTCCATTAAACTATGGTACACCAAGTAGTCGTGGAGGACCCCGTACACCAGGCATGGGGGAGACTCCTATCAGGCAACGTCCTGATATACATAGTGAAAGAAAGATGAGAACTGTAACCATTGGTGGATCTGAACCTAGTGTAAGTATCAGCAACAGTGTGTTGGCTATCTTAGAATTAATCACAAACTCTAATCCTCACTGTTTTTATTAGCTCACATAGTGACAAGGTGAGCTTTTGTGATCACTCTTCGTCCGTCGTCCGTCCGTTGTCGTCGTCCGTCAACAATTGGCTTGTGTGCACTCTAGAGGCAACAGTTTTGATCCAATCTTAATGAAACTTGATCAGAATGTTGTTCTCTATGAAATCTAGACCAAGTTCGAAACTGGGTCATGTGGGGTCAAAAACTAGGTCACTAGGTCAAATCTTAGAAAAATATTGTGTTCACTCCAGGGGTCACCGGTTGATCCAATCTTCATGAAATTTATATGGTCAGTATGTAGGTTGTACTGATACCTAGACCAATGTGCAACAGGTGAGCGCCCTAGGGCCTTTCAGGCCCTCTTGTTACTGTCAGGAGCAGGGTGTTCAGAATTGTTGTGGGCTAATACAAGTTGTAAGAACTTGTTTCTCAGTCGATCAAAAAAATTGATACAATTTTAAGATAACTATAATAATATTTATATAAGTGTGAACATCCATATATATATATATATGTGTGTAGGTAAACGTTAATAGTGCATTTGAAAGTCGGAAGATATTTAAAGTCATTTTAAGTCTTTCAGTTTGAGTCTTTCTGTAGATTGGTTGGTTTATGTTTTAAGCATAAAATTATTAAAGTATGACTAAGGTTAAGTGAAAGTTGGGAGATACTTTGGATTTGTCTGATTACTGTTTTGAAGAATTTGTTTTACTTAGTACATTTAATCACTTGTATTTCATTGATGCAGGAACCAACAAAGATGACAAGTGAAATAACGAGTGATGCTAACGCTGGTCCGCAGCTGGTTATCTGGGGTACTGATGTGGTAGTGAGTCATTGTAAGGAGAAGTTCCGTAGATTTATCTTGAAGTTTGTGGAGAAGAACGTCGATGAAGACGAAGCGTTTGAAGGAATGGACGTCACTCAACCGTACTATCTACAGAGATTGGAAGAGGTATGCCTGAAATTACGTCTCTTATTTGAAAAGATTAGATTCAAATACCATTGTGCAAAAGTACTGTATAGAGTAAGAAAACGGCTACAATGTTACGCCATTGCTACACACCAAACAATTATTTCACAATATTGTTCACAAGTTTTAAGAAATATTAAAAAAGCGTTGATTTTAAGAAGTTGCTTGTTTATGTTGAGCAACGTTCTTGAAGTTAGAATACCAGGGTGTCCTATAAAGCAGAAACGTTGTTGAAAAAAGGCTTTAAACATGAAACAAACCTGAATTTTGCTTTATTATATTCTTTAATAGTAAATAAATATTGATTGCTATGCAAAATTGGTCTTTATGGAACATTTATACTGACACAAATAAAGGATATGAACTCATTAAAAGTCAGTTGCTTACTGTTCATGCTCATATTCACATGCTTTATTATATGAAGCCCGGAATTAATTTTGTAGATAAATGTCATCGGTGAACCGTTCTTGAACATAAATTGTGAACATCTACGTGAGTTTGATGCCGACCTGTATCGCCAGCTGATCAACTATCCACAAGAAGTTATCCCAACATTTG
This sequence comes from Spisula subtruncata, assembly GCA_963678985.1. Taxonomy (NCBI): domain Eukaryota; kingdom Metazoa; phylum Mollusca; class Bivalvia; order Venerida; family Mactridae; genus Spisula; species Spisula subtruncata. Next base: position 41,009,724 of record OY787667.1, on the reverse strand, counting down.
ATATGGCAGTCAATGAGATGTTCTTTGATAAGTATGCAGCAGCTGTGCTAGAACATCAGATACAAGTACGACCATACAACGCTGAGAAAACGAGGAATATGAGATCTCTCAACCCAGAAGGTTAGTTTTACAACTTTCAAACCGCATTCAGGGCCTCCGCTGGCTATTTTTTTCTTGTAGCCACAACTTTAGCCAATTGGCTAAAGTTTTAGCCAACCTTTAGCCACTAATAGCCAAAAAGCCAGACTGAATAAAAAATGACTAATATATATCAAGGAGTACAGATATGACATAAAGCAAATGTCTTCTGTTTTTTCAACGTCTTTTAATTAATTTAGCTGTATTAATTCATAACAGAATATGTTTAAAAATATAAAATACTACTCACTATACTTTATATTCAACAACTCACTGTTTCATTCAACTACTGTTAGCGCTATTCCAGCATTCATCAGAGTCCTAGTTTACCTTTAGATTTAATTCTACACTTTCCTAGGTGTCTAACTATAATGAGCAATGTTTTAAACTCATTATGTTATTTTAATAAAAATAAAAAGAATAATTGAAAGAAAAAAAACCTTAAAGAGTATTTGTTGTTTCATTGTCCGAATTTGATTTTATCCAGATACTACTCAAGTTCCTAAAATAATAAATTGCTTTGGACATAAACTGGTTTATTTTTAGCCATAAATTTACCTCTAATTATTGTTTAAAAGGTAATTACCATTTAAACTATGTCTATTGATAGCTATTAAACATATTTTATATCGCTCAACTCATTCCATAGAAATGTGTATAATTACGACCGTGACCAACTCTCCAGACTCCTCTGCTCTTTTGTTTACCTTCTAAAGTTTAAAACTACGATGATAAATGGGTCAATTAAGATGTTTTTCACACTGTTACATAATTAGTTTGGATTTAATTGGATTAAAGGTCTGCTATAGGTTTGTATAGCTCGGGGCAATTAATGATTTTATGACCGCTGGTGTGTTGGAAGATAACTCGATCTACTCCAGTTTGTCTGTTAGTTGAAAGTTTATGACACCTCCGATCTTTATTGATACCTTGATTACGTAATTTGGGGGTCAATACAGGACAGATTGATGACTTTTATTGATGAAGGGGCACTGGTTATCGAGTTTCCAATTAACATCAGACGGGCGTGTAAACAATTTACAAATCGGTCTGTGTCGCTTATACCATTGAAATTCAATAAAGAAAATACGATTTTGCGAGGAAATATACCTTTTAGCCAATGTTTTCGCCAATTTACAAATGTTTTAGCCAATTGAGCAAATCTTTAGCAAATGGCTAAATTGGCGAGCGGTAGCGGAGGCCCTGCGCATTTATGTTGAGCAATTATTGAATTTGGCCACTAGCCTGAGGCTAGTAAAAAAATGGATCAGACTAGTAATAGTTGCTAGGTAACTAGTCTGAGAGGCTAGTATAAAGAAATATGGTATCAAATTACCAGAAATAAAAGGAAATGAACCTTGTTTTGCATTTATGCTCATATATTTGCACCTATTTGATAGATTTGCAATAAGCAATATCACGCACTAAAATAAGTCTATTTACACACCAAATGAACTTTTAATAGACTAGTTTAATGTTAGGACAACCAAACGTTTCTTAGGGCTAGCGAATTCTGCCTTGTTGGTAGTCCGACTGGCATAAACTTTTCGAAGTTTTTGAGTGAATGCCTCATCAGTAAAATTCACCGAGTTGAATATTTAAATGATCCAATGTTATATTTCAGACATTGATCAGTTGATCACGATCAGTGGTATGGTGATCCGACTATCTCCCCTGATCCCCGAAATGAGAGAAGCTTTCTTCCAATGTTACGTTTGTCACAATCAGGTTTCCGTGGAGATTGAACGTGGAAGGATTGCTGAACCAACATTATGTACGAACTGTAACACCAATCATAGCTTCGCACTTGTACATAACCGCTCACAGTTCAGTGATAAACAACACATCAAACTCCAGGAATCCCCAGGTAAGATGTTTCTCAAAATCTGTCATCGTAGTGCCTTGCCATTGTTATATTTTTCAACGATTTTATTCCTTATGTTGGTTAGGTCATATATTCATTAAGGAGGGGGTTTGGACCCAAAAATGGTCAAATGAGGGCTCATTCAGATTTTGGAGAAAGATATCTTAGATATTCCGGTACTTTATGTTAGAGAACAAAGTATTTTTTCGTTTCAGTGGATTAAAATACTTTTCAAGGAAAAAATAATGGTTGGAAGCTATTGTTCTACTATAGTGTACCCTGGATAATGTGATATTTACAAACATTGACCATATTGGTCTACTGTTGCAAAATCAGTTACTTAAAAAACACAAATGGTCAATTTTAAAATTAAATAACACTGATAAAAAATTGTATGTGAGTTTTCACCTCTGTGGTTTATACCAAATTTCCCTGCCTCTATAATTATTACCCCGGGTGCGCTCCAGTCGGTGCAATAGTTCATAGTGTTGTTGTCAATCAATAAATTCTTAAATGTTGGTGTTGATAATGTACTTTACAACATTACAGAGGACATGCCCCCAGGACAGACGCCTCACACAGTGGTACTCTACGCTCACAGTGATCTAGTGGATAAAGTACAACCAGGTGACAGAGTGACGATAACGGGTATATACCGTGCTGTACCACTACGTGTGAACCCACGTATGAGGAACGTGAAGTCGGTGTATAAGACACATATTGATGTTGTTCACTTCAGAAAGATGGATGTTAGACGTCTTCATGAGGCCGAGGATGATGACAGGTAATAACCGTATTTATTTATGAATGCCAAATTGAAAATTGTATAGCAACACACTCAAATCAGTCTTTTATTAGGTCCACATTACAGGCTCCGTAAAAACTGTCAGTCTTCCAGTCCTGAATCTCTAGACTCAGGGTTCTCAAGAAGTTTTAACCTAGCAGGGTGAAATGCTTTACCAACAGGCCTGATAAGGTCCTTAATGCAACTTATTTTCTTCAAATTTTGTACATGTATAAATTTCCTATTTTCAGCCGGCCTAAAATGTTTTTTTAGCAGTCTATTTGGCCTGCTGTTATTGAGAACCCTGTAGACTCAAGATTTGTCTGTGCGAGTTCTCTCTAATCACTACGGGGATGCCTTTAAACTTCTCTTAATTGTTGGCACCAAGCTGACTTTTGCTTATAATTAGAAACTTAAATTTGATGAATATGGCCAGCGTTGTGACCCTTTGTGGGCGACTTGGTTGTGAGTCAAATCTCCAGTTTTAATAATTTGTGGAAGGACAAGTTAAGCTTATCCACATCCATTCATGAGCCAGATGTATACATGCTTCTTCATTTGAGCTTTTACAAGTAACCAATATTGTTCATAGTATGAAAAATGTTAATACAATTTTTCCACTGCATAAACTTTTCTGAACTTAAGTGTTTTAATTTCCTTAAGTTGTCGAGTTCATCTGCATCACCAATGATATTCTAACATTTTGTTATTTACAGTAAAACATCGAGACTACCAGCTGAGAGAATTGAACTGATACAGAAACTTTCCAAGGAGTCAGATATTTACGAGAGGCTAGCCAGAGCTATTGGTAAACTTAACTTTCTGTTTCATTTTCATTACACGTTCGATTGATTCTTATACATAGCTTGATTAAGGGTGTAACGGTACGCTCACCTATATGATACGTACCGTCAATTTTTCTTACGGTTCGATACATTTCGGTATGATACAATATTCTCTAACAGCAGCATAAATACTTCAATTTTTAAGTAATAATGATTTTGTTGCTTCTATAACAGCAAGCATTATGCGCATATCAACTACTTTAAGTGAATTTAGACAATATGAAAAATATCTCAATACAATTAAAACGAGTGATACATGGTAATTATATATAATCAGAAGGCTGTCAGGTGTTTTCGTTGTCTGGATATCATTTTGCTCATAAAATAGCTTATACCGAACCGAACCGAAATTTAGAAGTCGTGAACCGTGTGGGACTCAAGTCTGCGGTATTTCGTATACCGCGGTATACCGTTACAGCCCTAAGCTTGATATTAGTATATCAGGGGTAGACACTTTATTGGTCACTGGTCCAACAGAAAATAGTGAAAAATTTGTAAAGAAAACAGCAGCTGCTACTGGTCCTTCAAGACTTTCAATGGCCTCGCGCCAGTGAGCCAGTGTTTGTGTCAAGCCCTGTATATAAGTTCCTATTATTTAAGCCATGAATTAGTTAGTGTAAACATCTACAGGGGAATGTTAAATTGTAATATCATTCTTCATTCTGTTTAAATAAAAGCAAATAAATGCGCAAAATTTCACTGTGAAAACATAGAAAAAGTCTATAAATCAATGACTGACTACTCATAGCAGTATTGTTTCTTCTATAGCTCCAAGTATTTATGAAAATGAAGACATCAAGAAGGGTATATTGCTACAACTGTTTGGTGGAACTAGAAAAGATTTCACAAACACAGGACGAGGGAAATTCAGGTTAGTTTGCCTACTTGCAGATTATAAAACTACTTATAAATTGTTTTACAGAATTTCTTTCATTTAACATCTATAGATCTATCTTTTTTTACTGCCGAACACCTCTTCAAGAGTATTATTGGCAGGCCGGGTGATTTAAGAAAGAAAAAAGTTAATGATTTTTAAAAGCAGAAAAGAACAAAGAACATAGAACAAACAAAAACAACTGATGTATATATAAAAACTAAGGGAGAACATAATATTATGGATATATGCCTGTACCACAAAATGTTCAATTGCAATTGACTCTTACAATTTACCAATGTACATTTGACAACTCTACCTGTATCCATCTCATTGTAACATCCATTGGTATCCTGCACCTGCAATAGATTAAAAAAAATCAACTTTTAAAACATTAATGTACCTTTATTCTGTAGAGCTGAGGTGAATATATTGTTGTGTGGTGACCCGGGTACCAGTAAGTCACAGTTATTACAGTATGTACATCATCTGGTTCCCCGTGGACAATATACGTCCGGTAAAGGTTCCAGTGCTACCGGTCTCACAGCTTATATTACAAAGGATCCAGATACAAGACAACTGGTGCTTCAAACGTAAGTTGCAGAATTGTTTCTGAAGACTGAACTGTGAATAAGTCTTATCTTTTCTTACGTACAATTGATATGGTTCCAATCTTTAATGAGAAGGTATATTTGCTTTGTCTTCTGTCTGGCTTGTTAGTAGATGCAATGGTTGCCAGTCAACAACTGGTCAAAAATGGTTAGGCCTGTCAAGGTTATTGTAACCTTCAATATGAATGTCAATACCAAATGGATTCCAATAGTTGATATCCGGAACTCTGTGCAATGTGGTTTTCCCCTTAATTTACATGTAGGTACAAACAAATCTGGCCTAGTTATACTGGTTTTGCATTCATATTCAAAAACAACTGACCCCAACTCTATTGTCCAGATATGAATATTCAATAGGCTCAAGGATTATAACGGTAAAACTTTATTTGTACCTACAGATTAGTGGAGATCCGGAGTAGGTCTATTAGATGGACTTTCAAACTTTGGTAATTTTCAACTGACAGCCTTCTATTTTAATGTGCAGTATGCTAAATTTCAGTAAAAATGATGAAAAATGAAAGCTGTTCCTTTAGCTGTTGAATTTACATCAAATTGTTACCTAAACATGTATGATATCTTTATATTTACAGTGGAGCACTTGTTCTCAGTGATAATGGTGTCTGTTGTATTGATGAGTTTGATAAAATGAACGACAGTACAAGATCTGTTCTACATGAAGTCATGGTAAGTAATCCCATTCATCATCTACTAATCTACTGTTAGTTTGCGTAATGTGTATTTTGATGGAAGTAATCCAGTGTACAATGAGATTAAAGTTATTTTGTTAACAAAATTGTTCGGTTGTATAAGACTTTTAGGATGTTCAATTGGCTCTATTGGCAGCCCTGTGTAGAACTTCAAAGTTTTAAACACTTAGGACTAACATAAGGAAACCTCCAACAGGGCACATGGAAAATGATGTGATAATATTCTGTATATTCCTCTTAGCTATTTCCCACTGATTATCAGATGAGATTGTCTTGAATTCGTTGTTATTTGATTATGACATTCTTGAATGCATCGTAATTTTGGATTTTCCTGTGCCACATTGGTCTGACTTCTATGCAAGATTTTAGTCATTGATAGCTCACACTTCGAGATAGTCCTAATGGGAACATACCAAAAAGATTACGAAACATCAGACAAACCGTCCGACGGAAAAGCCCGATGCACCCAACCAATACCCAAATTGTCGGACTTGTCCAACGCCTATCCAAAGATAGCTTAGTACTAATTTAATTCCTAATATTATATCATTGAATGATTTCAGGAACAACAAACACTGTCTATAGCTAAAGCTGGTATCATCTGTTCCCTGAATGCACGTACCTCGGTCCTTGCTGCTGCTAACCCTGTAGAGTCACAGTGGAATAAGAACAAAACAATTACAGAGAACATCATGTTACCACATACACTCCTATCAAGGTTTGTCATATTTATATGTTTAATTTAATATAATACTATTTATCGAAGTTACTTTTTAGTCAAGTCTGTATAATAGCACTCGTCCAGTTGTCCGGTCGGGAACCATTGAATGGGACAAGTAATTACTGCACGAAATATGTATATAGGGTATAAAGGAAATATATTTACTTTGGCTGGTTCGGATAAGTAGTTGCAAATCCTAAATTCACAGACTGTAATAAAGTTTTTTGAGTCTGCTGAAAAAAACAACCTGGTGATACCAATAGTACTGAGGTCTCGGGTTAAATCCCAGACTGCTACATTCCAAATGTTAATAAGTGGGTTCTGTTACAGCTCCTTAGCTTACAACTAGCCATATGTATAAGGTTATTTCCTGGAAAATCTTGACTTAAGTGATGCAGGGAGGTTTTTGTCCATCTTCTATGATATTGTTGTTTTCTTTGCTAATCATGTTACGTTAATATTGCAGATTTGATCTGATATTTCTGATCCTTGATCCACAAGATGAGTTATATGATAGAAAACTAGCCAACCATCTTGTCAGTTTGTACTTCCATGCACAGGAAAAATCTGAGGAAGAATTCTTGGTAAGTTTATGTCACTCAGGTTTTACGAATCAAAAGCATGGCAGCTGATACGCTTTGCGGTGAAATAAATTTCCCAATTAACTTGGTAAAATCCCAATTATTTTTTACTTTTATCTGGATAGATATGACGAGTTGTGCTTGTTCTCCCTTACCGCTGGGACATGGCTTCTAATCTGAAAGGGGTGCAGAATAATCTGAAGAACTTTCTGCAAAAATAACCGTCATATCAAATTTCATAACCTGAATTTTAACAATAAAACCATATTTGAACTGAGTTATGGTATAGGAATGTGTCTTTACAGCGGCCGAAACAGACTTGTGACTTATATTCAATAGAATGCCTGTTTTACTGTGACTTTTTAGGGCCCTGCAAATTTTTTGCAGGTGCCCTATAGTAATCACCCTGTCCGTCTGTCCTTCCACATTTTTCATGTTTTTTCTTAATAACTTGCAAACCGTTAAAGGTATCGCCTTCAAACTTTAAACATAAGGTCACAGCAACAATACACTATTGTATGTCAAGTTATGTTACTCCAGCTACAATATTGTAAGAATTATGGTCCTTTGTAAAATTACAATTTTCCTCATTTTTCATTTTTTTTTCTACATTACTTCAAAACCGTTACAGATATTCAAATGAAACTTGCTATACATATTGACAGTGACAATACGCACATGTGTAGCAAAGGACAACAACTCTAGCTTTAATAAATTTTGGCTTGTGTCCCTTTTTCGACTTCAAAACTTCAACATTGGCCCAAGTTCAAAAACTTTTCAAGATATTCAGATGAAACTTGCAATACTTATTGACAATGATAACGACAGGGCCCTGATCACGACAGTGATGGTTCTAGTCTTGAGTAGTAGCCTAGTCGTGCGTTTTGTCAGGATTTTTTTGTTTGCATGATTATGATTTCTGAAGTTACGGCCAATCGTGCGAGTCTTGATTTTACATATATATTATGTTAACTATAACATTTCCTTGATCTTGCAGGATATGGGTATCTTGAGAGACTTCATTGCTTATGCTAAAGTTACCATACAACCCAAGATCAGTGAAGATGCTGGACAGTCCTTGATACAGGAATATGTGAACATGAGGAAGATTGGCAGCGGACGTGGTCAGGTGACAGCTTATCCTCGTCAGTTAGAATCTTTGATCCGATTGGCAGAGGCACACGCCAGAATGAGGCTGTCAGACACGGTACATGTTGCTGACGTTGAAGAAGCCATGAGATTATACAAGGAAGCTTTGAAACAAGCAGCTATTGATCCAAGTACTGGCAAGATTGATGTCAGTATTTTGACGACCGGTATTAGCGGTGCGGCACGTAAACGTAAGGCCGAGGTCACTCAAGCTCTGAAGAAGATGATCCAAGAGAAAGGCAAAGTACCCACATTGAAACAAGTTAAACTGTATGAAGAGTTAAGAGAAAGATCTGATGTGGTAAGTATTTGTATATATTTGTTTCGAGCAAGCAAATGAATGTTTAGATCTCGGTTTGAAGCTGTTGATGATATAATGGGTACAATATTATGCCTTGTGCCTGACATTATTGATTAAAGGACAGGGTATTGGAAGTTCATTTGCTCCGGTAGTCTCATTAGCCTTACATACAGATGATACAGATAAATACCTGTTTGATAAAAATATACATTAATCAGTTACTAGTTATTTGATTGTGAATGTAGTTTTAACAACTCGAACATTTTCTGGATTTCTGTGTTGATTAGTGTTCTCATGGTATGGGAAAAGTCGGGGGATATATTAATTTTCAAAGTCAGGGAATTTTGGAATTTGCCAAGGCTTTAAGAAAATAGAGCAAAAGGCGGGGAAGACTCAAGACTGGGAAAAGTAAATTTCCTCATATCCATTTCAATTCTCATTTCCTATTAAACAATACTGAGGACTTGGAGAAAACTCACTGCTCCCTAGGGCTTCCTCAAGAGAATTTTAAATTGTTGAGACATGCATTGTAGTAAAATTTATGTTCTTGTATTTCAGCCTGTGCCGAAGGACTTGTTTGAAGAAGCCTTGAAGGAATTACAAGATGAAGACTTCCTGATTGTTACCAACAAAGTCATCAGATTGTGTACATAAACTTGTGATTACATGTGACACTCCAGGTCGTCGACGTAGAACAATATTATATCTGACAGCTGAAACATGTGCGAGTCAATCTTGAATTCTCCACAAGTGCTACACTTTCCTAATATGACATTAAAAACATGTCAACATTGTTCATGAACTTGAATTTAAGTAGATGTTTTGTGGACCCTTGCAATTTATGAATTAATTCATGAATTGTTCATTATTTCAAAAATGCATTTGGTGAATTCTGAAGCATAGAAATTGAAGATGAATTTGTGTACAAATATTTGTGTATATATAGATGAATATGTTCTCCTAGTAACAAACTCAAGTTACATCTTGGTAGTTTTCTGACAGTTGATGGATGTGCCATGTGGTGTTGGACATTAATCTGCATGAATGTTTCATTTTCCACGTTTGTAAGATATTGCAGCCATAATGCAGTGCTATTATATTTTGTACTATTTGATGAATTCATTTTCTAGAGGCCTTTGTGTTCATATTTGATATGTATAATTTTGTATGAGGGTAATCATGTCTTGTATAAATTGATGAACTTTAATGAGATACAAATCCTCATTTTTTTAAAGTCAAGTAAATTATTATGTAAAACAGTTGTCCATGACCGGAAGGTAAATTGACTGAGTTTGATAGATCCATCTCATAATGTTGTTAGATGTTCTATTCGATAGGTTTAGTTTTAGGGCACCAGACCACAGATTTCAAAGGTTCTAAGCAAGTTTGCCTCTTAGAAAATTAAGGATAAAGGACATCGACTAAATACATGTATCCCTCACTGATTTTCAGTTGTTATCCCATATAGTGATGATAATCTTACTTGATAGTGATCATGAATTCATCTCTTCTCCTAGAAGCTTGGATCTCTAGAACATGTGTTAACTGATCAGCAAAACTATTTTAGTGTGAAATTGGATAGTAAAAATTTACTTTGTGAAAATAGGGTAGCAACAAAATGTTTTCTGATGGTCTGATGTTAAAGCCAATCTGTGGGTGTTTGAAGAATTGTGGTCAGTTTTCACGATAGAGATTATGTTGAACGTTTGGATGAATGACACCTGTGATCCCATGTGTTTATATAGTTGCATCTTCAGTTAAGTTGTCATCTGTGTGTAGTATACCAGTAACTTCACTGTTAAAGTTACTATTGTCTTGAGAATCATAATCATTAACTATTTGTCATTTTCAAATACTTTAGTAGTATGTGTTCGTATTAAGCTATTACTTACTTCCATTTACTGACAACTGCAGAGTTATCCTCTCTTTGTGTTCAATGACTGTATATATAGTACATTTATATAGTTCATGTCAAATCTTGGCGCAATAAAACATTAAATATTTACCAGAGTTGCTTCATTGCTAGGCAGATTTTCTTGGGTCGAACATATGGAATCATGTACTGTCAGGAAGCCATGGACTACCAGTATGCTTGAAAACATCAACAATTAGCTTAGAGAAATGAAATACAAAGTTGCAAATTTTTTATGGAAAACCGAAGTAGCGGTTGTGTGAACCAGGCAGGAAATATACTGAAGTGTGTCTGTGTGAACGTGAAACATGCAATGAAAAGCTGTAATGTGATGAAAAGAATGAAACCTGGGAACAAGTTAGAAAAGCTGTGTTGTGTGTAGGACAGAACAGGGACACCAGTTAATACAGGACCACAAATCTATGATAGAATCATATTTTAGTCAATCAACGAGGTGTCACTTCATTGATTTTATGTCTGCCTTTGTCAAACACACTCAAGGGACTTGCCGATAATACTCGAAAAGAGGCATTTGGGAGTATAAATAGATAGGTTAGTTATGTGGTAATGGGTCAGTCGTTCACTATTGCTTGTGAACACGCTGGAGATCACAACTCTATGAAACATGGCTTGGAATTACAACCATTAGTTCTCCGCACTCAACTGGGCCCACAGATAATATTCAATATTGATCTTACTAGACTTAAGGATAAGAACAACCAATCAGATCACACCATCTTAAATCATTGATCAGTAACAGGCGATTGATTGTATGGTTCCTTTTTGGACACCCTGTAAATTCCAATACATGTACATGCAAACACCAAAAATAAAGCAAACTAGAGCTATCACAGGAGTGATCATACCCCCGCACACAGGAATATTATTTAGAATTATAGTCTAAACAACACATTTGATGGAAATCTGCTGCTATACAGATTGAAAAACACCATGATTGAAATTTCATGACTTTGTATAAGTCTATCGCGATATTCTGCAATGTCAACATAAACAGAAATCACTGACCATTACATTGATTTAGGGAGAGCGGAAGTGTATTTTACCTGCTCACTTCTATTCACCAAGTAAATTAAAATAACGGTAAAGCTTGGCCACATTGACATGAGCCTGACCTATTGATTAGCATAATTTAACAGTCGATATATTGTCTTCGTTTACAACACCGAGTGTATGTTTTTAAAATCGGGGAGTATCACGAAGACGCTGAAGATGTAATACAAGCACAAATATGAAATACCGATATTGCACGATTTGCTTGCGGAAATTGATATAATCAAAGCAAAAATCTATAATGTAATATATTCTTGCATAAAGGTCAGGTTCAGGTCACAATAGCCAAGCTATACACATTGAAAAAGATAATCCCTTTTCCAATATCCTTATATGTTGTTGTACCTGATCTTCCTGTTTACTTTAAGTGGCACAGGTCCCAATACCGCGTTAGAGTTATACCAAGCAATTTTAAAATCCAGTAAGAAATGACAAAGTAACAGAGCGGACACGATTTGCATGACTATATAACCTTTGACCTCTAAGTGTGACCTTTGAGATAGGGACCTGGGTCTTGCGCATGACACACCGTCTTGATGTGGTGAACATTTGTACCAAGCAATTTCAAGATCCAGTAAGAAATGACAAAGTTACAGAGCGGACACGATTTGCATCACTATATAACCTTTGACCTCTAAGTGTGACCTTGACCTTTGAGATAGGGACCTGGGTCTTGCGCATGACGCACCGTCTTGATGTGGTAAACATTTGTACCAAGCAAATTTAAAATCCAGTAACAAATGACAAAGTTACAGAGCGGACACGATGCTAATTAACGTAACGACAGACCAACATGGTGACTCCAGTATACCCCCTTCAAACTTTGTTTGCGGGGGTATAATAAGAAAATCAATAGGGCTCAACCACTGACACTGGCCAACCTCCATGTTAAGTTTGAAGATCTTACAGCAAAGCGTTCTCAAGTTATTTAACATGTGGAACAAAAGTGGGAAATCTGCGCTTGACAATCAGAAATGTCCAAGGGAGGTGATCCAAGTATCTGTAAGAAAAAAACTGGTTACAGTTGTCTCTCATCACAACTTGAAACGCACTACAATACAAACCTGTTATATTTCTGTAATGGTTCTCTATGTTCCCATAAAGTAATATTGACGTATCAGGTATAACGATTACACTTTCATAACGGTATTCTGGATTTGTACATGTTCAGTGTTATATCCTTTAAAAGGCTTCCAGAAATCCTTCATTCGTACTTGTCCAACTTTTACAGGGCTTTCATTTGACTCTTGAAACTGCATTTTGACTCTTGAATTTGACAAAAGTGCCTATTTTGACTCTTGAAACTTGAAGGTGAAGAGTCAAATTTACTATACATTTTTGTACATACACTATAAATTTTCATGCAATATTTTGATGACTCTTGAAAATAGAGAGTCAGGAGTCATTTTGAGTCTTCACTTTTGGAGCATAGTGAAAGCCCTGTTTTACCTGGTTTTATCCTTTAAAACCTCTCGAAGTCCTTCATTCGTACTTGTCCAATTGTACCAGGTTTTATCCTTTGAAAGCCCTCCAGAAGTCTTCCATTAGTACTTGTCCAACTTGTTCCGTGTTTTATCCTTTGAAAGCCCTCCAGAAGTCTTCCATTAGTCTTTGTCCAACTTGTTCCATGTTTTAACCTTCAAAAGCCCTCCCAGAAGTCCTTCATTAGTCCTTGTCGAACTTGTTCCATGTTTTATCCTTCAAAAGCCCTCCAGAAGTCTTCCATTAGTCCTTGTCCAACTTGTTCCATGTTTTATCCTTCAAAAGCCCTCCAGAAGTCCTTCATTCGTACATGTCCAACTTGTTCCCTGTTTTATCCTTCAAAAGCCCTCCAGAAGTCCTTCATTCGTATGTGTCCAACTTGTTCCATGTTTTATCCTTTAAAAGCTCTCAATATGTCCTTCATTTGTTTGTGTCCAACTTGTTTCGTGTTTGGTCCTTTAAAATCATCCAAGGGTCTTTCATTAATCCTTGTCCAGCTTGTTCCCTGTTTCATCCTTTAAAAGCCCTCCAGAAGACTTCACAATTGTTGACTGCAGTAAAAATCACCAGCCAACAAAAGTGCTCAACTGGAGGGTGGGGCATGCTCTACCTGCATACCTGTCTAGACTGGGCCACCACCCTCTTACCTAACCTACCATACCATTAATATAAAGCTGTAACATATAACCTATCTAGTATCATTCTAAGAACTATCTAACATAGAACATTACACATAACATTATACAAAACACATATAACCTAGAAAATAGCACAAAACTCATATAACCTAGAAAATAGCACAAAACACATATAACCTAGAAAATAGCACAAAACACATATAAACTATAAAATAGCACAAAAGGTATGAGAAAATCCGACAGGGAAGGTAGCACTCAACCCAACCAGCCGAGCACAGAAATCAGAAACACCACGACACAACTACCCTGAAAACACATATAAACTATAACAGAACAGTAAACACAACACTTACCAATCATAGAACTATTTACATTCAACACTTAATACAGTATACTATAGGACAAGCACCATCCATTTCTCAAGTAGAAAAATAAAGTTCTATATTAATTATCACATAAGAAAACATCCAAGATCAGAAACTTGCATTAATCAACCAATCAAACTTGCTAAGCATTTGAATAATGGCCTTAAGGGCCTTAAATTAAAATTACTGGAAACGAGTAATAAGTAAATACAGTCAGACAAACCAATACATAACAAGAGCTGTTTGTAAAACATGTATGTCCCCATGGCAGCCTAATTGTCAAAATGACTTACTGACCTCAAATCAATAGGGGTCATCTACTGTTGCTGGCCAACCTTCATGTAAAGTTTGAAGATCCTAGGGTAAAGCGTTCTTGATCACTGATGGACAGACTTATCGACAGACATGTGCAAAGCAATATAACCCTCCACAGGACAACCCAGGAAAACTAGTTAGGAGTACATGCTGCTGCTGCCCTATATAACCACAAATCTATATGATAATCCATGATTTAACTGACAATCATTCAGAAACAAATGAACAAACACAAACCGATTGAAATATAGATAAATAGTGCCATGAACATGATTTAAAAGATTCACCAACCTAATTTGATAAATAGAATACAATTCCTAAATGCTAATTATAACGAATACAGGTCTATCAGATCAATTACTTAATGAAAATACTTACGAAAGTTTGGATGGTTCTTGTTGACATGGACCTGATGGCCATGCCTAGGTGGAGCATTCACAACAGGGACCCTGCTGAAATGATACCTAGACCTGGAATAATATGGACGGCTATCACTAGAGTAACTAGGCTTACTATACCTGGGTACCTTAGCCGTGGTTTCACGATGAGGGTCGTCTGGGCTATGTTCTCTCTTCCTCTTACCAAAGGATCTGTGACCAACACTTACATCAACAACACTACTACTCACACTAGCAGTGGAAGCTCTAGACTCCACAACTATAGTGTCACTTTCCAACTCTGCTTCCCATTCTCTCAGCTGGGCCCACATCTCAGCACTCATACTGAAAAGATAATAAAACAAGAGTATAAAATCAGTTAGTTGTAAATTCAATGATATGAAAATTTGCTGTTTTGTAGTTAATAACACTAACTATCAACAATTATAATCAACATCGGGAGTAACAATCTAAGTCATAACATTAATGGTGTGCATGCAAATGTGCAGTAAAACCTCAATATCTTATCAGTCTACAGTACAAACTCTGTAAAGCAACCCTCTGGGAATGGCAAATATTGGCCATTCGTATTGAGGCTGTTGCTGTGCAGAGGTTACAATTAGAAATTAAAAAATTGTTATAGAGAGATTGTTGCTCTACAGAGGGCTGTTCGGGAGAGGTTAACTTGTACAAAACCACACTGCACAGGTCTCATTGAGTATGCATTTATGATAAAAAGAAGTTGATCCTAATAAAGACAGGAACTTTTGTATGACAAATTATGTCCAAGAAAAAGAGCAAAACAGGGTTTTTAATTTTGATGTTGTCTTATTATAGAGGTTTTACTGTACATGAGCAAAAATACACTTCAACAAACTGCAACACATGGAGGCTGCAACAAAATTTAGCAAATTAATTGTAAAAATCTAAATTCTATTAAAAGTAATGCTCAGCTATTAATGAATGTATAGCACAGAGACTTTGACCTGATCCTGATCTTTATGATGAATAAGCAATATAATTATTATTATTAATTTATAAATTTCTGCAAGCAAACTATGAAAATTGGTCCTTTAGATTTGTGACATTTAGGCTTTATGCATCAATATAGACTAGTACAAGCTAGGTAATTGTATTGAATACATAAATTTCTGCAATCAAGCCATGCAATAAATAAAGACAATATATCTCTGTTAAATTTAAAGGTTGAGAATCAGCACTGTCAAATTATCTTGATTATACACAAGTTTGTCATTTAAAACACAGAAGTGATCTGTTAAACTACAAAGTAGTGTAATATTATATTAGCCTCATGACAGTCAGCTAATCAAGTTGTGTGTCAAATGCTCAAATGCATTCACATAATATATGATATAATTATGTGTATATAACATCAATTACCCAGAAAATATAGATATATTGCTAGGAAAGTTAAAACTTTCTTAGGGTACAATAACAAAAAACATGCAACAGTAATGATGAGGCTCAGCATCATATCAAAATAACCAGTAATTTATAAATTAGTTATGCACTAAAGTGTAAACTATACACATAATTAACAAGTGGCAGTCTCCAACAATAATACTAGCCTTCAGAGACCAAGACTGATAAATTCAAACTTAACACCATAAAGGCAAGAAACCGCTTGTTTCAAGAACTGTGTGTATTTTTATAGGTTTCAAAGCAGGTTATGAACAAGATTGGCATTAAACACATGTATAACTATTGGCATCGCCATTGCAAATATAACTATGCTCAAGTACTGTCAATGTTTATTGGTAGGTCAGGCCAGTATTATTGTTGGCTAAAAGAATCTAATGCAAAAAAAATCATACAATGTGCCCCAAAGCTCTGGAAATTCATTGGAAGAACTTCGGACAGAGTGAGACTTCGATGTACCAGCAGCCATCTTGATGCCAAGACTGAAAATGAAACAACTCCACAAATTAATTTTTAAATTCATCATGACTAGAATAGACCCTTTTTTTGGTTATGCACAAGTCAGTTGCAACCACGCCCCCATCCCTAGGGATGGGGACTGGAAACCGGGGATGGGGACTGGAAACCGGGGATGGGGACTGGATAGCAGGGGATAAGGCCATGTTTACCTTTCAGTGTGGGGGATTTTTTCTCCAAACCAATACCCCAGGGACAATATAAATAGTTGTCAGGGGCGGGGAAATACTGGAGATTTTACCGTCAACTGTACCCCTGGGCGGGAATGGCCGGGGCTAAACCGTTTTGACAAACCAAAAGTGAAAATACCCGCCCATTCCCAGGACTGGAGTGGGGGCTGTGGATGCAAATAACTCATGCAATGACTGATTGTATACATGTATCAACAAAAGTAGAGTAGAATTTATAAAATTATTTATACCTATTGATGGCCTGATATTGTCAGATGACCATAAAGGGGAAAACATGCCCACCCATTAAGGCCATCAACCATGCATGTGATTGCTCCAAGAGCAAAAAGACTGAAATACCCTAATCCAACCCATTAGTGGGGCCATTACCCTTTAAAACCACCATCAGTGACATCACCCTACTGTATCAAAAACTTCACTTTAGATAGTTCTGGCTGAATGTGAAACCTTTTGCATCAGTGATTTTAAGACAAAAAAGAGACAATCTTGCTCAATGAGAAAGAATCACAGTCTAACACAGACATGGGCAGTCAGACTAAATTTGAACCCTTTATTAAACAGACTAAAAAGGGACAATTACTTGCCTGTGTGATTGTTTAAACATTATTGATATAATTTCTAATCACAGAAACATTAAATTTACTTAAAAAAGTATCTTAAAACAGTGTTTTACCAGTGTAAACAAACAGTGACTAAGGAAGCATTTGAAACCGGAAGTTGGGACGATCATAGCAACGGGACAATAGGAAGCCTTAGTTACAACAATTGCACAATAAAAACTATCGTTTTCTGTGTATCTAAGCCATCATAATATCAAAAACATGGAAATTAAGTTTATAAAATAGTACAAGAACTTTCCCGATTAGCCCTAGTCCAGATAACAACACATTTTTCAAGTTGAAGACCCGCGAAGAATTTGATTTGAATTCGCCTTCAATGGCTGGCATTGAAAAAATAGAAAAAACGACATTTAAAGTCATCATAGCAGTACTAAATATTTTTTGTTACTTACGAGGCATATTCATGGATATCATGGCTCCAAGTAGAAGACTTGTTGTTGGTATTCTTGTTCATAATTCGGTAATTTGTTTTGTGCGAACACGATAGAACTTATCAAGGCAAATGCTCAAGAGTTTCTGGGGGAGGGGCGTCGGGTCGCGCGTTTATATAGGGTACCAAGATGTGGGCGGGGCTTATTCGGTTTGTGGGCGGGGCTTACGACAACCAATCAGAACATGCGTTTCAAATTTTCTGACCAATCCAAAATAACCTTACATAAGGTGTTTTGGAATAATATTTGTAGAGTTCTGCGAGAAATCTGGCTCCAAGCTGTGTTTTCTCTGCGACAGTATTTTCCAAATTTACTGATTTTAGGAAGAACTTTGTAAAAATTTGACTTTTTTCCTTGAAGGGCTCTAACTTCAGAAGGGAACAATGCCAACTAAATGACCTAATACATTTACATGGCAGTAAAAATATGCTTTTTAGGCAGCTATTTAGGTATAAAATATCAGATCTAACAGGAATATGTTGCCTAAATTACAATGGAAGAAATCAGAAAAACAAGACATCTTGTAGTTAGATAGGTTAGCATCTGACGCGCATGTTAAGCATGAAATTGACCATATCAGTGAAGCATTCGACGGGCATGCCTATGATCAACGGACTCTGAAAACACACCTTTACGACACACAATCAATGGTTAATTGAGACCTCATAAAATAACCGAATCAAGTTTTAATGACGCACTAGTAACCTTAAATGGCGAACATAGCCTTTATTTCCCAGTCAGCTGAATATGGCAGGCATATGCGTGTCCTCACCCGGACTTGAACTGCCGGATTAGGCAAGCGGCAAGCGCGATTTGTAAACACTAGCTGAGCTACGGGGTCAATTTTTTTGCACCCTGTGATGTTGATTTTAAACTTTGTATAATCATCTAGTCTTATAAATAACCACAACGGCCTTCTCATTTTAAGCCAGCGATAGGATCTTTTACCAAATTCATTCACTTCTGATCTTCCGATTTTCATTGTTATAAATTCCAGTTTTCGGTTGTTGTTGACAGTCTTCAAACCTTCTAGATTAATGGCCTCTATTAACCAACGAAGATTTTATGTGGTACCTATATTGTACATTTGCAGTTATTGAATAATTGGCTGACGGGACCGTATTGAAAGCCTTCATGAAATTACAATAGGCAACATCAACTACACACATCCTTATGTACGATGTCTGTCCATTGGTCAAGAACTTTGGAAAGTTGCAGTACTGTAGATCACAGATATGTACTAAATACATATCTGTGTGTAGATCTAACTGAGTTTACCATCTATCCGCAGAGATTCAAAAGTTTTTTATTAGGGACTCAATGATCTAAAAGGTCAGTGAAAAGTATTTAAAAAATATGTTCGTGCTCGCCAAATAACTTTACTCTCATTATGATAAGCCTCTAGATGCGAGCTATCAAAATTTCAGAATTCAACTATGATATCGTAAGACGAAAATAGATGATACTGTAATACTGGTTAGTATGTGGATATGTTCTAGCTAGAGTCTACTCTTAAATAATTCACAAATATGCACTTCATTTTCAGTGAGTGAGTTAGTGAGTTAGTGAGTTAGTGAGTTAGTGAGTGAGTGAGTGAGTGAGTGAGTGAGTGAGTGACTGACTGACTGACTGACTGACTGACTGACTGACTGACTGACTGACTGACTGACTGACTGACTGACTGACTGACTGACTGACTGACTGACTGACTGACTGACTGACTGACTGACTGACTGACTGACCGAGTGACCGACCGACCGACCGAGTGACCGACCGACCGACCGAGTGACTGACTGAGTTAGTGAGTTAGTGAGTTAGTGAGTGAGTGAGTGAGTGAGTGAGTGAGTGAGTGAGTGACTGACTGACTGACTGACTGACTGACTGACTGACTGACTGACTGACTGACTGACTGACTGACTGACTGACTGACTGACTGACTGACTGACTGACTGACTGACTGACTGACTGACTGACTGACTGACCGAGTGACCGACCGACCGACCGAGTGACCGACCGACCGACCGAGTGACTGACTGAGTGACTGACTGACTGACTGACTGACTGACCGAGTGACCGACCGACCGACCGAGTGACCGACCGACCGACCGAGTGACTGACTGAGTGACTGACTGACTGACTGACCGAGTGACCGACCGACCGACCGAGTGACTGACTGAGTGACTGAGTGACTGAGTGACTGAGTGAGTGATGAACCTGACACTGGAAAAGTGAGTTTCACTGTTTATAAACCATGAACAATCACGCAGCATCTTGGAACATTTTGTATTTAAAATAAATGAAACGCTATTAGGATTTTAAAGAACGAATTTCTAAACAATATAAACTTATTCAAAATTTGATTTATTTCTACCGCATCTCATAGGCATTTGATTTCAACTGTGCGTAAATTAATCATTTTTCCTAATCACCTATAGTCCCGTTATGCACCCTAAAGAGACTGGTACCTAACTGGGCTATCGGTAACAAGAAAAATAATTAATATATGCCTATGCCGCATCTCAAATAATTATGGTTACAAAACTCGAATATACAAATAGCCAAATAGCATGCTGTGTTCCTAAAAAGAGGTCACGGTAGCTCATGTACCCCTAACAGGAAACGAGTATCTGCATGTGCTCCTCATAGTATGAAGCAATAATTTATTAAGAGGGAACACGAAATGATTAACGAACACGAAGAAAAATGCAAGGGTAATGATTGAAGTATGGGACGCAAGATCGTTGCATAAAAAAGTTACTTGCCAGTTACCAATATTTTGATGTTCAATTTACATGACACAACATACATGTACAATATAACAATAAAAAAAACATGCAATAAGAATGTCATGGCAATCAACAATACAAATGTACATATAAAAGAAGCCACAAAAAGAATTACACCAACATGTTGTTCTTATTTCCATTGCGGTACTTTGACATATAATTTCATGAAAAGTGAACTGATTATTAGACATCTAAATATACAGTATAGAAACTACAACTAGCGACGATTTATAATGTACGAGATGGGATGAAGTTTATGTAAATGTTATATGAATCCCATGTTAAAAAAACATTAATGTAAAAAGACCCTGCTCCCATAATATCTCATAAATGTTTAAAATATCATTCAAATAGCGTTGTTTCAATTTAGTTTTAAAAGTTGATATTGATCCGGAGTCCCTGATATGTTGTGGCAAATTATTCCATTGGGAACATCCATTATAAGTAAAAGATATGAATACAAAACCCTTTACCTAAAGGAACTGCAAAAGTTCAGAGACAGAGATCAAGATCACCTGTGGCTTGACTGGTCTGTATTCTTAATGTTGCGGGGTAATTATGAACTGTGCTAACAGGGGTAAAATGCTCACTCACATAAACGGTGCAAGCTGGGATTGAACGGCTATGAGTTAAAGAACAAATTTATTTAGTGGTATGTGACCTTCAAACATGATCTATTCGAAGAGGACAAAATATCATCGACACCGGGGAAAAGGGGGAAAGTATAAAACATGGCGCCCCTCTAGATTTTAGTACAAAAAGAAGGGAAAACATGGCGCCCCCTATTAACTTTTTTATTTCTGGTTGGATATTTTATTTATTTATATCATTTTAAAGCTAACGCTATGTAGTTTTAGAATAGGGACGGGGAAATACTGGAGATTTTACCGTCAACTGTACCCCTGGGCGGGAATGGCCGGGGCTAAACCGTTCTGACAAACCAAAAGTGAAAATACCCGCCCATTCCCAGGACTGGAGTGGGGGCTGTGGATGCAAATAACTCATGCAATGACTGATTGTATACATGTATCAACAAAAGTAGAGTAGAATTTATAAAATTATTTATACCTATTGATGGCCTGATATTGTCAGATGACCATAAAGGGGAAAACATGCCCACCCATTAAGGCCATCAACCATGCATGTGATTGCTCCAAGAGCAAAAAGACTGAAATACCCTAATCCAACCCATTAGTGGGGCCATTACCCTTTAAAACCACCATCAGTGACATCACCCTACTGTATCAAAAACTTCACTTTAGATAGTTCTGGCTGAATGTGAAACCTTTTGCATCAGTGATTTTAAGACAAAAAAGAGACAATCTTGCTCAATGAGAAAGAATCACAGTCTAACACAGACATGGGCAGTCAGACTAAATTTGAACCCTTTATTAAACAGACTAAAAAGGGACAATTACTTGCCTGTGTGATTGTTTAAACATTATTGATATAATTTCTAATCACAGAAACATTAAATTTACTTAAAAAAGTATCTTAAAACAGTGTTTTACCAGTGTAAACAAACAGTGACTAAGGAAGCATTTGAAACCGGAAGTTGGGACGATCATAGCAACGGGACAATAGGAAGCCTTAGTTACAACAATTGCACAATAAAAACTATCGTTTTCTGTGTATCTAAGCCATCATAATATCAAAAACATGGAAATTAAGTTTATAAAATAGTACAAGAACTTTCCCGATTAGCCCTAGTCCAGATAACAACACATTTTTCAAGTTGAAGACCCGCGAAGAATTTGATTTGAATTCGCCTTCAATGGCTGGCATTGAAAAAATAGAAAAAACGACATTTAAAGTCATCATAGCAGTACTAAATATTTTTTGTTACTTACGAGGCATATTCATGGATATCATGGCTCCAAGTAGAAGACTTGTTGTTGGTATTCTTGTTCATAATTCGGTAATTTGTTTTGTGCGAACACGATAGAACTTATCAAGGCAAATGCTCAAGAGTTTCTGGGGGAGGGGCGTCGGGTCGCGCGTTTATATAGGGTACCAAGATGTGGGCGGGGCTTATTCGGTTTGTGGGCGGGGCTTACGACAACCAATCAGAACACGCGTTTCAAATTTTCTGACCAATCCAAAATAACCTTACATAAGGTGTTTTGGAATAATATTTGTAGAGTTCTGCGAGAAATCTGGCTCCAAGCTGTGTTTTCTCTGCGACAGTATTTTCCAAATTTACTGATTTTAGGAAGAACTTTGTAAAAATTTGACTTTTTTCCTTGAAGGGCTCTAACTTCAGAAGGGAACAATGCCAACTAAATGACCTAATACATTTACATGGCAGTAAAATATGCTTTTTAGGCAGCTATTTAGGTATAAAATATCAGATCTAACAGGAATATGTTGCCTAAATTACAATGGAAGAAATCAGAAAAACAAGACATCTTGTAGTTAGATAGGTTAGCATCTGACGCGCATGTTAAGCATGAAATTGACCATATCAGTGAAGCATTCGACGGGCATGCCTATGATCAACGGACTCTGAAAACACACCTTTACGACACACAATCAATGGTTAATTGAGACCTCATAAAATAACCGAATCAAGTTTTAATGACGCACTAGTAACCTTAAATGGCGAACATAGCCTTTATTTCCCAGTCAGCTGAATATGGCAGGCATATGCGTGTCCTCACCCGGACTTGAACTGCCGGATTAGGCAAGCGGCAAGCGCGATTTGTAAACACTAGCTGAGCTACGGGGTCAATTTTTTTGCACCCTGTGATGTTGATTTTAAACTTTGTATAATCATCTAGTCTTATAAATAACCACAACGGCCTTCTCATTTTAAGCCAGCGATAGGATCTTTTACCAAATTCATTCACTTCTGATCTTCCGATTTTCATTGTTATAAATTCCAGTTTTCGGTTGTTGTTGACAGTCTTCAAACCTTCTAGATTAATGGCCTCTATTAACCAACGAAGATTTTATGTGGTACCTATATTGTACATTTGCAGTTATTGAATAATTGGCTGACGGGACCGTATTGAAAGCCTTCATGAAATTACAATAGGCAACATCAACTACACACATCCTTATGTACGATGTCTGTCCATTGGTCAAGAACTTTGGAAAGTTGCAGTACTGTAGATCACAGATATGTACTAAATACATATCTGTGTGTAGATCTAACTGAGTTTACCATCTATCCGCAGAGATTCAAAAGTTTTTTATTAGGGACTCAATGATCTAAAAGGTCAGTGAAAAGTATTTAAAAAATATGTTCGTGCTCGCCAAATAACTTTACTCTCATTATGATAAGCCTCTAGATGCGAGCTATCAAAATTTCAGAATTCAACTATGATATCGTAAGACGAAAATAGATGATACTGTAATACTGGTTAGTATGTGGATATGTTCTAGCTAGAGTCTACTCTTAAATAATTCACAAATATGCACTTCATTTTCAGTGAGTGA
The DNA here is from genome assembly GCA_963678985.1 of Spisula subtruncata. NCBI lineage: Eukaryota > Metazoa > Mollusca > Bivalvia > Venerida > Mactridae > Spisula > Spisula subtruncata. Next base: position 40,985,564 of record OY787667.1, on the reverse strand, counting down.
GTTAGTGAGTTAGTGAGTTAGTGAGTTAGTGAGTGAGTGAGTGAGTGAGTGAGTGAGTGAGTGAGTGAGTGACTGACTGACTGACTGACTGACTGACTGACTGACTGACTGACTGACTGACTGACTGACTGACTGACTGACCGAGTGACCGACCGACCGACCGAGTGACCGACCGACCGACCGAGTGACTGACTGAGTGACTGACTGACTGACTGACTGACTGACCGAGTGACCGACCGACCGACCGAGTGACCGACCGACCGACCGAGTGACTGACTGAGTGACTGACTGACTGACTGACCGAGTGACCGACCGACCGACCGAGTGACTGACTGAGTGACTGAGTGACTGAGTGACTGAGTGACTGAGTGAGTGATGAACCTGACACTGGAAAAGTGAGTTTCACTGTTTATAAACCATGAACAATCACGCAGCATCTTGGAACATTTTGTATTTAAAATAAATGAAACGCTATTAGGATTTTAAAGAACGAATTTCTAAACAATATAAACTTATTCAAAATTTGATTTATTTCTACCGCATCTCATAGGCATTTGATTTCAACTGTGCGTAAATTAATCATTTTTCCTAATCACCTATAGTCCCGTTATGCACCCTTAAGAGACTGGTACCTAACTGGGCTATCGGTAACAAGAAAAATAATTAATATATGCCTATGCCGCATCTCAAATAATTATGGTTACAAAACTCGAATATACAAATAGCCAAATAGCATGCTGTGTTCCTAAAAAGAGGTCACGGTAGCTCATGTACCCCTAACAGGAAACGAGTATCTGCATGTGCTCCTCATAGTATGAAGCAATAATTTATTAAGAGGGAACACGAAATGATTAACGAACACGAAGAAAAATGCAAGGGTAATGATTGAAGTATGGGACGCAAGATCGTTGCATAAAAAAGTTACTAGCCAGTTACCAATATTTTGATGTTCAATTTACATGACACAACATACATGTACAATATAACAATAAAAAAAACATGCAATAAGAATGTCATGGCAATCAACAATACAAATGTACATATAAAAGAAGCCACAAAAAGAATTACACCAACATGTTGTTCTTATTTCCATTGCGGTACTTTGACATATAATTTCATGAAAAGTGAACTGATTATTAGACATCTAAATATACAGTATAGAAACTACAACTAGCGACGATTTATAATGTACGAGATGGGATGAAGTTTATGTAAATGTTATATGAATCCCATGTTAAAAAAACATTAATGTAAAAAGACCCTGCTCCCATAATATCTCATAAATGTTTAAAATATCATTCAAATAGCGTTGTTTCAATTTAGTTTTAAAAGTTGATATTGATCCGGAGTCCCTGATATGTTGTGGCAAATTATTCCATTGGGAACATCCATTATAAGTAAAAGATATGAATACAAAACCCTTTACCTAAAGGAACTGCAAAAGTTCAGAGACAGAGATCAAGATCACCTGTGGCTTGACTGGTCTGTATTCTTAATGTTGCGGGGTAATTATGAACTGTGCTAACAGGGGTAAAATGCTCACTCACATAAACGGTGCAAGCTGGGATTGAACGGCTATGAGTTAAAGAACAAATTTATTTAGTGGTATGTGACCTTCAAACATGATCTATTCGAAGAGGACTAAATATCATCGACACCGGGGAAAAGGGGGAAAGTATAAAACATGGCGCCCCTCTAGATTTTAGTACAAAAAGAAGGGAAAACATGGCGCCCCCTATTAACTTTTTTATTTCTGGTTGGATATTTTATTTATTTATATCATTTTAAAGCTAACGCTATGTAGTTTTAGAATAGGGGCGGGGAAATACTGGAGATTTTACCGTCAACTGTACCCCTGGGCGGGAATGGCCGGGGCTAAACCGTTTTGACAAACCAAAAGTGAAAATACCCGCCCATTCCCAGGACTGGAGTGGGGGCTGTGGATGCAAATAACTCATGCAATGACTGATTGTATACATGTATCAACAAAAGTAGAGTAGAATTTATAAAATTATTTATACCTATTGATGGCCTGATATTGTCAGATGACCATAAAGGGGAAAACATGCCCACCCATTAAGGCCATCAACCATGCATGTGATTGCTCCAAGAGCAAAAAGACTGAAATACCCTAATCCAACCCATTAGTGGGGCCATTACCCTTTAAAACCACCATCAGTGACATCACCCTACTGTATCAAAAACTTCACTTTAGATAGTTCTGGCTGAATGTGAAACCTTTTGCATCAGTGATTTTAAGACAAAAAAGAGACAATCTTGCTCAATGAGAAAGAATCACAGTCTAACACAGACATGGGCAGTCAGACTAAATTTGAACCCTTTATTAAACAGACTAAAAAGGGACAATTACTTGCCTGTGTGATTGTTTAAACATTATTGATATAATTTCTAATCACAGAAACATTAAATTTACTTAAAAAAGTATCTTAAAACAGTGTTTTACCAGTGTAAACAAACAGTGACTAAGGAAGCATTTGAAACCGGAAGTTGGGACGATCATAGCAACGGGACAATAGGAAGCCTTAGTTACAACAATTGCACAATAAAAACTATCGTTTTCTGTGTATCTAAGCCATCATAATATCAAAAACATGGAAATTAAGTTTATAAAATAGTACAAGAACTTTCCCGATTAGCCCTAGTCCAGATAACAACACATTTTTCAAGTTGAAGACCCGCGAAGAATTTGATTTGAATTCGCCTTCAATGGCTGGCATTGAAAAAATAGAAAAAACGACATTTAAAGTCATCATAGCAGTACTAAATATTTTTTGTTACTTACGAGGCATATTCATGGATATCATGGCTCCAAGTAGAAGACTTGTTGTTGGTATTCTTGTTCATAATTCGGTAATTTGTTTTGTGCGAACACGATAGAACTTATCAAGGCAAATGCTCAAGAGTTTCTGGGGGAGGGGCGTCGGGTCGCGCGTTTATATAGGGTACCAAGATGTGGGCGGGGCTTATTCGGTTTGTGGGCGGGGCTTACGACAACCAATCAGAACACGCGTTTCAAATTTTCTGACCAATCCAAAATAACCTTACATAAGGTGTTTTGGAATAATATTTGTAGAGTTCTGCGAGAAATCTGGCTCCAAGCTGTGTTTTCTCTGCGACAGTATTTTCCAAATTTACTGATTTTAGGAAGAACTTTGTAAAAATTTGACTTTTTTCCTTGAAGGGCTCTAACTTCAGAAGGGAACAATGCCAACTAAATGACCTAATACATTTACATGGCAGTAAAAATATGCTTTTTAGGCAGCTATTTAGGTATAAAATATCAGATCTAACAGGAATATGTTGCCTAAATTACAATGGAAGAAATCAGAAAAACAAGACATCTTGTAGTTAGATAGGTTAGCATCTGACGCGCATGTTAAGCATGAAATTGACCATATCAGTGAAGCATTCGACGGGCATGCCTATGATCAACGGACTCTGAAAACACACCTTTACGACACACAATCAATGGTTAATTGTGACCTCATAAAATAACCGAATCAAGTTTTAATGACGCACTAGTAACCTTAAATACATAGCGAACATAGCCTTTATTTCCCAGTCAGCTGAATATGGCAGGCATATGCGTGTCCTCACCCGGACTTGAACTGCCGGATTAGGCAAGCGGCAAGCGCGATTTGTAAACACTAGCTGAGCTACGGGGTCAATTTTTTTGCACCCTGTGATGTTGATTTTAAACTTTGTATAATCATCTAGTCTTATAAATAACCACAACGGCCTTCTCATTTTAAGCCAGCGATAGGATCTTTTACCAAATTCATTCACTTCTGATCTTCCGATTTTCATTGTTATAAATTCCAGTTTTCGGTTGTTGTTGACAGTCTTCAAACCTTCTAGATTAATGGCCTCTATTAACCAACGAAGATTTTATGTGGTACCTATATTGTACATTTGCAGTTATTGAATAATTGGCTGACGGGACCGTATTGAAAGCCTTCATGAAATTACAATAGGCAACATCAACTACACACATCCTTATGTACGATGTCTGTCCATTGGTCAAGAACTTTGGAAAGTTGCAGTACTGTAGATCACAGATATGTACTAAATACATATCTGTGTGTAGATCTAACTGAGTTTACCATCTATCCGCAGAGATTCAAAAGTTTTTTATTAGGGACTCAATGATCTAAAAGGTCAGTGAAAAGTATTTAAAAAATATGTTCGTGCTCGCCAAATAACTTTACTCTCATTATGATAAGCCTCTAGATGCGAGCTATCACAATTTCAGAATTCAACTATGATATCGTAAGACGAAAATAGATGATACTGTAATACTGGTTAGTATGTGGATATGTTCTAGCTAGAGTCTACTCTTAAATAATTCACAAATATGCACTTCATTTTCAGTGAGTGAGTTAGTGAGTTAGTGAGTGAGTGAGTGAGTGAGTGAGTGAGTGAGTGAGTGAGTGAGTGAGTGAGTGACTGACTGACTGACTGACTGACTGACTGACTGACTGACTGACTGACTGACTGACTGACTGACTGACTGACTGACTGACTGACTGACCGAGTGACCGACCGACCGACCGAGTGACCGACCGACCGACCGAGTGACTGACTGAGTGACTGACTGACTGACTGACTGACCGAGTGACCGACCGACCGAGTGACCGACCGACCGACCGAGTGACTGACTGAGTGACTGACTGACTGACTGACCGAGTGACCGACCGACCGACCGAGTGACTGACTGAGTGACTGAGTGACTGAGTGACTGAGTGAGTGATGAACCTGACACTGGAAAAGTGAGTTTCACTGTTTATAAACCATGAACAATCACGCAGCATCTTGGAACATTTTGTATTTAAAATAAATGAAACGCTATTAGGATTTTAAAGAACGAATTTCTAAACAATATAAACTTATTCAAAATTTGATTTATTTCTACCGCATCTCATAGGCATTTGATTTCAACTGTGCGTAAATTAATCATTTTTCCTAATCACCTATAGTCCCGTTATGCACCCTTAAGAGACTGGTACCTAACTGGGCTATCGGTAACAAGAAAAATAATTAATATATGCCTATGCCGCATCTCAAATAATTATGGTTACAAAACTCGAATATACAAATAGCCAAATAGCATGCTGTGTTCCTAAAAAGAGGTCACGGTAGCTCATGTACCCCTAACAGGAAACGAGTATCTGCATGTGCTCCTCATAGTATGAAGCAATAATTTATTAAGAGGGAACACGAAATGATTAACGAACACGAAGAAAAATGCAAGGGTAATGATTGAAGTATGGGACGCAAGATCGTTGCATAAAAAAGTTACTTGCCAGTTACCAATATTTTGATGTTCAATTTACATGACACAACATACATGTACAATATAACAATAAAAAAAACATGCAATAAGAATGTCATGGCAATCAACAATACAAATGTACATATAAAAGAAGCCACAAAAAGAATTACACCAACATGTTGTTCTTATTTCCATTGCGGTACTTTGACATATAATTTCATGAAAAGTGAACTGATTATTAGACATCTAAATATACAGTATAGAAACTACAACTAGCGACGATTTATAATGTACGAGATGGGATGAAGTTTATGTAAATGTTATATGAATCCCATGTTAAAAAAACATTAATGTAAAAAGACCCTGCTCCCATAATATCTCATAAATGTTTAAAATATCATTCAAATAGCGTTGTTTCAATTTAGTTTTAAAAGTTGATATTGATCCGGAGTCCCTGATATGTTGTGGCAAATTATTCCATTGGGAACATCCATTATAAGTAAAATATATTAATACAAAACCCTTTACCTAAAGGAACTGCAAAAGTTCAGAGACAGAGATCAAGATCACCTGTGGCTTGACTGGTCTGTATTCTTAATGTTGCGGGGTAATTATGAACTGTGCTAACAGGGGTAAAATGCTCACTCACATAAACGGTGCAAGCTGGGATTGAACGGCTATGAGTTAAAGAACAAATTTATTTAGTGGTATGTGACCTTCAAACATGATCTATTCGAAGAGGACAAAATATCATCGACACCGGGGAAAAGGGGGAAAGTATAAAACATGGCGCCCCTCTAGATTTTAGTACAAAAAGAAGGGAAAACATGGCGCCCCCTATTAACTTTTTTATTTCTGGTTGGATATTTTATTTATTTATATCATTTTAAAGCTAACGCTATGTAGTTTTAGAATAGGGGCGGGGAAATACTGGAGATTTTATCGTCAACTGTACCCCTGGGCGGGAATGGCCGGGGCTAAATGGTTTTGACAAACCAAAAGTGAAAATACCCGCCCATTCCCAGGACTGGAGTGGGGGCTGTGGATGCAAATAACTCATGCAATGACTGATTGTATACATGTATCAACAAAAGTAGAGTAGAATTTATAAAATTATTTATACCTATTGATGGCCTGATATTATCAGATGACCATAAAGGGGAAAACATGCCCACCCATTAAGGCCATCAACCATGCATGTGATTGCTCCAAGAGCAAAAAGACTGAAATACCCTAATCCAACCCATTAGTGGGGCCATTACCCTTTAAAACCACCATCAGTGACATCACCCTACTGTATCAAAAACTTCACTTTAGATAGTTCTGGCTGAATGTGAAACCTTTTGCATCAGTGATTTTAAGACAAAAAAGAGACAATCTTGCTCAATGAGAAAGAATCACAGTCTAACACAGACATGGGCAGTCAGACTAAATTTGAACCCTTTATTAAACAGACTAAAAAGGGACAATTACTTGCCTGTGTGATTGTTTAAACATTATTGATATAATTTCTAATCACAGAAACATTAAATTTACTTAAAAAAGTATCTTAAAACAGTGTTTTACCAGTGTAAACAAACAGTGACTAAGGAAGCATTTGAAACCGGAAGTTGGGACGATCATAGCAACGGGACAATAGGAAGCCTTAGTTACAACAATTGCACAATAAAAACTATCGTTTTCTGTGTATCTAAGCCATCATAATATCAAAAACATGGAAATTAAGTTTATAAAATAGTACAAGAACTTTCCCGATTAGCCCTAGTCCAGATAACAACACATTTTTCAAGTTGAAGACCCGCGAAGAATTTGATTTGAATTCGCCTTCAATGGCTGGCATTGAAAAAATAGAAAAAACGACATTTAAAGTCATCATAGCAGTACTAAATATTTTTTGTTACTTACGAGGCATATTCATGGATATCATGGCTCCAAGTAGAAGACTTGTTGTTGGTATTCTTGTTCATAATTCGGTAATTTGTTTTGTGCGAACACGATAGAACTTATCAAGGCAAATGCTCAAGAGTTTCTGGGGGAGGGGCGTCGGGTCGCGCGTTTATATAGGGTACCAAGATGTGGGCGGGGCTTATTCGGTTTGTGGGCGGGGCTTACGACAACCAATCAGAACACGCGTTTCAAATTTTCTGACCAATCCAAAATAACCTTACATAAGGTGTTTTGGAATAATATTTGTAGAGTTCTGCGAGAAATCTGGCTCCAAGCTGTGTTTTCTCTGCGACAGTATTTTCCAAATTTACTGATTTTAGGAAGAACTTTGTAAAAATTTGACTTTTTTCCTTGAAGGGCTCTAACTTCAGAAGGGAACAATGCCAACTAAATGACCTAATACATTTACATGGCAGTAAAAATATGCTTTTTAGGCAGCTATTTAGGTATAAAATATCAGATCTAACAGGAATATGTTGCCTAAATTACAATGGAAGAAATCAGAAAAACAAGACATCTTGTAGTTAGATAGGTTAGCATCTGACGCGCATGTTAAGCATGAAATTGACCATATCAGTGAAGCATTCGACGGGCATGCCTATGATCAACGGACTCTGAAAACACACCTTTACGACACACAATCAATGGTTAATTGAGACCTCATAAAATAACCGAATCAAGTTTTAATGACGCACTAGTAACCTTACATACATAGCGAACATAGCCTTTATTTCCCAGTCAGCTGAATATGGCAGGCATATGCGTGTCCTCACCCGGACTTGAACTGCCGGATTAGGCAAGCGGCAAGCGCGATTTGTAAACACTAGCTGAGCTACGGGGTCAATTTTTTTGCACCCTGTGATGTTGATTTTAAACTTTGTATAATCATCTAGTCTTATAAATAACCACAACGGCCTTCTCATTTTAAGCCAGCGATAGGATCTTTTACCAAATTCATTCACTTCTGATCTTCCGATTTTCATTGTTATAAATTCCAGTTTTCGGTTGTTGTTGACAGTCTTCAAACCTTCTAGATTAATGGCCTCTATTAACCAACGAAGATTTTATGTGGTACCTATATTGTACATTTGCAGTTATTGAATAATTGGCTGACGGGACCGTATTGAAAGCCTTCATGAAATTACAATAGGCAACATCAACTACACACATCCTTATGTACGATGTCTGTCCATTGGTCAAGAACTTTGGAAAGTTGCAGTACTGTAGATCACAGATATGTACTAAATACATATCTGTGTGTAGATCTAACTGAGTTTACCATCTATCCGCAGAGATTCAAAAGTTTTTTATTAGGGACTCAATGATCTAAAAGGTCAGTGAAAAGTATTTAAAAAATATGTTCGTGCTCGCCAAATAACTTTACTCTCATTATGATAAGCCTCTAGATGCGAGCTATCAAAATTTCAGAATTCAACTATGATATCGTAAGACGAAAATAGATGATACTGTAATACTGGTTAGTATGTGGATATGTTCTAGCTAGAGTCTACTCTTAAATAATTCACAAATATGCACTTCATTTTCAGTGAGTGAGTTAGTGAGTTAGTGAGTTAGTGAGTTAGTGAGTGAGTGAGTGAGTGAGTGAGTGAGTGAGTGAGTGACTGACTGACTGACTGACTGACTGACTGACTGACTGACTGACTGACTGACTGACTGACTGACTGACTGACTGACTGACTGACTGACTGACTGACTGACCGAGTGACCGACCGACCGACCGAGTGACCGACCGACCGACCGAGTGACTGACTGAGTGACTGACTGACTGACTGACTGACCGAGTGACCGACCGACCGACCGAGTGACCGACCGACCGACCGAGTGACTGACTGAGTGACTGACTGACTGACTGACTGACCGAGTGACCGACCGACCGACCGAGTGACTGACTGAGTGACTGAGTGACTGAGTGACTGAGTGACTGAGTGAGTGATGAACCTGACACTGGAAAAGTGAGTTTCACTGTTTATAAACCATGAACAATCACGCAGCATCTTGGAACATTTTGTATTTAAAATAAATGAAACGCTATTAGGATTTTAAAGAACGAATTTCTAAACAATATAAACTTATTCAAAATTTGATTTATTTCTACCGCATCTCATAGGCATTTGATTTCAACTGTGCGTAAATTAATCATTTTTCCTAATCACCTATAGTCCCGTTATGCACCCTTAAGAGACTGGTACCTAACTGGGCTATCGGTAACAAGAAAAATAATTAATATATGCCTATGCCGCATCTCAAATAATTATGGTTACAAAACTCGAATATACAAATAGCCAAATAGCATGCTGTGTTCCTAAAAAGAGGTCACGGTAGCTCATGTACCCCTAACAGGAAACGAGTATCTGCATGTGCTCCTCATAGTATGAAGCAATAATTTATTAAGAGGGAACACGAAATGATTAACGAACACGAAGAAAAATGCAAGGGTAATGATTGAAGTATGGGACGCAAGATCGTTGCATAAAAAAGTTACTAGCCAGTTACCAATATTTTGATGTTCAATTTACATGACACAACATACATGTACAATATAACAATAAAAAAAACATGCAATAAGAATGTCATGGCAATCAACAATACAAATGTACATATAAAAGAAGCCACAAAAAGAATTACACCAACATGTTGTTCTTATTTCCATTGCGGTACTTTGACATATAATTTCATGAAAAGTGAACTGATTATTAGACATCTAAATATACAGTATAGAAACTACAACTAGCGACGATTTATAATGTACGAGATGGGATGAAGTTTATGTAAATGTTATATGAATCCCATGTTAAAAAAACATTAATGTAAAAAGACCCTGCTCCCATAATATCTCATAAATGTTTAAAATATCATTCAAATAGCGTTGTTTCAATTTAGTTTTAAAAGTTGATATTGATCCGGAGTCCCTGATATGTTGTGGCAAATTATTCCATTGGGAACATCCATTATAAGTAAAAGATATGAATACAAAACCCTTTACCTAAAGGAACTGCAAAAGTTCAGAGACAGAGATCAAGATCACCTGTGGCTTGACTGGTCTGTATTCTTAATGTTGCGGGGTAATTATGAACTGTGCTAACAGGGGTAAAATGCTCACTCACATAAACGGTGCAAGCTGGGATTGAACGGCTATGAGTTAAAGAACAAATTTATTTAGTGGTATGTGACCTTCAAACATGATCTATTCGAAGAGGACTAAATATCATCGACACCGGGGAAAAGGGGGAAAGTATAAAACATGGCGCCCCTCTAGATTTTAGTACAAAAAGAAGGGAAAACATGGCGCCCCCTATTAACTTTTTTATTTCTGGTTGGATATTTTATTTATTTATATCATTTTAAAGCTAACGCTATGTAGTTTTAGAATAGGGGCGGGGAAATACTGGAGATTTTACCGTCAACTGTACCCCTGGGCGGGAATGGCCGGGGCTAAACCGTTTTGACAAACCAAAAGTGAAAATACCCGCCCATTCCCAGGACTGGAGTGGGGGCTGTGGATGCAAATAACTCATGCAATGACTGATTGTATACATGTATCAACAAAAGTAGAGTAGAATTTATAAAATTATTTATACCTATTGATGGCCTGATATTGTCAGATGACCATAAAGGGGAAAACATGCCCACCCATTAAGGCCATCAACCATGCATGTGATTGCTCCAAGAGCAAAAAGACTGAAATACCCTAATCCAACCCATTAGTGGGGCCATTACCCTTTAAAACCACCATCAGTGACATCACCCTACTGTATCAAAAACTTCACTTTAGATAGTTCTGGCTGAATGTGAAACCTTTTGCATCAGTGATTTTAAGACAAAAAAGAGACAATCTTGCTCAATGAGAAAGAATCACAGTCTAACACAGACATGGGCAGTCAGACTAAATTTGAACCCTTTATTAAACAGACTAAAAAGGGACAATTACTTGCCTGTGTGATTGTTTAAACATTATTGATATAATTTCTAATCACAGAAACATTAAATTTACTTAAAAAAGTATCTTAAAACAGTGTTTTACCAGTGTAAACAAACAGTGACTAAGGAAGCATTTGAAACCGGAAGTTGGGACGATCATAGCAACGGGACAATAGGAAGCCTTAGTTACAACAATTGCACAATAAAAACTATCGTTTTCTGTGTATCTAAGCCATCATAATATCAAAAACATGGAAATTAAGTTTATAAAATAGTACAAGAACTTTCCCGATTAGCCCTAGTCCAGATAACAACACATTTTTCAAGTTGAAGACCCGCGAAGAATTTGATTTGAATTCGCCTTCAATGGCTGGCATTGAAAAAATAGAAAAAACGACATTTAAAGTCATCATAGCAGTACTAAATATTTTTTGTTACTTACGAGGCATATTCATGGATATCATGGCTCCAAGTAGAAGACTTGTTGTTGGTATTCTTGTTCATAATTCGGTAATTTGTTTTGTGCGAACACGATAGAACTTATCAAGGCAAATGCTCAAGAGTTTCTGGGGGAGGGGCGTCGGGTCGCGCGTTTATATAGGGTACCAAGATGTGGGCGGGGCTTATTCGGTTTGTGGGCGGGGCTTACGACAACCAATCAGAACACGCGTTTCAAATTTTCTGACCAATCCAAAATAACCTTACATAAGGTGTTTTGGAATAATATTTGTAGAGTTCTGCGAGAAATCTGGCTCCAAGCTGTGTTTTCTCTGCGACAGTATTTTCCAAATTTACTGATTTTAGGAAGAACTTTGTAAAAATTTGACTTTTTTCCTTGAAGGGCTCTAACTTCAGAAGGGAACAATGCCAACTAAATGACCTAATACATTTACATGGCAGTAAAAATATGCTTTTTAGGCAGCTATTTAGGTATAAAATATCAGATCTAACAGGAATATGTTGCCTAAATTACAATGGAAGAAATCAGAAAAACAAGACATCTTGTAGTTAGATAGGTTAGCATCTGACGCGCATGTTAAGCATGAAATTGACCATATCAGTGAAGCATTCGACGGGCATGCCTATGATCAACGGACTCTGAAAACACACCTTTACGACACACAATCAATGGTTAATTGAGACCTCATAAAATAACCGAATCAAGTTTTAATGACGCACTAGTAACCTTAAATGGCGAACATAGCCTTTATTTCCCAGTCAGCTGAATATGGCAGGCATATGCGTGTCCTCACCCGGACTTGAACTGCCGGATTAGGCAAGCGGCAAGCGCGATTTGTAAACACTAGCTGAGCTACGGGGTCAATTTTTTTGCACCCTGTGATGTTGATTTTAAACTTTGTATAATCATCTAGTCTTATAAATAACCACAACGGCCTTCTCATTTTAAGCCAGCGATAGGATCTTTTACCAAATTCATTCACTTCTGATCTTCCGATTTTCATTGTTATAAATTCCAGTTTTCGGTTGTTGTTGACAGTCTTCAAACCTTCTAGATTAATGGCCTCTATTAACCAACGAAGATTTTATGTGGTACCTATATTGTACATTTGCAGTTATTGAATAATTGGCTGACGGGACCGTATTGAAAGCCTTCATGAAATTACAATAGGCAACATCAACTACACACATCCTTATGTACGATGTCTGTCCATTGGTCAAGAACTTTGGAAAGTTGCAGTACTGTAGATCACAGATATGTACTAAATACATATCTGTGTGTAGATCTAACTGAGTTTACCATCTATCCGCAGAGATTCAAAAGTTTTTTATTAGGGACTCAATGATCTAAAAGGTCAGTGAAAAGTATTTAAAAAATATGTTCGTGCTCGCCAAATAACTTTACTCTCATTATGATAAGCCTCTAGATGCGAGCTATCACAATTTCAGAATTCAACTATGATATCGTAAGACGAAAATAGATGATACTGTAATACTGGTTAGTATGTGGATATGTTCTAGCTAGAGTCTACTCTTAAATAATTCACAAATATGCACTTCATTTTCAGTGAGTGAGTTAGTGAGTTAGTGAGTGAGTGAGTGAGTGAGTGAGTGAGTGAGTGAGTGAGTGAGTGACTGACTGACTGACTGACTGACTGACTGACTGACTGACTGACTGACTGACTGACTGACTGACTGACTGACTGACCGAGTGACCGACCGACCGACCGAGTGACCGACCGACCGACCGAGTGACTGACTGAGTGACTGACTGACTGACTGACTGACCGAGTGACCGACCGACCGACCGAGTGACCGACCGACCGACCGAGTGACTGACTGAGTGACTGACTGACTGACTGACCGAGTGACCGACCGACCGACCGAGTGACTGACTGAGTGACTGAGTGACTGAGTGACTGAGTGAGTGATGAACCTGACACTGGAAAAGTGAGTTTCACTGTTTATAAACCATGAACAATCACGCAGCATCTTGGAACATTTTGTATTTAAAATAAATGAAACGCTATTAGGATTTTAAAGAACGAATTTCTAAACAATATAAACTTATTCAAAATTTGATTTATTTCTACCGCATCTCATAGGCATTTGATTTCAACTGTGCGTAAATTAATCATTTTTCCTAATCACCTATAGTCCCGTTATGCACCCTAAAGAGACTGGTACCTAACTGGGCTATCGGTAACAAGAAAAATAATTAATATATGCCTATGCCGCATCTCAAATAATTATGGTTACAAAACTCGAATATACAAATAGCCAAATAGCATGCTGTGTTCCTAAAAAGAGGTCACGGTAGCTCATGTACCCCTAACAGGAAACGAGTATCTGCATGTGCTCCTCATAGTATGAAGCAATAATTTATTAAGAGGGAACACGAAATGATTAACGAACACGAAGAAAAATGCAAGGGTAATGATTGAAGTATGGGACGCAAGATCGTTGCATAAAAAAGTTACTTGCCAGTTACCAATATTTTGATGTTCAATTTACATGACACAACATACATGTACAATATAACAATAAAAAAAACATGCAATAAGAATGTCATGGCAATCAACAATACAAATGTACATATAAAAGAAGCCACAAAAAGAATTACACCAACATGTTGTTCTTATTTCCATTGCGGTACTTTGACATATAATTTCATGAAAAGTGAACTGATTATTAGACATCTAAATATACAGTATAGAAACTACAACTAGCGACGATTTATAATGTACGAGATGGGATGAAGTTTATGTAAATGTTATATGAATCCCATGTTAAAAAAACATTAATGTAAAAAGACCCTGCTCCCATAATATCTCATAAATGTTTAAAATATCATTCAAATAGCGTTGTTTCAATTTAGTTTTAAAAGTTGATATTGATCCGGAGTCCCTGATATGTTGTGGCAAATTATTCCATTGGGAACATCCATTATAAGTAAAATATATTAATACAAAACCCTTTACCTAAAGGAACTGCAAAAGTTCAGAGACAGAGATCAAGATCACCTGTGGCTTGACTGGTCTGTATTCTTAATGTTGCGGGGTAATTATGAACTGTGCTAACAGGGGTAAAATGCTCACTCACATAAACGGTGCAAGCTGGGATTGAACGGCTATGAGTTAAAGAACAAATTTATTTAGTGGTATGTGACCTTCAAACATGATCTATTCGAAGAGGACAAAATATCATCGACACCGGGGAAAAGGGGGAAAGTATAAAACATGGCGCCCCTCTAGATTTTAGTACAAAAAGAAGGGAAAACATGGCGCCCCCTATTAACTTTTTTATTTCTGGTTGGATATTTTATTTATTTATATCATTTTAAAGCTAACGCTATGTAGTTTTAGAATAGGGGCGGGGAAATACTGGAGATTTTATCGTCAACTGTACCCCTGGGCGGGAATGGCCGGGGCTAAATGGTTTTGACAAACCAAAAGTGAAAATACCCGCCCATTCCCAGGACTGGAGTGGGGGCTGTGGATGCAAATAACTCATGCAATGACTGATTGTATACATGTATCAACAAAAGTAGAGTAGAATTTATAAAATTATTTATACCTATTGATGGCCTGATATTATCAGATGACCATAAAGGGGAAAACATGCCCACCCATTAAGGCCATCAACCATGCATGTGATTGCTCCAAGAGCAAAAAGACTGAAATACCCTAATCCAACCCATTAGTGGGGCCATTACCCTTTAAAACCACCATCAGTGACATCACCCTACTGTATCAAAAACTTCACTTTAGATAGTTCTGGCTGAATGTGAAACCTTTTGCATCAGTGATTTTAAGACAAAAAAGAGACAATCTTGCTCAATGAGAAAGAATCACAGTCTAACACAGACATGGGCAGTCAGACTAAATTTGAACCCTTTATTAAACAGACTAAAAAGGGACAATTACTTGCCTGTGTGATTGTTTAAACATTATTGATATAATTTCTAATCACAGAAACATTAAATTTACTTAAAAAAGTATCTTAAAACAGTGTTTTACCAGTGTAAACAAACAGTGACTAAGGAAGCATTTGAAACCGGAAGTTGGGACGATCATAGCAACGGGACAATAGGAAGCCTTAGTTACAACAATTGCACAATAAAAACTATCGTTTTCTGTGTATCTAAGCCATCATAATATCAAAAACATGGAAATTAAGTTTATAAAATAGTACAAGAACTTTCCCGATTAGCCCTAGTCCAGATAACAACACATTTTTCAAGTTGAAGACCCGCGAAGAATTTGATTTGAATTCGCCTTCAATGGCTGGCATTGAAAAAATAGAAAAAACGACATTTAAAGTCATCATAGCAGTACTAAATATTTTTTGTTACTTACGAGGCATATTCATGGATATCATGGCTCCAAGTAGAAGACTTGTTGTTGGTATTCTTGTTCATAATTCGGTAATTTGTTTTGTGCGAACACGATAGAACTTATCAAGGCAAATGCTCAAGAGTTTCTGGGGGAGGGGCGTCGGGTCGCGCGTTTATATAGGGTACCAAGATGTGGGCGGGGCTTATTCGGTTTGTGGGCGGGGCTTACGACAACCAATCAGAACACGCGTTTCAAATTTTCTGACCAATCCAAAATAACCTTACATAAGGTGTTTTGGAATAATATTTGTAGAGTTCTGCGAGAAATCTGGCTCCAAGCTGTGTTTTCTCTGCGACAGTATTTTCCAAATTTACTGATTTTAGGAAGAACTTTGTAAAAATTTGACTTTTTTCCTTGAAGGGCTCTAACTTCAGAAGGGAACAATGCCAACTAAATGACCTAATACATTTACATGGCAGTAAAAATATGCTTTTTAGGCAGCTATTTAGGTATAAAATATCAGATCTAACAGGAATATGTTGCCTAAATTACAATGGAAGAAATCAGAAAAACAAGACATCTTGTAGTTAGATAGGTTAGCATCTGACGCGCATGTTAAGCATGAAATTGACCATATCAGTGAAGCATTCGACGGGCATGCCTATGATCAACGGACTCTGAAAACACACCTTTACGACACACAATCAATGGTTAATTGAGACCTCATAAAATAACCGAATCAAGTTTTAATGACGCACTAGTAACCTTAAATACATAGCGAACATAGCCTTTATTTCCCAGTCAGCTGAATATGGCAGGCATATGCGTGTCCTCACCCGGACTTGAACTGCCGGATTAGGCAAGCGGCAAGCGCGATTTGTAAACACTAGCTGAGCTACGGGGTCAATTTTTTTGCACCCTGTGATGTTGATTTTAAACTTTGTATAATCATCTAGTCTTATAAATAACCACAACGGCCTTCTCATTTTAAGCCAGCGATAGGATCTTTTACCAAATTCATTCACTTCTGATCTTCCGATTTTCATTGTTATAAATTCCAGTTTTCGGTTGTTGTTGACAGTCTTCAAACCTTCTAGATTAATGGCCTCTATTAACCAACGAAGATTTTATGTGGTACCTATATTGTACATTTGCAGTTATTGAATAATTGGCTGACGGGACCGTATTGAAAGCCTTCATGAAATTACAATAGGCAACATCAACTACACACATCCTTATGTACGATGTCTGTCCATTGGTCAAGAACTTTGGAAAGTTGCAGTACTGTAGATCACAGATATGTACTAAATACATATCTGTGTGTAGATCTAACTGAGTTTACCATCTATCCGCAGAGATTCAAAAGTTTTTTATTAGGGACTCAATGATCTAAAAGGTCAGTGAAAAGTATTTAAAAAATATGTTCGTGCTCGCCAAATAACTTTACTCTCATTATGATAAGCCTCTAGATGCGAGCTATCAAAATTTCAGAATTCAACTATGATATCGTAAGACGAAAATAGATGATACTGTAATACTGGTTAGTATGTGGATATGTTCTAGCTAGAGTCTACTCTTAAATAATTCACAAATATGCACTTCATTTTCAGTGAGTGAGTTAGTGAGTTAGTGAGTTAGTGAGTTAGTGAGTGAGTGAGTGAGTGAGTGAGTGAGTGAGTGAGTGAGTGAGTGAGTGAGTGACTGACTGACTGACTGACTGACTGACTGACTGACTGACTGACTGACTGACTGACTGACTGACTGACTGACTGACTGACTGACTGACTGACTGACTGACTGACTGACTGACTGACTGACCGACCGACCGAGTGACCGACCGAGTGACCGACCATCAGTGACATCACCCTACTGTATCAAAAACTTCACTTTAGATAGTTCTGGCTGAATGTGAAACCTTTTGCATCAGTGATTTTAAGACAAAAAAGAGACAATCTTGCTCAATGAGAAAGAATCACAGTCTAACACAGACATGGGCAGTCAGACTAAATTTGAACCCTTTATTAAACAGACTAAATTACACTTAATTCACCCCATTACCGTTTAATTGCCCGAACAATGTTGGTAAAAAACTTGTGAACAACAATGCATTATTGAATTAAGCCTAAAACCGACACTTTCTTTCTAGATGTGATTTGTGAGACAATAATGTTCACAAACTTTAGTTCATAAAAATCAGTTTTAAAGGGAGGTTAATTGAAAGAATTTGTTTTCATATATATTATATATAGCTGCCACCATCATTTTGTTCTTCACGTGCTTCTAGATTTAATTTGAAAATCAAAAAGTCGTTGTATTGACGTTAATACACAAAAATTAACGTTTAATGACATGTAAGGATATGCTCAAGTACCCGATAGATAATCCTATCAACGTTGGTGATTGGTTGTGAATGCATGCCATTAATTGTTAAACCAATTATACAATCATCGGATAATCCTGTTACCGGTAGCTGATTGTTTGTTTATTGCATAAGTATGACACTTGATAACATAGCGATTTAATGAATTTATTATACAATAGTGTCCTATAATTATTTAATTTAAGAATAGCGTTATACTGTGATGTATAGGATTTGTAAATTATATACTTTATTTGCGATATACAAAGTTGAAAGATGAGACTGAAATAAAGAAATAACTAATATGACCAAAATCCTATAAATTAAAAATTAGCTGACATGTTTTTGTTGATTTTATCCAATGGCAGATAACTGATTTTCACATTTTTAAAACTGTTAGCAATAAATAATGAAATACCGATTATAATTGACAGCTGCATATTGTTTTACCATATTGCTTCAAACCGAAGACCTTAATTACCGGTACAATAAATTTATTGAGGTCTTTGTTCAAACGTGTTTGTCGATAGAGAGAACAGCTATTGAAATGTTGTGTACTAATTAAAATAATATTTTAAACTATATTAAATTATATTGCCAATTGAAGCAGATTATCCGAAATAATTAAAAGCATGATTCAGTGTCATAACAAATATCACAAAAGCGGTTCCATAAAATATTGTGAACTTCAGTAGCAAGCATTTTGTATACTTTCGGTTCATAATAAATATATTAATATTGGGATGGTTGTAAGACAATGAGCTGTAACATAATTTAAACGAATTTCCAAGTACTACCTTAACGTGACTAAAAATATCACCAAATATATTCATGATGTCAAACACGGGTTGCATTAATACCCTCTCTTCATATGCATATATGTTCAATGTTTTATACTTGCGCGTTTTTGTAAAGTTTAATATTGTGTGTACCAATTATACCTTTATATAGACGTGCAATGGGCACGAGAAAATAATGAAGTGTTAATGTACTTTATCACGTGAAACAGACGTAGACCCTACGTATACAGTCATAGTATCTATATCTATACATGCGTGATTAAATGTTTGAATTGTGAGTCTCATTTTTATTGTAACCTCATGACTGCTATTTTTTCTATGATAGAAGAAACCGACATGAGACATTAGTTGTAGTTCTTGGCTAATTTTAGAGTCTTAATTTAAAGGCACTTTCTCATAATGTTTCCTTCCATTATGAAACCAATTCATTGGTATGGCTGCTTTTAAGTCAAAACAGTAGCTTTTTAGACCGACAAAGGTCTTTGCTACTTCAGTTGGGTATAATCAGTAGAAAAACCAAATATTACCAACTTGATACAGAGATTCAATAATACTTCCCATTAATTTGTCGGGCTATTTTTTTTTCAAATTTAAAGGCACAGGTAGTTTTTTTCTCAAGAAAAATAATTTTTAATTCAGTCAAATTTCGCTAATAAGACATATTAATTATTATAAGATTCGATATACATTGGTATTAAGAAGCAGTTTCTACTCAACTGGTCTCATTAGCGGGACTTCACTGAATTGCTATTTTTTTAATCATTTAATAATTATAATAAGTAAGTAACTAATTTTATAAGAAGTATCTACATTGTATTTTACATAAACATCAGACATATGCTTTCTTAGTCTAATACTAACAACTTATATCAAATGAACAGTCCAACACACGCATTATAACTAATTTCAATGTACTGTACTGTTTATGCGATATCACAAAAGCCGATTATCGGGCGCGTGAAAAAAAGAGAAAAAATGTGTCTACTTTAACTCGTCATAAATCCTGTTTTTCTGCATCAATTTTAAATATCTTTACATTTATAAAAACTAGAGAACGTAATCTTTTCAGCCATGTATTCATAAAAATTATATGTTGACTAATAAAAAATATAAATAGGGGGGCCATGTTTTCCAAACCAAATTTTACGCACGGTAAAAAAATAAAAACATGAGTCGAATTTAACATGCGATAAAAAACGTTTTACTTATTGAATTTCAGTGACAGTTACAGTTTTAAAAACTAGAGAGCTATAGCTTTTCAACAGTGTAAATTTATAGAAAATATATTTTGAAATAAAAAAGTTAAAAGGGGGCGCCATGTTTTCCGAACACAAAATTCTATAATATTTTTTTTTCATTTTTGACCTATTTTTAACCAGTAATAAGTGCATCAAAACAAAACGGAATTTAATAATTAATATCATATTCTAAAACTACATAGCGTTAGCTTTAAAATGATATAAATAAATAAAATATCCAACCAGAAATAAAAAAGTTAATAGGGGGCGCCATGTTTTCCCTTCTTTTTGTACTAAAATCTAGAGGGGCGCCATGTTTTATACCTGCCCGGGAAAAGGTTCGCCAAAATCAAGGGAGACAATTCTGTGAGAATTTTATGCAGTTAATTCCCTTGGAAAAGATTCGACTCGTCAACAAAATTGAAAAACACTTTTAGGCTTCATTATTGTCATCCTATCATCTATTCATCTGAATCAAAAGGTAAACCACATTACTGTTTAATAAATTAGCCATTAAAATGCTTTGTTTTGATGCTATTTATAAACGTGAATTGAGCACAACTTTAACTTACGTTATTTCGGACGATGTAACTTTGTAAGAGATTCGGATAGGGTCAAAACAAACCATATTGTGGCACTGTTAAGGCTACATATGCTACAATTTTGCTCATTCGCTAAATATTTTTTAGCCTTTTGAAGGAAATCGGCACGATTTGATGATCATTTGTGATTTCCCTGGAAAGTCGAGTCATGTTATAAATTTACGAGAGAGCAGCTGATGCAATATTTTCACGAGTTTCACACAATCTTCACAGGTAACTGTATCGTTGAAAAAGAATTTTTTGAAAATTTATATTTTTCTATCAAGGTCAATTTGTACAGAAATCCACGAGCCGGTTCGAGAGGTGCAGTTTGTTTTTAATAAAAAAACTGCTTTATGCATACCAATTATCTATAAAAGGATGTGTGTTTACACAAACAATGTTATGGGATGAATGTAAGCCAAAAATTAACTTCATATCATAAAATCCATTGCTTAAATGTATACTTTAACTGTCGCTGGTGAACAACATTGTGAGGGAAGGCCATATGGATTTGTGTTGATTGCACCATATGAATCGGCTGTGAAACAGTATCTACATTTTATAGTATAACTTTTTAACTATTTGATCAATTTTGATAAGATCTGGCTTATATGTACTTTAAACATTGCTGTATATGAATATAATTAGTTTATGGAGATATTGATAGTCAAATTTGATTTTTGATTGATTGAAATTCTGGTTCATTTATAACAAATCAACCTTTATAGAAAAATATAAATTTTCAAAAAAATTCTTTTTCATGGTTTTTTTTTCGTTTTCAACGATACAGTTACCTGTGACAATCATGTGACAATTTATACAACCGTTGCCAGGCACTCAAAAACTAAACTTTCTTTCGATCTAATATCATGTTCAAAGCATTAGCACACTAAATGCTTTACCCACTTTTTGTGACTATTGTAGGTGTCAACAGTCAAGTGCTGTGTATGAAAATGTCTGAAAACATGGTAAGTGTGTCAGCAGAACTAGCGGACCACTGACACTATTGGAGTTATAGATGTAGCAATGGAAACATCAGTTCAAGATAACAATCAAAATGAGGATATGAAAAGCAACAAACAGGAAATGGATTTTAAACAACCCTCGTCTGATACAGAATATAACAAAGATGGTATAAAACATAATGATCAGGGTCCATCACTTTCTACACAATCCTATTCAAATACAGAGTATAATGGAGAGGAATTGATTGTTGCATCTGGAACTGATCGTTGTCTAGAAGTTATGTCCAGAGAAGACAACATAGAACAGTTAAATGCTGACAGTGATACAGATAGTAGGATGTTTGATATTCAGATGTGTTCAAGTTTAAATGTTGAATCAACTGTAACAGAAACATGTGAGGAGAAAGGCTTACTAAACCACTGTCCAGATATTGTAGTTGTAACGGAAAGTCAACCTTGTGCAGAGAATGGTGAACCGCAACTTCCCCCTGATGCTGAACCTGTGGTAGAAACTTGTCAACTGAGAGGTTTGCAACAACTTAACGTTGATGCTGAACTTGTGGCTGACACAGGTGTAAAAAAAGGTTTATTATAACTTCACTTTGATGTTGAATCTGTAACGGAATCGTGTGAAGGGAAAGTTTTACCAAGCCACTGTCTTGATATTGAAGTTATAACGGAAAATTGTGAAGATAGTGGTGAACTGCAACTTCTTCCTGTGATAGAAACTTGTCAAAAACTTAACCCTGATGTCGAACCTGTATCAGAAATGTGTGAGGAGAAAGTTTTCCTAAATCCCTCTCCTGATGCTGAACTTGTGACAGACACAGGTGAAGAAAAAGGCTTATTACAGCTTAACCCTGATGTTGAAACTGTAATGGAAACATGTGAAGATAACGGTTCACTACAACTTAACCCTGATGCTGAATTTGAAGAGGAAACATGCGAACTGAAAGGTTTACTAAACCTCTGTTCGGATCATATAAACATAGTAGATGAACCAGCTTGTCAAGATGCCTCTGAAGAAACTGGTTATGCAAGTAATGCAGATTCTGCCTTTTTATTGCCAGATTTTATTCGACTGTATGATGATGACATTGATAATGATGGTTGCACTGAAACTGGGTTTGCGATAGACAGTGAACTGAAAGCTTGTGATTGTGCTGGTGTTAGACCGTCTTTGTCATCACAAATTCCTCATTTTGAAAAGTGTTCCAATGTTGATGATGTCCCAATATCATTTGATTGTATTCCTGAGACTGTGACCTCGTCTACACTTGAAGGGAAATCTTTGATAGAACTGATGAAGGAAATAAGAGAAGATTTGACTGATGTTGGAGAGAGGAATAACACAGAAACTGATCTTGGACTTGAACATCCTTTGGAAGATACTTCAAAACCAAGTGAGTACATGTTCATGTAAAGAGATAATAATCATATTTTATAGCTTGGCTATTTTGACCTGAGCCTGACTTTTATGCAAGAATATATCAATTTCCGCAGGTAAATCGTGCAATATCGGCATTTAAGATTTGTGTTTGTATTACATCTCGAGTGTCTCCGTGATACTCCCCGATTATGAAAACATACACTCGATGTTGTAAACGTAGACAATATATCAACTGTTAAATTATGGTAATCAATAGGTCAAACTCATGTCAATGTGGCCAAGCTATACCAAAGTTGAGAGCTTTATTAGATGTTTTGCCATTAAGATTCTGAATGTAATTTCATTTTGCTTTAATTTAAATCAATAGTACCAAATGTTTAATCACTATGGCTATAAAATTCTGTTGTTTTAGGTCTTGTACTTGTAATAGCAATGTGCAGGTCCTTCCTCAGAAATATTTGTTTTTGGTGATCCACTAGAAAGGCTTTAAGATGAATTATTTATAATTTTCAAAAAAAGTTCACAACTCATCATCACAGATCTGGCTTAAACTTTCAGGGTTAAAAGAGTTATGTATTATAAGTGTTTCCTGTTTCTTAGTTTTTCACAATTCTTTTCCTGTTTCCTTGGATACGGATAAATGTTCGATTTTTTAAGATTTTGGGAATTTTGAGTACTTGGCCGGTATCATCTTCGTTCTTCACAACGCGAGAACACTATACAAAAAGGGTTATATATTCACAAAGAGCATTAAATTTCCTACAAAATGGATGTTTCAGATATAAAATAAAACATTCTCGGGCAGAAATATAGCGTGCTGTATGCATGCTATCACTTTTTCGTAAATTTGTAGTAGGTCAAATTACGATGTTTTTTTGAAAAAATGCACGCAGTCTGTGTGAAATGAGTATTACATATTCAAAGAAGACATATGAATCTGCGTTGTATAAAAAAATTGATCTATGGCGGGTTGAAACGGTCAAGTAAAATGCGATGAAAGTCGAGCAACTTTCACGTAATTTAGACACTTTTTGGTAGTTTTGCGTCGTTACGACGCTTGGTCCTTGGTTATAAAGCGTTTGATCGACACAGATGACAACAAAAATGGCGCGCTAAAGTTGCATGTTACTTCCGTATTTTTTACAATGAAGGCGATAGAGAACTAACCGGTTTGTCTAAAAGATCGGAGTATAGCTTAAATTGTTCAGGAAAATTTTCTTCACTTCACGGCATTGACGACGATTCTTGATATATCTCAATTAAAACAAGAAACATTCAGAAAGGTCTTTTTCTCAGAGAAACCTGTGTAAATTACACTGTAATGAAGGATCAAACATGTCGAGTCTGAAATTAACAGTCGCTAGCGTTGGAAATAGTCCTCATATACATACATTGTATGAGATTAACCATGGACGTTGGAAGACCAGTGTCACTTGTCATAAAAAAGCAATACTGGGTCTGTGCTTGGCATTTTTGGGGCCCTAATAATGGATGACTTGGGAGAATTTGTATGCAGACATTACTGGGAGAGATGATCTACAGCGGAATGCCAACTCTGTTGACAGGCATGTGACTATAACCAGAAAGCGGTCATCAGCAGTAACAGTTGAAAGAAATAAGAACTGGTATGTTCAGATTCTGTAGTTTTGATCCTAGTTCTGGGTACCATAACTAGAATGTCGGACGAAGCGTACCACTGCACAAGCGTACCAGGACTTAGCGTACCACTTGATCGGACTAAGCGTACCACATATATAATATATAGTGAAAATTGATAAAATAAATTTCAAGTATTTTCAATGTTATAATTGCTAATTTTATATCAGAATTGAAAAGAAAATGTATACATCATGAATTATTAACCATGGTAACCAAGGACAGTATATTATTTAGTTGCTTATGTCGGAAGATTTTAAAGCAGGAACATTATAAGTTGCACTGTTCCTGTTTGAAGTTATTATGCGTGTAAAATCAATGTTGTATTTATTATAATTTTGGATATTATTGCTAAATATGTTAATAGATTTTGAATTAAATAACTATTTTAAAAACACTTACCCGATGTTATTTTGTATTTCTATCCTGTTACATCCGTTTTTATAGAGATCGATCTATAGTCCATATATATATAGATCTATTAATTTTATCATTAATTGCTTCATGCCATAGTTGTCCTGAAATATTTCCTCTATAAGTTTCCTTGTATGCAATGTTCTTTGAACGTCACTGGAAGAAGTCATGCTTTTCAGTGCGACGGTTATGATCGCTGGCATCACAGAAAATTCAACATTATCATTTGATTTATTTATACCATTCTCGTTCAACCAGCGTATTTGTTTTCAATTACATGTCTAGGTACATGACTAATCAATGATTTATGATAATTATTTATACATGTTAATTATACATTTTAATTAAAATGTATGTCATACAAGCGTTTTAAAGCCCAAAATACGAGATGTCAAAGCCAAATAATCATGATTTGTTTTCATTTTTAAGTAATTTTTTTGGTTGAAAGTTGAGATAATTATGACATACAGAAATATTCCATGGACCATCGATGATAATTTCTGGAAAGAGTTTGCCAACAAAATAGAATTGATATGAACTTATTAATGCGAGAATCAATTAACATGCATAATGCACGAGTCAATATTATGCCCGTCTATGGGATACAGTAGGGGGAATTAGACCGATTGCTTTTCCTGACCGGCAGTCATTTGACCACCTCATAGTCCCGGAGAATAGACTAATCAAGGTCGGTTTCAAGACCCGGGAATTACTATGTAATTACGTGTTCCGACCCCAGGGATTTACACAGTAAGCGTTTTCTCTATCGTCATAATATTGAAATTGTCTAATTCCCTCTGGGTCGCCACAACGGGTGGGCAAAATACTGACTGTTGCATCGTGTGGTAAGAACAAATATAGTCTGGCCTGTTTGTGTCCGTTGTTCATGTTGGATTATGAAACTGGTGAGTTTCTGTTATAGTTATTGTATCCTTATAGTCTCCTATTCTCAGTGGTTAGTGCGCTTGTCGCCAAATCTGGGTTACGGAAAACTAGTTTAATTAACTGTGGAATTCATGCATCTGTCAGTTGCATCCACACCTCCACCCAGGGGATGGGCGGTGGACGGTAGGGGAAACGGTATTTTTTACCTTCCAGCTTCCTCGATTCACACTGCCGAGGAAATGTTTTAATTTTTTCTCCGAAGCAACACCCCGGGGACAATATTATAAAGTTGTCAGGGGGGGTACCAGAGATATTACCATAAGATGTCCCCGGCAGGGCAGTGGAGGTTTATACAACACAAAAGTAACAGCCCATCTACTAGGCGGGGGCCGTGTATACAACTGACTGGTGCATAACAGTTGGTTAATGTATGTATTTGGTACTGCTACTAAGGACGGAGGCTGCTGATGTTAACAATTACCATCCGTCTTGTATCGGAAAACTGGTGAGAAGGAACCATACAGACAACATGCAGTTACTGTCAACGACCACGGTGACAATGATGACCAGTAACTTACAGGACAACCAATTCCCCGTCATCAATATTGTTGTGTTTGTAAAATTTAATATAATTGTGTTCCACGTCACAAAAATTCTTGTGTTTTGTAAATGTAACGGTTATAGATAGATCTATATTTCGATGCTTTCAGTGTGCTTTTGTTCCGTAACAGTACATATAAAAATGTATTCCATGCTTTTCAATGCTTGTTATTGTTGTTAATTAGTATATAATCTAAGGTTTCCAAATAAAAAGGATAAATAAATTATATTCAATATAATAATACAAATATATGCATCCTGTATTTCAGTTTAAAAATGTGAATTCTTTATAAATCACCCAATTTTCACCTATTTACTCAAACCAAGATTGATAATAGATGTTTTTAACACCTAATTATCGAGTGTACCAACAAATATATTATACACTATAATTCATATGTGGTACGCTTAGTCCTAAAATGGTACACTTGTGTAGTGGTACGCTAATGCAGTGGTACGCTTAGTCCTGCACCCCCATAACTAAATGATCTTTTATTGATAATGACGTCGATCTTAATCACTGAAATGGAATAATCATCGTCTAAGAAGCTTCGACTATTTTAATCCCTGCATTGAACTTGTAGATCTTTTCTATGTAGTGGTAATATTGTGAAATTTAAACCAATGCCAGCTTTACGCGTTGTCCCTTTTACGCCATCTACATACTTGATTCTGACCATAGCTTTTATTTGCTAGTCAGCTTTTTGCTGAAATATGAATGCCTCCATCCAGACTTAAATCCAGGTCACTGGATTAAGTGGCAATCATGCTAATCACTCAGAGCTGCAGATAAGCTGTGTATTGGGGTAATTACCGGGTACCCAATTAATTTGCTCAAAAACCCAATATATTTTGAGAGGCGGGAGTAAGAAAAAGCAATGAAAATCTGAAATACCCAAAAAGCAAAGAAAACTGTACATAAAAGATCATTTACCCTATGCGTTTGATTATATACCCAAATGAAATTTGTCAAAACCCAATCAAAATTGAAACTTTGGGGTAATATACCCAATGGACTAAATCCTTATCTGTAATGCAAAGCTATTTTGGCGTGCACACATACTGTAGCCGTGCACTGAAAAATGATACAAGGCCCTGGTGGTTTAGGCATGTAAGATGAAGGGCGGCCGAAAAGCCTTCACCAGTTTGATGATTATGATAATCCAACCAATCATCTGCTCACAGTATACTATAAAAAAATAATGTAGAGCATTTGGCAAGTCAGAAACTGACTTACTCCTTTACTGCCACAGAAGCATGTAAAGATAAAAGAAACATGTGATGAACCAGTGTACACAGTGCTCACTTAGTATAGACACTTCCTCTTTATTTATGACCAGTTGCTTTGTATAGCTTTGTTATGAATAAGATTACAGGTACAATGTAGTTTTGTCAGTTCCCGGTTGTAGCATCTTTCGGGAAACAATGAGTCCAAAGTAATTTTTCTCCACATGTGGAGAATTAGATCTTTTAGGGTAAGTTAGTACTGGTTCGGATCAAGTCCAGGATAACTGGTTAGATGAATCAGCTTACATAACTGAAATTGTTTAAGAAACTCTTAATTTAACCTTTGAGCCTGACAATTGCGCAATCACCAGGGGAACCAAAACAAAATGACATAACGTGTATATTTTGTTTTGCAGGAATTGATTATAGTGACAATCGTTTTGATGTGGGACATACTGATACCTTATCCTATTCCAAGCAGTAATTTCAAACCTGTCTAGTTACCCGGATCCTAATTGGAAACTAAAGGATTGAGTAAGTTATTAGTTTATTACAACTTTAAGAATAAATTCCACTTACTACTGCATCCACAACTGTGGTTCAGTGATAGGTGCATATTATCTGTTACCTGGCAATTTAGGTTTGAGTCCAGGTTGAAGTAAGCCATACGGTACCTGTTTTTTTAAATTGTCTAATTTCCTCCACTTGTGGAGAAGAAGTTGTGGGTTCTGTTTGGAAGGTAAATGTACCTTCTAATACTAATTATTGATTAATGAAATATTTAGGTAAAACTGATCTGTTGATTGTTTTCTTTTTTTTCTTCCACATGTGGAAAAACAGCTGGTAATAATGTTGAAGAATAATTTGCTATTTAATACTGGTCAGGCACCAGTCAAGGAAAACAAAGATTACTGTATACCTCCCAATAAAACCCCGCGGGGCCATGCATTTTGCAAAAGGGTGGCTTTTATTTGGGGTCTTACTTTTTAAAAAAATATTTATTCTTTCTAAGAAAATGGTGAAAAAAATCATAATAAAATTAAAATGTCTATTTTATTGATCAAGCAATAACAAAGCATTAATTACCATCAAATTAAACATCAATAGGTATACAATTTTTCAAAAAACAACAACAAAATTTCTCCAAAAATGGAGCTTCTTCTATTTGCGGGGAGCTGTTATTTGGGGGAATATGGTAGATAAACTGACCATTTTACATTTATAAATTAACAATGGTTGAGAAAAGGCGTTTATTCAGATTTATCAACCACAGAAATTTGATTTGCAAATAATAATGAAAAAAAATAATGGCGCATTGATACCTGCTAGCTTTACCAAAATTTTCAAAGCACCCTACGCAAGTAAGGAAATTGTTCATTACTTCTAACTTACCTTAACACATTTTTTTTATTCTTTTGCAGTTGCTGATGAATTGCTATGCTCATTTACATTGGTGCTGGGGAGTTGCTGCCAGGATAGGAGTTTAATACATATATTTTAGCAAAATGTGCAGAGTTGAACTGAGTCTGTTACTCAATTTACTGACTTATCAGTTTTGAATTCTTATAATCAGGAAGTGACAAAAAAAATTGTGTTAACTGGATGATTGACTATTTTATTTTAATGGACTACCCAAATTCAAATCCATATACATACATGCGTTTTACTTTTATGATGATTGCATATTTTTTAGCTCACCTGTCACATAGTGACAAAGTGAGCTTTTGTGGTCAGTCTCTTAGTCTGTCGTTGTCCATCAACAGTTTGCTGATGTTCACTCTAGAGGTCACACTTTTGATGCAATCTTCATGAAAGCTGGTCAGAATCATGTTGATCTCTATGAAATCTAGGCTAAATTTAAACATCGGTCATGTGGGTAAAAACCTTTATCAGTAGGTCAAATATAAGAACAACTTGGTGTTAACTCTAGATGTCATTTTTTGATCAATCTTCATGAAACCTGGTCAGAATGTTGTTGTCCAAAATTTAAAACTTGGTCAAGTGGTGTCAAAAACATGGTCACTATGTCAAATGTTAAAAAACCTTTTCACTCTAGAGGTCACAGTTTTTATCCAATCTTCATGAAACTTGGTCAAAATATTGTTCTCTATGAAAAAAAAGCCCAGTTTAAAACTGGGCCATGTATGATCAAAACTAGGTCACATGGTCAAATATTTGAAAAACATTGTGTTATTTCTTCAAGTCACAGTTTTTATCTGATCTTCATAAAATTTGGTCAGAATGTCAGTTTATTAAATGTAGGCCAAATTTAAATATGAGTATTATTGGTCAAGAACATGGTCACTAGGTCAAATCTTATACAAGCCTTGTATTCACGTCAGAGGTTACAGTTTCTATAAAAAAATCACAAAACTTGGTCAGAATGTTAGCCTCTGTGAAACTTCAAGGCTAAGTTTGAAACTGGGTAATGTATCACAAAAATGTCAAAAACTTGGTCATTAGGTCAAATCTTAGATAAAGCATGTGCTCACTCTAGTAGTGACCACAGTTTTGATCCAATTTTCACGAAACTTGGTAAGAATGTTAGTCTCACTGATATATTTATGCCAATGTTTAAACTGGGTCATGTTGGGTAAAAAAACTAGGTGTATCTAAGACTGTTACTTAAGCCAGTACATCTGTGGTTTGTGGCTTAAATCCGATTTTTATGCCCCCATATCGATAGATAGTGAGGCATATAGGGATTCACCTGGCCGTCCATCCTTTCGTCCGTCCAGCCTGGTTAACCCAAATTGACCGTTTCTGCTAGCATTAATACGGCTTGCTACAAAGCTTTCAAACTTGCATGGATGTTGTATATGCCCACTCTCCACACGTCTGTATTACCTGACTCCATTTTGACCCTCACCTTGACCTAATTTTGGTCTTAGACTTATTGAAATGGCTTCCACGGGGGCGTAAGAATTATTAACAATAAAAAACAATGCTACTTGTCAAGTGCAATAATTAATCAGAGTTATGCTCTTTTTTTGAAGTGATGACTTTTTTGTTGAGGGTTTTCGGGCATGCTACTATATTGGACACTTAAATATCCATATTATTGCATTGAAACTGACAACCCTTGTTAACCATATCATAAGCCAGTCATAAAACAGTAATAGTCAACTTCATTACCGGTAGGTTATGCCTTTTTGTAGCTTACTTTGTGTTTTTGTGATCACTGTCGTCTGTTTGTCCATCAACAGTTTGATTGGGTAGACAATTTAGGCCTAATCATTATGAAACTTGGTCACAATCAGCATCTTAACAATATCTAGGTCAAGTTCTATATCAGGTCATCTAACTGTGGTAAAACACAAGGTCACTTGGTTAAATCGTTGCAAAGCATTGTGTAGTCACTAGAGTTCACAATTTTGGCCTAAGCATAATGCAACTTGGTCAAAATGACCAATTTGACAAAATCTAGGTTGATATTTGGTCATATGTAGTTGAAAGTAGGTCAGTAGGCCATATCATAGAAAAAACTATCAATGTTGGCTTAATCTTTATGCAGCTTTGTCACAATGATTATCTCAACAAACTGTAGGTCTAGCTTGATATTGGGACATTCAAGGACTGAGGCAAAAAAGGTCATTAGGTCAAATCTTAGAAACTTTTAAGCTGATTTTTTATTACCATTGACCTTAAGGTTTGACCTTGATATTGTTGTTTTAAAAATATTACTGCTTTCCAATTTGAAGTGTATTAAATATTCAAAATATATTTATTATACACATAGATACATGCTAGATAGGCTAAATTTTATGGGAGTTAAGGCCCTTTGCATTTATACACTTATGGTTATGTCTGAACTTTACTTATGATTGTTGCTACACTAGGCATATGTACAAATCATCATAAATTAGATGTCTGATGCCAATTTACTATGGCTAGCAGTAACTGGGGGTATTCATCACATTCAGTGATATTTCTTGTTCTCCATCACATTTTTATTACTTTTGAAATAACATGCAAAAAAGTCACTTTAAGCACTATTTTAGGAGGGTGGGGTAACAAATTTTACCTGTAATCTTTTAGAAATCCCTTGAATATAACAATAAGTATTTCTTCCTTGTTAAAGGGGTAATGGAGGAGATTGTTGAAGATAATTGTTTGTTTTGGCTAATACATTTTACCGATAAAAAATCAAAATTCTTGAGTGTTAGTGTGGATTATGGGAGAATTTGACCCCTATCCGACATTGGTGTGACCTTGACCTTAATATTATAAATGTGAAAATTCACACTTCAAATGCTGTTAACATTTTTAACACTTGTTTAACATTTGTTTGACAATGTTTTATCTATTTTGTGAATTATTATGAATTTTTCCAAATTTTGAGCCATTTTCCGGGTTATCAATGTGACCTTTGACCTTTATGTGTGACCTTGACATTGTTGTTGTATAATTTGCCATTGCAGTTTTTCTATCTACACTGTATAAGCCATGTATTTACAAAGTTATATTAAAACATATTGACTCTCATTCATCTTGTTAATCATTAACTTATTATTTTAAACAGTAATTTAGGTGGGTGGGGTACGATTTTAACCCCTTGATAAAAATAATTATTGTTTTGGATGTTGGATTGAGATTTCCTGTTTATGCTACTTATGTATATATTACATGATACCAATAAGTTATGTGTTTGTTTGATATTTCATCAATTCCATTACAAATTGACACAGATCCTTGCAAATAAAAAATTGGCATAATGCCATTTTTTGCAATTTTCAAGACCATAGAAAAAGATCAATTCAATTTGCCATAACTCAATCTTCCAGTATGTTGAACCTGAATACCTATAGTCCTTGAAACACCATATGGCGAATGTGGATCTGCATGCATTTTTAAAGAAACGTCGTTTTAAATTACCATATTATTGCAAATTTCACATTTCTGAAATATTCGATAAAAAGGGGTACCGATGGTTTAAACTGACGGAGTATTGAAAAAACGCAATATAGATTTGCCTATGCAGAAATGTTACGTTAGGTAGGCATATATTGAAACATCAAAGATATTAGCTTAATCAAGTGCATTTATTAAATGCTGAATCTTTGAAAATATGCATTTTTCAGATCTCGAAAAAGCAAAAAATCTTAATTTTCAAGGAAAATCACTATTTCTTGGTTACCATGGCAACGGGTGTTGATATGCTAGATTTTTTCACAAATATCTATTCCTATGGTCATAACAATAAAAGGGTGCAATTTTCGTGAAATTCTGAGACTATGAGTTGTGGGACCCCTTCATAAAATTTTGAAAATTATAAATAATCTCTCTTAAGGTTTTAAACCAAAAGACTTGTGGTTATCCATATTTCAAAGGCTACTTTACACACTTGTTTACATAAAACTTGCCTCACTCGCTCAAATAACATTGTTATTAATATTTATTCTGAATCTACCTTAATTAGAATTTTGTCATTGCTTTTTAATTACTTTTTTATTCCCCATTGTTTATGCATTTTTTTCAGATTCTATTCCCGCTAAGACTAAATCTGCAAAGAAGAGGAAAAGACAGCAGTTAAAACTGAAGAAGCACCGTGCTGCACCAAAAGTTCCATTGCCACGTAGACAAAAATTTGCTCAAACCTATGATGTAAGTACAATTTATGTAGAAACACGGGAAATTCATGGATTATCTCCCTTGTTTTACCCTATAACTTAACTACTTTTGTTTAGTTTGTTATAATAAGGGAGGTAACTTATATCAAATGTAACAAAGGGAGGCAATCTCCTTAACTCATTCACCAGTCGTACGGATGTTCCAATTGCATATTCACAGTAATCACTCTTGACACAATTTAGTTTCTCAACAAATTTTCAGTTGCATATGATAGCCAATTCACCTTACCAGTTGTCTTGAACTACATTCTAACCAGTACTTCCTTAAAAGGAACCAGGAAATTCTTACAAGTAGAGAAAATCAACATTGTTGTCAAATTTCATAGGAGGGTATGTTGTAAGGCAAGCAATTTGGTCACACTTGGTAACTTGGTATAAAATTATATGTTCAATGTATAATTGAGCTCTGCTGTGCGATTTCCAACCTGAGGTCAAAATTTCACATCTTCACATTTTAATAGGATTGACTTTGTGTAGAGTAATGTTTAAGGATTCCAAAAAGGTATACCTTTTCAAAATCGCCCAACATAGTGACATGCTATGACAAAATGAAAACTAGAGGCATGAAATTACAACTGACGTTCAAAATGACGTTATTGACGTCACAAAAAAATAAACAAATATGGTGACGTCATATAATTAGTACAGGTCCTATTATAAGTGCCCTATAAGAAAAAGAAAATAAAATAGATATATTTAATTTGGTGGATCATGACACATCACGGATGTATTGTAAACTAAGTTGATATTTGATTTTTTGAGTAAACACAACAAAATAATTAACCAATTCTCAAAATTCTCACTTTTCGTTCATGTTTTACACTATTTTACCCCAAAAATACTATTGTTTAGCATGATATTCTTGCACTGTAGTTTTGATATCTTATTCTGCAAGGCACTATGTACCTACCACAATTAAAAAAAATCAAATATATTTTTTCATGACATTGTAATCAACCGATTCCCAAAATTTTCGCTTTTGTTTCGATTTTGACAGGTTTTGTCCCAAAATATCGGATTTTAGACAACGGTCTGGAAAATGATTTTTAATATTGTAAACTACAAGTAACAACATACCTATCACAATCTATTTGTATCCCATAAAATTGTAAATGGTGATGTGGGTTACCGATTCAAAAAAATCATGCTTAGCCTTTATATTTTGTAAGGTTTTACCCCAAAATAATAGACTTTCACAAACATGTAAGGACCTAGATTTTTAATATGTTACAAAACAAACATAGTTTGACATCATCAAACAAAAATAATTTTTTCGCATTTTTTCTCACAAAAATATGTGCTCTGGACTAAATATGGGTTTCCCAAAAGACAATATTTTCTAAAGCGGTTGGAAATCGCACAGCAGAGCTCAATTATTGATATTGCATGTACAAATACTATACAAGTATCTTCATATTCAGGAATTGAAGAGTTCTTATGTTGACTATGAAGTTCACAACCTCGACTCCTCCATCACGTGTCCAGTATGTCTTGACCTCTACCACTTACCTAGTATATGTCAGCCATGTGGTCACATGTTCTGTGACATATGTCTACGTAGATTAACAGGGCTTAGTACTCAAGGAATTCCCTGTCCTCTGTGTAGAGCTGTCATTGCGTCTTGTGAACTTAACCGAGGTACGTCTTCTTAATTAAAATGTATCAAGTAAATTTGTTTGAAATTTTTTATTTCCAGTCATTTTTTGAAGACCGTATGGGTGGAACGGTGGCCAATTGGTTTGCACTCTTGACTACCAGTCTCTTGTTTCTGTGTTCTACACTTGGCACGCTAAAGAACCAAGGAATTATTTCAGAATGAGCTAGGAAAGTGTGCCCGGATTGTATCACACTACCTTTCTGTATTTCCCTCGAAGGTCATTGGTCAATAAAACACATGATAAAACCAAATGGCATGCATCACGATTGCAAAAAATAACTCATTTATAATTCTAAATAAGAATTTCATCTAAACAGGAAGGGCAAACCACATGGTGTTTTCGCTAAGACTTCGAGTAGTGGACACAAACTTCAAAACAAGACTATTTCATTCTTTGACCAATTTTAGTGCTCAATCTTGGCATAAGTGTTGAACATGTCTCGTTAAAGCCGATCAAAGAATAAAATACTTGCATTATTTTAAAATTTCTGTCGATATATTTTTACTTGTAGACTTAGCCAAAACATGAGTATGTCCACGCTGTACAGTCTAAATTAAGACATTGCTTTTCTACATTTCAGAATTTGATGAGAACTTATTGTTGAACTATCCTGACATCTACACGGCACGTGCTATGAGTGAACGTCATTCTAAATACCGACATCAGCTACTACCATACACTCCGCCGGTTCCCCTCCTCAGACGAAAGATGGCCAAGCTAATAACAAGCAGGAACCAGCAAGCAGATATGAGGTGGATGTCACATGATTCGTTTAAATTTTTATTGGGGTGCACAGTGGGGTTATTTATCGCCGCCCTAATTATGTTGTACAGTAAAGTGACGTCAGTGAATGGAGCCAGGGATGTAAACATTGTATTCCTATCAGTGTTGTTAGGAGCTACTGTGACTTACTTGGTGTTTAAATATGTCCAAATATGAGTATTTGTTACTTTATTTATTTATTAAAGCTGTGATACTAACGTTAGTTGTGTTGCTTTCAATATATGTATGTTTTGAAAATTCATTTCATACATGTTTGAGTAAAGACTGTTGGTTAAGGACCCTCTTAGCTAGACTAAAAGGTTTCTGTTCAATAGCTCAGAAATGATTTGCTATATAATCTTCAAACTTCCTACATGGGATTGACCAGCAACAGTAGATGAACCCTATTTTTATGAGGGGGTGTATTGCTTTACACATGTCCGTCGGTGTGTCAGTGTCTGTCTGTTGGTGGGTATACCAAATAGTTTCTGTCCAATAACTCAAAAGAGTTTTGCCTTGGGATCTTCAAACTTTACATATAGAGTTAGGACAGCAACAGTAGATAACTCTTTTTTATTTCTAGTGACCTTTACCATTACTGACTATTGGGCTGCCATATCTTGTCAGCTACGGATTTGTTGTCTTATTATGTATCATCTCTGTTCTCAGAGTGTACCCAGTAGGAGAAAACAGAGGGAAATAAACACCTAATTTGGGACTCAAACTAGAAAAAAATCAATTTGGAATAAAGTGCACCCGATGTCGAGGTAAATCTAGAACCAAGTCAATGGGAAAAGTGCACCAAAAATGATGCTCAAATTAGAAACGAGCCATTTAGGAAAATGCACCAAATATGGGGCTCGAATAAGAAAAAAATAAATAGGAAGTGCACACAATGTTAGATTCTACCGAGAAACAAATCAATGGGAAAGTTGCACTCGAACTAGAAACAAATAATTTGAAAATGTGCACACAATTTTTGGCTAGATGAGAGATAAATAAATTTTAAAAGTGTTTACCTAGAACTAGAGACAAATAAATTGGATATTAAAGGACACCGTATTTGGGACTCGAAATAGAAACAACTCAATTGAAAAAATGCACCTGATGTGAGGATACAACTAGGAACGAGTTAAAGGGGAAAAGTGCGCCAAAATATGATGCTCAAACTAGAAACGAGTCATTTGGGAAATTGCAACAACTATGGGGCTGGAACTAAAATGTAATGACGAAATAGCATGTATAGTGGATATTCTAAAGTATCATGCCCCAAAGATTATGTACACCGCATCATGTCTGAATTCCCACCTACATGTATACATGTACCAGTATTGTTTATACAAAGGCATATAGTTATTCACCTGTCCGTTCGTCCGTCCGTAACAAAAGTTACAAATTGATTGACTCGGCTAGTTATTACGGACAAGGCTACCACCGGGATATAAGCGTTTGCTGAACGCATTCTTGTTTAAAGATTCTTTATTGGATCTTCAATATAAGGTAAAAATTAATATAAACAACTTTAAATTATAAATAAATAACTTTTAGTATTGCATCACGATGAGCACAATGTGAAGAGCATCGTATTTAAAAGCCTGGGATGGTATCCACAAAGCATCTTAAATGAAAACTTAGATTTTTCTAAGAATCTCAAATTTTCCTTGAGTGTAACAGCTAAACGGGAAACCTAAGGTTAACACTTGTAGTTGCGTGAAGTTGGCACAACATACGACATTAAACATTGAACATTCGATTTTTGAACCCATTTATGAAGAAAACCATCGCGACATTGAACATTTGATTTTTGAACCCATTTATGGGGAATACCATCGCGACATTGAACATTGAACATTCGATTTTTGAACCCATTTATGGGAAATACCATCGCGGCATTGAACATTGAACATTCGATTTTTGAACCCATTTATGGGAAATACCATCGCGACATAGAACATTGAACATTCGATTTTTGAACCCATTTATGAAGAATACCATCGCGACATTGAACATTGAACATTCGATTTTTGAACCCATTTATGGGAAATACCATCGCGACATTGAACATTGAACATTCGATTTTTGAACCCATTTATGGGAAATACCATCGAGACATTGAACATTGAACATTCGATTTTTGAACCCATTTATGGGAAATACCATCACGACATTGAACATTGAACATTCGATTTTTGAACCCATTTATGGGAAATACCATCGCGACATTGAACATTCGATTTTTGAACCCATTCATGGGAAATACCATCGCGACATTGAACATTGAACATTCGATTTTTGAACCCATTTATGAAGAATACCATCGCGACATTGAACATTCGATTTTTGAACCCATTTATGGGAAATACCATCGCGACATTGAACATTGAACATTCGATTTTTGAACCCATTTATGGGAAACACCATCGCAACATTGAACATTCGATTTTTGAACCCATTTATGGGAAATACCATCGCGACATTGAACATTGAACATTCGAGTTTTGAACCCATTCATGGGAAATACCATCGCGACATTGAACATTGAACATTCGATTTTTGAACCCATTTATGGGAAATACCATCGCGGCATTGAACATTGAACATTCGATTTTTGAACCCATTTATGGGAAATACCATCGCGACATTGAACATTCGATTTTTGAACCCATTTATGGGAAATACCATCGCGACATTGAACATTGAATATATGATTTTTGAACCCATTTATGGGGAATACCATCGCGACATTGAACGATGAACATTGGACTTTTGAACCCATTTATGATGAATACCATCGCGACATAGAACATTGAACATTCGATTTTTCAACCCATTTATGATGAATACCATCGCGACATTGAACATTGAACATTCGATTTTTGAACCCATTTATGGGAAATACCATTGCGACATTGAACATTGAACATTGAACATTCGATTTTTGAACCCATTTATGGGAAATACCATCGCGACATTGAACATTGAACATTCGATTTTTGAACCCATTTATGGGAAATACCATCGCGACATTGAAAATTGAACATTCGATTTTGAACCCATTTATGGGAAATACCATCGCGACATTGAACATTGAACATTCGATTTTTGAACCCATTTATGGGAAATACCATCGCGACATTGAACATTGAATATATGATTTTTGAACCCATTTATGGGAAATACCATCGCGACATTGAACATTGAACATTGAACATTCGATTTTTGAACCCATTTATGGGAAATACCATCGCGACATTGAACATTGAACATTCGAGTTTTGAACCCATTCATGGGAAATACCACCGGGACATTGAACATTCGATTTTTATACCCATTTATGATGAATACCATCGCGACATTGAACATTGAACATTCGATTTTTGAACCCATTTATGGGAAATACCATCGCGACATTGAACATTCGATTTTTGAACCCATTTATGGGAAATACCATCGCGACATTGAACATTGAACATTCGATTTTTGAACCCATTTATGGGAAATACCATCGCGACATTGAACATTGAACATTCGATTTTTGAACCCATTTATGGGAAATACCATCGCGACATTGAACATTGAACATTCAATTTTTGAACCCATTTATGAAGAATACCATCGCGACATTGAACATTCGATTTTTGAACCCTTTCATGGGAAATACCATCGCGACATTGAACATTGAACATTCGATTTTTGAACCCATTTATGGGAAATACCATCGCGACATTGAACATTGAACATTCGATTTTTGAACCCATTTATGGGAAATACCATCGCGACATTGAACATTCGATTTTTGAACCCATTTATGGGAAATACCATCGCGACATTGAACATTGAATATATGATTTTTGAACCCATTTATGGGGAATACCATCGCGACATTGAACGATGAACATTGGATTTTTGAACCCATTTATGATGAATACCATCGCGACATAGAACATTGAACATTCGATTTTTCAACCCATTTATGATGAATACCATCGCGACATTGAACATTGAACATTCGATTTTTGAACCCATTTATGGGAAATACCATTGCGACATTGAACATTGAACATTGAACATTCGATTTTTGAACCCATTTATGGGAAATACCATCGCGACATTGAACATTGAACATTCGATTTTTGAACCCATTTATGGGAAATACCATCGCGACATTGAAAATTGAACATTCGATTTTGAACCCATTTATGGGAAATACCATCGCGACATTGAACATTGAACATTCGATTTTTGAACCCATTTATGGGAAATACCATCGCGACATTGAACATTGAATATATGATTTTTGAACCCATTTATGGGAAATACCATCGCGACATTGAACATTGAACATTGAACATTCGATTTTTGAACCCATTTATGGGAAATACCATCGCGACATTGAACATTGAACATTCGAGTTTTGAACCCATTCATGGGAAATACCACCGGGACATTGAACATTCGATTTTTATACCCATTTATGATGAATACCATCACGACATTGAACATTGAACATTCGATTTTTGAACCCATTTATGGGAAATACCATCGCGACATTGAACATTCGATTTTTGAACCCATTTATGGGAAATACCATCGCGACATTGAACATTGAACATTCGATTTTTGAACCCATTTATGGGAAATACCATCGCGACATTGAACATTGAACATTCGATTTTTGAACCCATTTATGGGAAATACCATCGCGACATTGAACATTGAACATTCAATTTTTGAACCCATTTATGAAGAATACCATCGCGACATTGAACATTCGATTTTTGAACCCTTTCATGGGAAATACCATCGCGACATTGAACATTGAACATTCGATTTTTGAACCCATTTATGGGAAATACCATCGCGACATTGAACATTGAACATTGGACATTCGATTTTTGAACCCATTTATGGGAAATACCATCGCGACATTGAACATTGAACATTCGATTTTTGAACCCATTTATGGGAAATACCATCGCAACATTGAACATTGAACATTCGATTTTTGAACCCATTCATGGGAAATACCATCGCGACATTGAACATTGAACATTCGATTTTTGAACCCATTTATGGAGAATACCATCGCGACATTAAACATTGAACATTCGATTTTTGAACCCATTTATGGGAAATACCATCGCGACATTGAACATTGAACATTCGATTTTTGAACCCATTTATGAGAAATACCATCGCAACATTGAACATTCGATTTTTGAACCCATTTATG
Organism: Spisula subtruncata; assembly: GCA_963678985.1. Classification (NCBI taxonomy): domain Eukaryota; kingdom Metazoa; phylum Mollusca; class Bivalvia; order Venerida; family Mactridae; genus Spisula; species Spisula subtruncata. Next base: position 40,944,188 of record OY787667.1, on the reverse strand, counting down.
GGAAATACCATCGCGACATTGAACATTCGAGTTTTGAACCCATTCATGGGAAATACCATAGCGACATTGAACATTGAACATTCGATTTTTGAACCCATTTATGGGAAATACCATCGCGGCATTGAACATTGAACATTCGATTTTTGAACCCATTTATGAAGAAAACCATCGCGACATTAAACATTGAACATTCGATTTTTGAACCCATTTATGGGGAATACCATCGCGACATTGAACATTGAACATTCGATTTTTGAACCCATTTATGGGAAATACCATCGCGACATTGAACATTGAATATATGATTTTTGAACCCATTTATGGGAAATACCATCGCGACATTGAACATTGAACATTCGATTTTTGAACCCATTTATGATGAATACCATCGCGACATTGAACATTGAACATTCGATTTTTGAACCCATTTATGGGAAATACCATCGCGACATTGAACATTGAACATTCGATTTTTGAACCCATTTATGGGAAATACCATCGCGACATTGAACATTGAACATTGAACATTCGATTTTTGAACCCATTTATGGGAAATACCATCGCGACATTGAACATTGAACATTCGATTTTTGAACCCATTTATGGGAAATACCATCGCGACATTGAACATTGAACATTCGATTTTGAACCCATTTATGGGAAATACCATCGCGACATTGAACATTGAACATTCGATTTTTGAACCCATTTATGGGAAATACCATCGCGGCATTGAACATTGAACATTCGATTTTTGAACCCATTTATGGGAAATACCATCGCGACATTGAACATTCGATTTTTGAACCCATTTATGGGAAATACCATCGCGACATTGAACATTGAATATATGATTTTTGAACCCATTTATGGGGAATACCATCGCGACATTGAACGATGAACATTGGATTTTTGAACCCATTTATGATGAATACCATCGCGACATAGAACATTGAACATTCGATTTTTCAACCCATTTATGATGAATACCATCGCGACATTGAACATTGAACATTCGATTTTTGAACCCATTTATGGGAAATACCATTGCGACATTGAACATTGAACATTGAACATTCGATTTTTGAACCCATTTATGGGAAATACCATCGCGACATTGAACATTGAACATTCGATTTTTGAACCCATTTATGGGAAATACCATCGCGACATTGAAAATTGAACATTCGATTTTGAACCCATTTATGGGAAATACCATCGCGACATTGAACATTGAACATTCGATTTTTGAACCCATTTATGGGAAATACCATCGCGACATTGAACATTGAATATATGATTTTTGAACCCATTTATGGGAAATACCATCGCGACATTGAACATTGAACATTGAACATTCGATTTTTGAACCCATTTATGGGAAATACCATCGCGACATTGAACATTGAACATTCGAGTTTTGAACCCATTCATGGGAAATACCACCGGGACATTGAACATTCGATTTTTATACCCATTTATGATGAATACCATCGCGACATTGAACATTGAACATTCGATTTTTGAACCCATTTATGGGAAATACCATCGCGACATTGAACATTCGATTTTTGAACCCATTTATGGGAAATACCATCGCGACATTGAACATTGAACATTCGATTTTTGAACCCATTTATGGGAAATACCATCGCGACATTGAACATTGAACATTCGATTTTTGAACCCATTTATGGGAAATACCATCGCGACATTGAACATTGAACATTCAATTTTTGAACCCATTTATGAAGAATACCATCGCGACATTGAACATTCGATTTTTGAACCCTTTCATGGGAAATACCATCGCGACATTGAACATTGAACATTCGATTTTTGAACCCATTTATGGGAAATACCATCGCGGCATTGAACATTGAACATTCGATTTTTGAACCCATTTATGGGAAATACCATCGCGACATTGAACATTCGATTTTTGAACCCATTTATGGGAAATACCATCGCGACATTGAACATTGAATATATGATTTTTGAACCCATTTATGGGGAATACCATCGCGACATTGAACGATGAACATTGGATTTTTGAACCCATTTATGATGAATACCATCGCGACATAGAACATTGAACATTCAATTTTTCAACCCATTTATGATGAATACCATCGCGACATTGAACATTGAACATTCGATTTTTGAACCCATTTATGGGAAATACCATTGCGACATTGAACATTGAACATTGAACATTCGATTTTTGAACCCATTTATGGGAAATACCATCGCGACATTGAACATTGAACATTCGATTTTTGAACCCATTTATGGGAAATACCATCGCGACATTGAAAATTGAACATTCGATTTTGAACCCATTTATGGGAAATACCATCGCGACATTGAACATTGAACATTCGATTTTTGAACCCATTTATGGGAAATACCATCGCGACATTGAACATTGAATATATGATTTTTGAACCCATTTATGGGAAATACCATCGCGACATTGAACATTGAACATTGAACATTCGATTTTTGAACCCATTTATGGGAAATACCATCGCGACATTGAACATTGAACATTCGAGTTTTGAACCCATTCATGGGAAATACCACCGGGACATTGAACATTCGATTTTTATACCCATTTATGATGAATACCATCGCGACATTGAACATTGAACATTCGATTTTTGAACCCATTTATGGGAAATACCATCGCGACATTGAACATTCGATTTTTGAACCCATTTATGGGAAATACCATCGCGACATTGAACATTGAACATTCGATTTTTGAACCCATTTATGGGAAATACCATCGCGACATTGAACATTGAACATTCGATTTTTGAACCCATTTATGGGAAATACCATCGCGACATTGAACATTGAACATTCAATTTTTGAACCCATTTATGAAGAATACCATCGCGACATTGAACATTCGATTTTTGAACCCTTTCATGGGAAATACCATCGCGACATTGAACATTGAACATTCGATTTTTGAACCCATTTATGGGAAATACCATCGCGACATTGAACATTGAACATTGAACATTCGATTTTTGAACCCATTTATGGGAAATACCATCGCGACATTGAACATTGAACATTCGATTTTTGAACCCATTTATGGGAAATACCATCGCGACATTGAACATTGAACATTCGATTTTTGAACCCATTCATGGGAAATACCATCGCGACATTGAACATTGAACATTCGATTTTTGAACCCATTTATGGAGAATACCATCGCGACATTAAACATTGAACATTCGATTTTTGAACCCATTTATGGGAAATACCATCGCGACATTGAACATTGAACATTCGATTTTTGAACCCATTTATGAGAAATACCATCGCAACATTGAACATTCAATTTTTGAACCCATTTATGGGAAATACCATCGCGACATTGAACATTCGAGTTTTGAACCCATTCATGGGAAATACCATAGCGACATTGAACATTGAACATTCGATTTTTGAACCCATTTATGGGAAATACCATCGCGGCATTGAACATTGAACATTCGATTTTTGAACCCATTTATGAAGAAAACCATCGCGACATTAAACATTGAACATTCGATTTTTGAACCCATTTATGGGGAATACCATCGCGACATTGAACATTGAACATTCGATTTTTGAACCCATTTATGGGAAATACCATCGCGACATTGAACATTGAACATTCGATTTTTGAACCCATTTATGATGAATACCATCGCGACATTGAACATTGAACATTCGATTTTTGAACCCATTTATGGGAAATACCATCGCGACATTGAACATTGAACATTCGATTTTTGAACCCATTTATGGGAAATACCATCGCGACATTGAACATTGAACATTGAACATTCGATTTTTGAACCCATTTATGGGAAATACCATCGCGACATTGAACATTGAACATTCGATTTTTGAACCCATTTATGGGAAATACCATCGCGACATTGAACATTGAACATTCGATTTTGAACCCATTTATGGGAAATACCATCGCGACATTGAACATTGAACATTCGATTTTTGAACCCATTTATGGGAAATACCATCGCGACATTGAACATTGATCATTCGATTTTTGAACCCATTTATGGGAAATACCATCGCGACATTGAACATTCGATTTTTGAACCCATTTATGGGAAATACCATCGCGACATTGAACATTGAACATTCGATTTTTGAATCCATTTATGGGAAATACCATCGCGACATTGAACATTGAACATTCGAGTTTTGAACCCATTCATGGGAAATACCATCGGGACATTGAACATTGAACATTCGATTTTTGAACCCATTTATGATGAATACCATCGCGACATTGAACATTGAACATTCGATTTTTGAACCCATTTATGGGAAATACCATCGCAACATTGAACATTGGATTTTTGAACCCATTTATGGGAAATACCATCGCGACATTGGACATTTAACATTCAATTTTCGAATGCATTTATGGGGAATAACATCGCGACATTGGACATTTAACATTCAATTTTCGAATGCATTGATGGGGAATATCATAGCGACATTGAACATTGATCATTGAACATTCAATGTTCGAATCCATTTATGGTGAATAAAATCTTATTTTACTGCAAAATTGGATTGGCAACTGGCAAGTGTCAGCTAGCTGCCAATTCGAATTTCACTGTCGAATCGAATTGGCAACTGGAAACTGGCAGCCATCTGCCAATTCAAATTTCTCGATAGAATAGAATTGGCAACTGGCAACTGTCAGTCTGCTACCAATTTAAATTTCACTATAGCATCGAATTGGAATCTGGCAACTGGCAGCTAGTTGCCAATTTAAATTTCACTGTAGAATCAGTGAAATAGTTAACTCAACAACATCTCTTTTGCATAGTTTTGAGGCTTGTTGTAACTCTAAATCCGGACAAAAGCTTGTTTTCAATATTGTGTGATAGCTATCACATTGATGTGTATGCTGAATCGATCCTAGAAAATGTATTTGTTTATATCCGATTACATATATTGCAAAGTTTCAATTATCACACGTATTCTAACTATATTCCCCATGCTATAGAGTACCCATGATTATTGTAAAACCCAATCCATAACGAGATTGCCAATTCTACAATTTCGCGAAAATGCCTTGAGACTAAAGATAAATTAATACAGTTTAATCAAATTACTAAATTACGGTAACTGTGGGAATCTCAATTCTTTGTTTGGAAATATAAGCGGCAGTCACAACCCAACGCACGTGCAACTACACGCGTGACAAAACGTGTGTAGCATTTCGATGCGTTCTATAGATCTGCGTTCGGCCAACCTATTCATCCAGGTACGGATCTAGGCACTGGTCACGGGGGCCCGTCCCCTAGTTGGCTGAGATTAAAAAAACGAATAGAGAATAAAACAGTTATTGAAAAGGCACACTTTAATTCGTTCCTGAATAAAAAGAAAGAAAATAACCGAACATAGATATGATGTTTACTCGTTTCGCTAGCCTGCAGAGAATGAAGTAATATCCATATCTCACCGTAATCAACGTTTGCGAACGATCCTTCTTACGACGAGCCCAGATTGTTCATTATTGCCAAATATTCATGTCACGTTTGTGGTTACTTGTGATGACGCCAACGTAAGCACTGGCGGCCGTTACACTGCTTCACATGGCCCAAAAAGGAAGAATGTGATGACTTTGGCGATAAAAACGTTTCTAAATACTAGACTGATATAATTCTGTCTTGAAAATAAAATATGTACATAAGTATCCTTGTTCTATCGTATAATATGGGTTAACTAGCTGACAGTATGTCTTCAAAAACGTATACTTATAAACTGTAAATACAGATCTTGTAAAGGATTCCACCAGAAATAGCAATGAACTTATTGAATATTTTGACTAGGCGAATGAGCACTTAAAATAACCATAAAATGCTCTCGAAGGCCACAAATCAGGTAGGAGTCATGGGACCAGGCCTGATGATTATAAACATTTCTCAATCTCATACTCCAACTCCGTACTTCAAGTGCCAACTCATACTCCATGGAGTACCGTACTACAACCGTGATCATAAACCTTCCTGAGCTCGTACTCGATGGAGTACGGATTCTCAGTCGTAAAATACCTATAAAATCTTTAATTCTAATGTATTTAAATGAAATTTTAAAGTCATAAAGATGATGAGTGGAGTTTGAAACGTCCGATTTTCTGTGGGCGGCTTAAATGGCGGGATTTCCCTTCTACCAAGCCCTTAAAATTTCACCCCGGGGAAAACTTCTTCACATGAGATCCGATCCTAACAAGTTTGTGTGCGTCGAAAATCTCTTTCCATACTCGTTCATTTAACACTAAACTCAACTGGCTTGCTTGCCATTGAAAAAGTGCCACAGCGCGCCTTACGACTAAGCTTTGAAGGCTGCTTTATCGGTGGGATTTTCCTTCTACCAAGCCCTGCAAAATTTCATCCCGGGGAAAACCTTTTCACAGGAGCTCTGATCCTTAAAAGTTTGGGTGCGTTGGAAAGCTCTTCTCATGCTCGTTCATTTTACACCAAACTACCAACCGACTAGCTTGCCTTTGAACAAAAATCCACAGCGCATCTAACGACCGAGCTTTGCAGGCGGCTTTATCGGAGCTCCGTGAAGTTGGCGGCGGGTTACAAGTTAGAAATTCGATATTCAATTTCTAACTGATAGCCAATACCGAACTAGCACAAAGTTCCTTATTCGCCAACCTTTGGCCAATATCGAACTGGTGTGCAATCTGCTGCTAGCACCAAGTTTTTTATTCAACTTTAAAAGAGGTAGTATATCGAACTGGGTTCGAATTTTCTGCCAGCAGCGGGTTTGATATTCAACCCGAAAATATGAGGAATACCAAACTAGGGTCGAATCTTCTGCCAGGAACAGGTTTGATATTTAACTTAACAAGAAGTCCAATACCGAACTGGGTTCGAATCTTCTGTCAGCAGTGGGTTCGATATTTAATTCACAAGCATAATATAGTGTAAATTAGCACTTAAAGATATATATTCATGAAAAACCAGTTTAATGTTATGTTTGTGGGTCTTTTTTCACAACCAAATATGAATTTAAACGGCAAAAGAAGGCATACCGGTGAAAACCCATTAGATATCATGTTCGTGAAATTTAATTAACAGAAATAATACAGTTTAAATTATCACAGAAAGATAATATACTCGTGAAAAACCAGTTAAATGTGATGTTTGTGGGTTATTTTTAACAACCAAACATGAATTTACATGGCACGAGAATGAATACCGGTGAAAAACCATTAGATATCATGTTCGTGAAATTTAATTCACAAGCATAATATAGTGTAAATTAGCACAGGAAGATATATACTCGTGAAAAACCAGTTTAATGTGTAGTTTGTTGATACGTTTTAACAACCAAACATGAATTTACATGGCACGAGAATGAATACCGGTGAAAAACCATTAGATATCATGTTCGTGAAATTTAATTCACAAGCATAATATAGTGTTAATTAGCACAGGAAGATATATACTCGTAAAAAACCAGTTTAATGTGTAGTTTGTTGATAAGTTTTAACAACCAAACATGAGTTTACATGGCACGAGAATGAATACCGGTGAAAAACCATTAGATATCATGTTCCTGAAATTAAATTCACAAGCATAATATAGTGATAATCAGCACAGAAAGATATATACTCGTGAAAAACCAGTTTTAGATGATGTTTGTGGGTCGATTTTCACAACCAAACATATATTTACATGGCACTAGAAGGCATACCGGTGAAAACCCATTAGATATCGTGGTCGTGAAATTTAATTCGAAAACATAATACATGTATAGAGTTAATTAACACAGAAAGATATATACTCGTGAATAACCAATTTAATGTGATGTTAATGGGTCGGTTATCACAACCAAAATTGTATTTACATGGCAGAAGAAGGCATACCGTTGAAAAATCACTAGGTATCATGAATTTAATTTACAAACATAATATAGTGTAAATTAGCACAGAAAGATATATACTCGTGAAAAACCAGTTTTGTGATGTTTGTGGGTCGTTTTTCAAAACAAGAAGGCACACCGGTGAAAACCCACTAGATATCACGAGCGTGAAATTTAATTAACAAGCTTAATATAGTATAAATTCACTCAGAAAGATATATACACGTGAAAAACCAGTTTAATATGATGTTTGTCGGTCGGTTTTCACGATTAAACATGCAAATACATGGCGATACAAGGCATACCGGTGCAATACCATGAGATATCTTGTTCGTGAAATTTAATTCGAAAACATACCATAGTTTAAATTAGCACAAAAAGATGTATACTCGTGAAAAACTAATTTAATGTGATGTTAATGGGTCGGTTTTAACAACCAAACATGAAGTTACATGGCAAAAGAAGGCATACCGGTGAAAACCCATTAGATATTATGTGCGTGCAATTTAATTTACACGCATTATATAGCGTAAATTAGCACAGAAAGATAAATACTCGTGAAAAACCACTTTAATGAGATGTTTGTGTGTCGGACCCAGTTCGGTATTGGTTATATTATCCAGTTGAAAAAGGAACCTGCTGCTGGCAGAAGATTCGACCGTAGTTCGATATTTGTCATATTTTCAAGTTGAATATCGAACCCGTTGCTGGCAGAAGATTCGAACCCAGTTCAGTACTTGCCTTCTTTTCAAGTTGAATGTCGAACCTGATGCTGGCACAAGATTCAAACTCAGTTCGGTATTCCCCATAAATGGATTCAAAAATCGAATGTTCAATGTTCAATGTCGCGATGGTATTCCTCATAAATGGGTTCAAAATCGAATGTTCAATGCCGCGATGGTATTTCTCGTAAATGGGTTCAAAATTCGAATGTTCAATGTTCAATGTCGCGATGGTATTTCCCATAAATGGGTTCAAAAATCGAATGTTCAATGTTCAATGTCGCGATGGTATTTCCCATAAATGGGTTCAAAAATTGAATGTTCAATGTTCAATGTCGCGATGGTATTCCCCATAAATGGGTTCAAAAATCGAATGTTCAATGTCGCGATGGTATTCCCCATAAATGGGTTCAAAAATCGAATGTTCAATGTCGCGATGGTATTCCCCATAAATGGGTTCAAAAATCGAATGTTCAATGTTCAATGTCGCGATGGTATTCCCCTTAAATGGGTTCAAAAATCGAATGTTCAATGTTCAATGTCGTGATGGTATTTCCCATAAATGGGTTCAAAAATCGAATGTTCAATGTTCAATGTCGCGATGGTATTTCCTATAAATGGGTTCAAAAATCGAATGTTCAATGTTCAATGTCGCGATGGTATTCCCCATAAATGCATTCGAAAATTGAATGTTCAATGTTCAATGTCGTATGTTGTGCCAACTTCACGCAACTCACTTGTTTACGTTGTTTAGAAGCATGTAAAGAGCTCCATTGATCACATAGAAACATGGGTTATTTTTCTTTTCTTGGGAAGTATGGGCTGCCCAATATTCTTACTTAAGTCAAGTTATTTAAGTTTTCTCTTAAGATGCTTAGTGAATACCAGCCGAGGAACCACCAACGATGTTCCACAAGACTAAGACTTCTACAGTCCTGTTAGGGTAAGCAGTGACACAGTGGAACAATCCATTATTACGGCGTAAAAGCAAGTATAAATGCTTATACCAACAGTTCAAAACTAAACTAAACTCTCCTGTTTAAGCAATGGTTTTAATCTTTTGGGTACACAGTCATAAACGCTGACGTCACTGTCAACATATCTTAACTGGACTATACCACTCGACATATCATTGTTTATCGTATCACACGCCACTCATTTGTCCATGGTACATGTTTTGCTGTATTTTTGTGGTTGGCCTTGTTGTACCAGGTATTGAGGACTGGTTTGAATACCAGCTTCAGCCATGCCGGGGTTCCATAAGTATTGATAGTTGGTTCCCATTTGTGGTGATGTATGCGGGCTACTGGTTCCCGACATTGTAAACGGATTAACGTATTCAATTCGGGTTGGTACATTTTGAACTGGTAGTGTCAGGAATTGGTCACCTTGTTCTGGGTGTTTGTAGAATATGTGGTGACGTGGAATTGGTTTCATCGTTGAAAATTGATTACTAGCATCAAACCTGGGTTGTGCTGATGCTAATTGACTTGCTACTGGACTTGCGATACAAGATTGTGTGTCAGAATCTCTCAGTCTTCTCATCGGGCGTCTCGGTAGTGTGGACATGACTGAGAAACACTGGGGCCTAGCTCGCACATCCGGCAGGTCGTTTGTCCATGATTGTGATTCGAAGGCATCCTGAAGACTTGCTCTTGAATTATCTGATAATCTTCGTTGTCGTGATAACGTATTTATGCTCGGTCGTCTAATTGTTGAAGAACGATGTATTTGGACAGTGTGCCTACCATACATATGGCCCTTCTGAAAAACAATTGTTAATCAGTAAGTTTGGTTGGTACGGTGAACAAATGGTGAACGTTTTAGTTAACCAATCCGGAGGTCCGTGGTTCGAATCTCTGCCGGGGGGACAGGCTATTTCAAAAATGCTTTTCGGTGTTTCCCAATTACTGGAAATAAGAGATTGTCTCGTGTGTATCAGCGATGTACACCGGACATGTTATTTAAAGAATAAATGAATCTACATGTATATTCACAAAGAGAAATATATAGTACCGTACCCGGATTATTGTATCACATAGATCTATTTGTCCGGTATTTACTTCTTAATCTTACCGAACTGAAACAATTCCATTGGATTATGTGTTGAATAATGAAAGCTTATAAGAAAACTTGCAAGAACATTTAACTTAAAAACCAAGATCGAATAGTATGCAATACTTACACCATGGCAGTGTGAATATTCAGCACAAAACAAATTTACAGCAAAAGGTCAGCATGGCAACAAAGCTTGAGATTTCGAATTCATTAAAACTAAAAAGCATGCGTTTGTGGAATGAAATATAAAGCTGTCAGAGTAAAGCATGAGCACCGGCTGTTCAATAAAGCGATTTCAAGTTAAAAATACAGAATATACTTTGATGTATAAAAAAGTAACATAAACTAGTAGTGCCAAGCTGGTCGATGCCCGACGATCATTCTGCAAACTTTGTGGCTAATCAAGCTGGTTGGATAAAAGCGGTTGCTTAGCGTCAAAGAACTTTTCGGTAACCATGGCAATGTACATCCGACAACTGGCATACATCACACATACACGATACATTGACTTCTAAAACTGTTGTTGATTTCTGATCAATGTATTTATAAAATCGATATATAATGTCTTGCTGGGTTCACACAAGTATTTAGATGTGAATGTTATTTTCCATCTTTGTGTGTTCCCGGTTTTTTACCGACTTTTCGTAGCTTCAAACATACATATACATGAACAGTGATATTATGCATGTTTATTCGATGCCGCCAGGAGGCGGCATCGAGTATGAAAGGGTGCAAGCAGATGTCCCAGGAGGATACAATATTTGATTGGTTATAACGCTGTTGGACTCGCCCGTCAGGGGTAAAATAGGATGATAAATGTTCGGTAGGTACTAAAGTCCAAGTCCCAGGAGGATACAAGATTTGATTGGTTATAACGCTGTTGGACTCGCCCGTCAGGGGTAAAATAGGATGATAAATGTTCGGTAGGTACTAAAGTCCAAATCAGTTCGGAACGGGTGTTTATATAACGGCTACATATGTTGCAATTTGCGGGTCATAGCAGGGGCTATTAAAAAGTAAAAAAAAACTATTTGCGCGGAGCGGCGATTTTCCTTTCGAACTTTTATGGAACATGTTAAATACTTTCATGTCTGTCAGATATTTTTTAGTTATGATTTTCGATTTTTTCCAGTTCTTAGGTTTTGTCTTAATCTAAATTTGATAAATGCAAGTGTTTTTTTAATCTCTATGTTTCTTTATTTATGTATGTCAGAATAGTTTGTTTTGCCAAAATTTAAACGGGTAAATATAGCTTGCCAACATTGAACTGACACTTCTTATTTACAAAATATTCATATGCGCTCCTATACTCCTGCCAAATGGAACTAGTTCTATGCATATTTTAAACTATGTTGAACGTATTAATTCGCAATAAATTTACTTATCAAGCTCACAAACCACGAAATAACAATGTCCTTTAGTGTCAGTTTCACGTTGTCAGGCTATACCACGTTATTGGAATACACTTTGTTATTTTATGAAACATGCTAAATGCAATCTGTGAAGCATTAATCAATATTATAATGGTGCTCATATTTCTAAAACATGTTATGTTCATTTGAATAAATATTTCAATAGAAAATAGAATGTTTTCATGTTTTCTATTCTTTCCTGGTGTTTCACTGCCTTCAAGTTTTTAACCAGGTTTTCCAAAGGAAAACTCTGGTTATTAGATTGCTGAATGTCGGCGGGCCTTAACAATTTCTTCTGTGCACAACTCCTCCTACATTTCTTCATAGATTTCAACCAAACTTTCAGAGAATGATTGTCATCATGTGACCTGGTGCATATTATCAGGGTTTTATGATTCAACCAATTTTGACGGAGTTATGGCCCTTGAAACAGAAAAAATTGGCCGCTTTCCTTATGTCGCACGGTACTCAAAGTACACGACATAGAGTCATGAAACCTTCACAGAAATGGTCAGGATGTTTTCTCTACACCTGGGGTTTCACTCCCCTTTCAGTTTAGTACATCCAGAGTTATTAGCCATTGAAATGGTGTAAAATAGCCATTTTTGACTTGTTTCACATGCTACTCAAAAAGTATTTGACCTAGGATCATGAAACCTTTATAGAAATGTTTGACAGCATGTACTCTAGTGCACCTGGGGTTTCACTCCCCTTTCAATTTAGTACAACCAGAGTTATTGCCCTTGAATTAGTGAAAAATACCCATTTTCAGCAATCTTAAGTTTTTGCAGCGTACACTTAACACATGAGAATAACTTCCCTTGTGCATCACACATCACGCCGGAATTTTAGTTTGTTTACAAGTTTCTACCAGTACCTTTTACTAAATAAAAAGATTTACTTAAAAAGAACTAGCGGCATCTTTGATGCCCAGCATCAACATTTCACTTGTAATTATATGGAATGTATGTACCTGGTTAGCATTATAACAATGCACGTGGCTATATACATGTATCACATCGAGTGTGTTAACGCAGAAAACTGATACTGTAAAATCATTAATTTTCGTGGGGGATTTAATTTCGTGGATTTCGTGGTTGGCCTGAACCACGAAATCAAATCCCAACGAACAATTATACCATTCAACAGGTAGATCAATGTTTCGCTCGACCGCCATTTTGTTTTTTGTTTGGTCTTTTCTAAAACAATTACGAAATCTGCGATCCGGCAAATTATTGTAATTTGATTTCTAAACTGTTATTCGAACATGTGTTTTATTGTTTCCATAAGTTATGCTAACTAATCAGGTGTGAAAACATGTTTCGGACATTAGAGACAACTTTTTAAATAACGATGCGGTCTATCTATCGTATTTTATTTGGCGTATTGTATGTTCACTAAGAATGCGATGACATCCGGTATCACAAACAAATAATTATATGACATTTTGTCCTATCTTTTCTGAACAAAAATTACGAGCAATCAAGCGATTTATCGCGTATCGGCATTGAATAATACTGTACCCGTATTTGCACAAACTTTAACCTTGTCTTTTTAATCCGTATCACGTGACACGTAGTAGACGCTTGGAATTAAATAATAAAGGGCTTAGACGAGTCCGATAATACAATCATGTTTTGTTGACACTTGCGCATGTATACAATTTACATAATATTTAATTGGGCAATAAAACGTAAATTAGGTGTTATCAACTGGAATGACATCCTGTATATCAATATCGCATCATTATAATATTTTTTTCTGAAATGCAAAATCCACGAATTTACGTCCCAACGAAATGGTCTTTTTTGCCAAAACCACGAAATTTCGTCCCAACGAAATTAAATGATTTTACAGTACATGCTTTCGTACATACAGGGTGTCTGAAAATACATGTCCGCTTGTTGAAGAGTCATAACTTTGCCAAATAAGTTAGTAAATTGATAATCATAGTCTCATATGAAAGCTAAATTAAAAAACTGTAGGTTGAATTATATCATGTGTCAATACTCGAACAGTTGATGACGTCATATACATTATACTAACGTCATTAGCAACGAACGTTCTAAAATGTCCGAAGAGGCAGATAACATAGTTTGTACGGTAACATGGGTACAATTTATATAATAGGTGGGCATAGTAATAGTCAGTTATACCATACTATGCACACACTGCCTGAGAAACTAGTCGGAGGTCATTAGAAAATGAAATCGGACAATCTGACGTTTTTAAGGGATGAACACATTTTTTTAAAAATTAGGACTGAAAATATGATATTCACACATTTCTAGGCATATCGTATTCATAAAAGATGCACCAATCGCCTCCAATGAACATAAAGGTCTGAATGTAAAGCAGTGTATCTAGCTTATCTCCAACAGTCCAAACATAGTCATATAATGTAATTTGAAAGTGTAAAATAGTACTTAATAGGGCTGTAACGGTACGCTCACCTCACGATATGATACGTACCGTCAATTTTTCTAACGGTTCGGTATATTTCGGTATGATACAATATTCTCTAACAACAGCTTAAATACTACAGTTTTTAAGTGACAATGAATTTGTTGATTCTATAACAGCAATTATTATATGGCTATCAACTATTTTAAATGATTTTCGACAACATGAGGCACATCTTAATACAATGAAAACGAATTATGCGTGGTAATTATACATAATCAGAGGGCTTTCAGACATTTCGTTCTCTGAATATAATTTTGCTCATAAAAAAGCTTATACCGAACCGTACCGAAATTTGCAACTCTTGTACCGTGAACCGTGTTGGACTGAAGTCCGCGGTCTTTCGTGTACCGCGGTATACCGTTACAGCCCTAGTACTTAATGAAGTATCAATCACCAAAAACTGCCTTGGTAGGAGAATGAATTTGGTTACCCTTTTATATTGAAATCAGGAAAAAGTAACCAAAACATCTTAAATATTTATTTCTTCTTATACTATTTGAAAGTTTGATTATACAGATCAAGATATGTAACTACATCGAAACTCAAAATATTAATTTGTGGAGAAAAAGGAAACATCACATCCGACTAAAAGGTATGTGAACGTCATTAAAATCGTCAAACGACGTCAAAAGTAGGTTTTAACCGAATTGGGGTTATCTAGTCAAAATGCATTCTATAGGTTTCGTATGCATTATTTTGGATAATTGTTTCGTTATTTCTACATTGATTTCAATGCCCTTTGATCATACATATAAATCAGATATGTAAAGCAATACATTACGGAGTGATATGTCCTCAACAAGCGGACATGTATTTTGAGACACCCTGTATATTAACTTTTTAATCACAATAGAAATTATAAAAATGCATTTATTTACATATATACGTACATTGTTTAAATAAGTACACACCCTCAATGTCTTTAAGAACCGACATGACCTCAATGTCTTTGAGAACTGACATGACATCAATGTCTTTGAGAGCTGACATAACCTCAATGTCTTTGAGAGCGGACATGCCCTCCATGCCTTTGAGAGCGGACATGACACCAATGTCTTTGACAAAGGACATGACATCAACGTCTTTGACAGTGGACATGACATCAATGTCTTTGAGAACCAACATGACCGTCATGCCTTTGAGAACGGGCATGACCTCCATGCCTTTGAGAACGGACATGACCTCTATGTCTTTGAAAACGGACATGATCTCAATGTCTTTGAGAACCGACATGACCTCAATGCTTTTGAGAACGGACATGATATCAATGTATTTGAGAACCGACATGACATTAATGTCTTTGAGAACCGACATAACATCAATGTCTTTGAGAACCGACATGACATCAATGTATTTGAGAACCGACATGACCTCAATGCCTTTGAGAACGGACATGACATCAATGTTTTTGAGAACCGAAATGTCATCAATGTCTTTGAGAACCGACGTTACCCTTTGGAAAGCCTTTTGGAACAGACATAGCCTCCCTGCTTTAGAGAAAAAGAGCTTGACCTCCATGCCTTTGAGGACGAACATGACGATTTGCCTTTGAGAACAGGCATGCCCCCAAGTGACAAAAAGAATTCCTTTGAGAGAACAAACATGAAACAAATTCCTCACGCTAAAATAATGTAGTTGCAAGGGAGATCATAGCGCATCGGACATTTTGAATGTGGCGCGACCTCAAGGACAACATATAAACATGTCGTGCTTGCGGCGATTATACATTTGAGTAGTATCACATCAGATGTTTGCGAGCTGGTCGATCAATATCAGTATGTCTATCAGTATATACACAGTAAAACCTCGTATAAAACCACACTTTTAACTTGATAAGCATATTAGTCAACATTTAACTAAATGGTGTTGATGATTGAGTGTGGTAAAGTCATGATCAACATGAATTTACAGGTATTTCAAACCACAAGTACTGTTAATATACTTGTTTACTGAAACATGTCTATTAAATGTTTGGTTTGGACTAGATTTGTACATTCAATACCGTTATGTTAACAGGTTATAAAAGCAACACAAATAGTTCACAATCATACAACTAAATAAAACAAGGTCCACAGTATACAATTCACCACTCGCTGATTACAAGAACTTGTAGACCATTGGTTCGTGTACCATATCAGAACCTTTACGTGCTTCCCTGTGCGGTTAAGTATGTCCTTAAACTAACACCTGCATATTCATAACTGTACGAAATTGTTTGAATTGTTGGAAATTGTACAAGAACGATACAACAGTTGAAAGCAATTTCTAGCTTTTCACTTGCCAATGTCACCAAGCACCATAGCAAGTAGATAATGTGTTGATAATAATATTTGTTGTATTTGTTCTGTTATGGTGTTGCATCATTGGATTGTAAGTTAAACTGCTCCGCTACATTCAAACTTCCGTTTATGTTGCACAATCCCATGGTAACTTCACAGAATTAATTCCTTCAGTATCTGAAAAGCTGCCTGAAAAAGACACCAAAATAAAATCAAAATAATGTACTACCATTTTGAATCAGAGTGTCAGAGACTATATAACGTTATCAAAATGTAATATCTTTAGTCATGTATTAGTCCTCGAACAGAATTTTAGTTTTGTTTTACATTTTAGTATCTCCATGCAAAATTTTAAGTTAAATTTAATAAAGTGCGATGAATGAAACTGGTAAGTAGCTGGTAATACCTTTATCTAAAACGTTTAGTTCGCGTGTTGTCTTTCTTATAACACCGTCATTGATGGTTTCCAATCAATTTTAAAGTCCACCAGATCCTCAAGATTGTTCACATCAATATCCCAGAAACCACTCGGTACTTTCTTCATTTTGTCAACTTGAGCGTATTCAGGAAAAGGTACGTCAACTGCGTCATTGTCCGCTTTACTCTTAACACTAGTAGCTGTATCAGCTTTAATCTTGTTATTAATCTCATCCGCTAGTTTTCTTGCAGCTTCAACTAAATGTATATCTGCGTCATTGGCAGTGTTAGTGTTACACGAATCATAACGTGGATCAATCTCCATGTCTAAGCCCCATATGGTTCCATCCTTCTTTCCAGTGAATGAACTTTGTCTTGAAGTATCACTCCCGTCCCATATGGGGTCAATTTGAGAGAAGTCTATTTCTGGTTGTGGTGAATTCAGCCACAGCGAGTTGGCGTACGTTGGAAGGCTTCTTTGATGCTCTACAGCTCGCTGAAACACCCAAATGGCTCACACATAATGTATGAAACACTATACTAGTATTCATGAACCTATGGTATGTTGTTGCAACATAGTCTATATGTATCAGTCCATGTAAATCAACTTACAGCATCAACCAAGCATCAGCTCAGCTAATGTCAGAACATTTAATATGCTTAGATCATTGGCCAAGCATCAGCTAAAGTTAGAATACTAGTAAATGCTTTTAAATAAGCTTACAGCACGTGCAAAGCATTAAGCATGTGTCACTTAACGTTAGAACGAATGCGTCTTAAATTTATAAGCAAGCACACTTTAAAAGCACAAGCCGGGTGTTCATATATCACTTAAGGATGCACAATTGTGAATCAAGATTAACACGTTTTCACACTCGATATCAGTCAAAAGGATTGAAAAAACCCATAGTTACTTAGTTGCAGTAGCCGCAAAGTTAACTTTCTGAATGTTCGGCTTTCTGTTAGTTAACTTTGTTACACAAGATTTACAATAGTGAAAATGCACAAGCAAAGAAAGTTAGCTTTAAAATTTATAATAACAAAAGTATGTACAAGCTTAGCATGCAAGTGAAACATACAAGAACAATACAAAACAAAAGCGTGTAAAACTTGTAAAACAAAACAAAGCGGGTATGGAATGTTCGTTCACTAACTGACCACAAAGCCAAGAGACAAATAACGTAGACACGGGTAATGGTACAAATTGCGAGCTATCAGGCAAGCACATAAAACAATGTCAAAGAACGTAGTACCAATATAATCAAGCGTGTGCAAATGAAACAACACTCATTGGTTATTCATTGAAGCATCCATTATTAGATTTATCTATCCAAGCTATACTGTTTGTGCTTCCAGTACTTGATGCACTGCTTAAATATCCATTACTGAGCTTATTTTCAAGTCGAAATGTTTGTAAGAGTTGTCTTACTTTAATAATCCTTGCACGTTTTCTTCTTTCCCGCATTACACAGAATACCACAATTGTTATAACTACCGCCACGAACACAACAACACAAGTCACTGAGATGCCGACAATTGCTGCTGTGGACAAGCAATCGGGCATACTTTCGTCCGTACCATCCGGGCAACTCGGATGGTTGTTACAACGTAATGAACTTTTTATACAGTGTGGTGACGTCTTACAGCGGAACTCATCCTTCTTACACGGTGCTAAAAAGAAAGAGGAATAGCATGTACCAAACCACAAAATGAATTTGAACGCAAATAAACAGGAATTATTCGACAATCTGAATAATTTTAAAAAAAATCATGATGGCGTCCAATGGCCGCCAAATTTAGAAAAGTAATGGCGATTGAGTAAAAAACATATTTAGCAGTCGGTACCTTGCTTTTTTGTACCTATAATAGTTAGAAACCTCCCAGCAAAATCCAAGTTTACCTCATGCTGTGGTATATTAGATTTTGCTGACATTGGTGTATTACAACCTAAAAAGCTACGCACTGACTACAGAAATCTAAGTCACTAATTGAATAATGTCACACCATCGTAAACGTCTTTTATTTGCTTTGAAGTTCAACAGTGTGTGAGCGAAGAATAAATATACATTTCACCCCCTTTCGCTTGTAAATGAAACTTGGTATGAACATCTAAATGTAGTAAAACAATTGAAGAAGACATCGCTCGGGAAAATAATCATATTGAAATAATAAACCGTAGAGAGACTTTACGAAGACACAAATTTTAACTGTTTCCCAACATCGGGTCAACCATGATAATTTCTCGATACGTATATATGTAAATACATTATTTTTAAATGACCAATTAGGACTAATGCTCTTTGCCTGACTATGCTATTAAACTTGTAACTTGAAAATCTAAACCAATAAGGTATGCCTTTCTCGCGGAGATGGAAATATTTTATGCTTGATGTATGTATTCATAAATAAAGGTAATGGATCAGATTAACTTGTTTTAACTATACTTACTTTCGCTATATGCTGTGATTGTGAGCTTCACACCTAATCCCGTCATTAAATCTGTATTACTGATGAATCTCAGCACCAGATAGCGACCGGAAGTTGAAAAATGGTTTGTTTTCGGTTTGGAACATAAGAATGATGGCATATCTGAAATTAAGAAACAATAAATGTCAGAAAATTCAAAATAATTTAGCTAGGAAAGTTTTGTAACATAAGTTATTCGCAGTAAATTGCCGACCAAAAATTCCCAAGCAAAGCTCTAAATAGCTTCTTTTTTTAAACTCGGCTTTACCAATGACACACTCACCTGTAATTGTTGGTACAAAGGTTCTACCAGTCTGCAACCATCGATGCACAAACGCATTCCAGAATAATTTATAACAGTTTCATGTTTAACGTAATTCAAAGCAAACAACAGCATTGGACATACGTACATCTAGGTTATTATAGCATTTGCAGCTCCCCAATATAGAGAGGTATTGAAATACGTATGCAAACAGAATATCTCACCTGGATGTGCTATTGCTGTTTCTGAAGGTCCGTCAAATATCTGTAGAAAGTCACCACCCCTGCACGACGAATTCTGTGTTCCAATAATGTCGATACTCTCTATCCTGACAACCAACTTGTTCCCTTCCGGTGCCTGAATTCTCATTGCGCACCGCATTCCATCCGGGTATGTTAGCGTCTTTGTCAGCCTCAGTTTGAGTGCTTCCACACTTCCGTAATTTAAAGAAAGCGTCTGGCTACAGTGTTCATCTACATAGTCTGAAAGTGAAATATATGCATGTGCAATCGGGATATTTGTTTTCAAACTAACGTGTTATATTGTATCGTATATGGAGAGTTTTTTTGTACTTACAAGTTTGTTCCGTAAATAAAATACCAACGCTGCTGAAGAATGGTGACCAATGGGGGTGAAAAGCTAAGAAAGGGTATCTGATAAATCAATGGGACGTTTTTATCAATACTACATTTGAAAAATACTAGTAATAAATCGTTCGACTGGAAAATGTACCATTGAAGAAAATCCTAGTTTTAGAAGGCATAATGCTCCTTAATACACAGGTATATAAGAATCTACATTTTTGATATTTTGTGTCTGCTGCTAGTTTTTCTCAACCAGGCAAAACCAACCAATGATCTCCGACGTCGAGCAAATAATATGAATCATATCATTTCGAAATCATGGGACAGAGTCCGTATATATATAATTTCTCAGTGCATGGTCAAAAACTGAAATTTACAAATTCGACATTTAATTATATCTATTTACTTCGACTGATTTTTGTAGCTAAATCAATTTCTTGACACATAGTTCAGATGTCTATACTTTAATACGTACCTCGCGGCAAATTTGTCGTGACTATAAACTTATTTCAGGTGAGATTTATTGACTGATCATTTGATGGGTTAAAGGCTGGTTCAGAGCAGAGCAACCAAGGTTAAGACCGCATTTCAGAAACAAAATAGTATATACATGTACATTTGTATAATGAAAAAAAAATCAGTCACAACTTATGACTCTGAAAATTTATTACACAAGCATGTTTCGAAAAACAAAGTTTTCTTCTTCTTCAGTGGTTAAGAAATGTCAAATATATAAGATCTTTATAATGTTGTTTACAATACTGATGCTGGTTTGATGTGTTTAAATT
Organism: Spisula subtruncata; assembly: GCA_963678985.1. Taxonomy (NCBI): domain Eukaryota; kingdom Metazoa; phylum Mollusca; class Bivalvia; order Venerida; family Mactridae; genus Spisula; species Spisula subtruncata. The sequence goes on along the minus strand of OY787667.1, from coordinate 40,922,808 downwards.
GCTGTTTATGAAATATGTGTCTATGTTTGCCTAGGCCATAATTTCTCTGATTTATGTAAATGACAATATTTGTCGGTTTCCTATGACGAAATGGTAAAATATTGTCTATCAAATGAGGACATTTCAGCTGAATTAGTAGATGTACAGCTAGGTGGCTAGAGCAGCTAAGCTAGGGGCCAGATAGTGAACATCATTTTTATAAACCTACATTAAGCCTTAAACAACTATTTTCAAAGAGCACTTGGTAACCTATCTGTAGAATGGTGTATTTAGAGCACTTTAATTAGCTGGGTCCAAAAGATTGGAATCACTATGAGAAAGACTAAGATGGAAGAAAATGAAAAAGAGCATGTATGTTATTTGTTGACAAAATAACAAAATAACATCGTTGTAATTTGTAATTTGTCATAATAAATGCGTAATTTAAAGTCTAACAGAAGCAACTCTTGCAAAATTAGTATTTTTCATCTACATGTAAACATTTTACTTAATATGATGTCTGGCATACGATTTAGACAGAACAGTATGTCGTCGATTATTGGCCATTAATGAAAAAACAGTCTAATTATTCCATAATTCCTTATATTCATTGAATGATTGGAAACAAGATTTCGTAGCGAAAATGTGGCTATAGAGCTAAATTACCTGTAGCAGAGCTATGTGACGAATCCTAAACATGAATATGTTGATATCCTGATAACTTACGTAAATGTACGTATTTTTATGTGTATGAAGAGTATTCATATAGTACAGTTCAAACAAACATGTACACAAATAAGACAAGGAAGAGTAGATAAATTAAACATTTCAAAAAAGCAAAGAGAGAAAAGAACTGGACGTTAAAGAAATATAATTACAAATCGAACAAGAACGCAGCACTCCATAGAAACCACGCGCTTTATCATTAACACTACAAATTAACATAATTTGCTGATCAGCTCAGTGGAACAGACTACAGAAACAGCAGAAAGTGAAAGGCAGTATAAAGAACACACAAAACGAAATTTCACAAACAACAGGTGCAACTCACAGTGCAATCATTTTAAAGTGTATAGAGCTATATCTAACAGTCATTTAATGTAAAAATAGACCATTCTTATAATTTCAACCGTCGACTTAAGAGTGTTCTAGAACACTTTCGTATGAAAACGGACAATTTGCATGTCCAATAAATCATAGAGAGAGTTTCTGTTAAAGCTGAAGCGAAACATTATCTAATGGATATGAAAGCATAATTGTTTTTCAGTTTTTGATTTTTTTTAAAAAATATCGTCCGATTTAGCTCTATACACTTTAACACATTTTCAAAATTACGCATTAACAGTAGTTTCTTAGTCTTATTTATATGTTAATAATGGCTATGATATAACACAATGTAATGAGATATTAAAGTTATAGATCTAATAATGCTTTAATGGATCCAATAAGTGCCAACTATAATGTCTCACATAATTCAAAAAATGAATGGTTATGTACATTGTTATTGTTTTTTACTGAGTAAATTTGATGCATGTACATAAATGAGACAGAAATAAAGAAAATATATACGAATGTAACATAAACAATTGATAAGAAAAAAGATAATCTTCACTGCTACAAAATACTCCAAAAATATACTCCGAGATAATTATTTTAAGATAATATTTTGAATGATAATTAAGATTATACATACATTCTGGAACTGCCGAGTCTATATAGGGAATACACAAACATAACAAAACACAGACAATACGAAGAAACACACTACAATCCAACATCTTTCTATTATATTCAATATTCACTTATGCCATTGGAAACGAAATGTTCAAAACTGACGAATTCAAAAACCAGTAACATGTTAACGATGTCATAAAACTAAAAATTGACAAGTTGAATTGAACGTATGTAACTCCATCGACATATAGCATAACTATACGGTGACAAGCGAGCGATGAAATTTTATTTGTTTGCCTGAGGGGGCCACTAATTGCGTGAGTTTCCTTACCGCAGTTTTAAAGGATGACCCCACTAATTTAAATGTTTACATACTGTCAAGTAAATAGTACGGTTATATACATGTACCTACGCATGTTCATTAAAAAAATGTACAGTTGAAAATCAATTTTAATTAAATCATATTTCTAAAAATAGCACATGTTTCAATAAACGTAGTTGATTATCGAATGTGAATTACTAGTAGTAGAATATGTATTTCTGTCCTTGGACATATACAGATCGGGTGTCATCAACATTGAATTTGATACTAAACCGATTATTCATTTGATGCATTTATAATAAAGGCTATGCCTGGCATAATTAAATAATTAAATTTATTTGTGTATTTTTACATAGTTTTAGTAAATGTGTGTACTATATTAACATGTACACATATTAATAGTATTATATTCCCGTAAAATGCAAGTGTATATGTACATAAATTACATCAATGAGTACATGTGTGGCCTCCGTAGTTAAGTGCTTAACGGGCTTGCCGCCTAATCCAGCGACCCGGGTTTAAATCCGGGTGGAGGCACACATATGCCTGTCATATTTAGCAGAAAACTGACTGGCAAATAAAGGGTATGCTCGGCATTTAGTGTAAATATAAATGCATGTAATAGGATAAATGTGTTTGCTTGAAACATTAAAACAGATCAATTAATAATGCGTACTCATTTAGGATAGTAGTAATAATTAAAGTGCTTAAAAGAACTTATCTATCTCAAACACTGTCTGAATCTGGCGCTGTAGGTTTCGGTCATTCAAACTTGCAAAAGTAGACAGGAAATTCAACTCAGATGACATGTCGCTGGCTTAGAATGAGAAGGTCGTAACAACAAAATCAGTATATTGAGAAAACAAGAGAAAACTTTCTGTTATTTACTATTTACCTATGGGAATACAAGTTTTTAAAACTTCTTTTTGGTCAACATGACAATTTTAGATTTTCATGAAAATAGGCTCGTAAGAAGCGCTTTGTGAAGCAGATTTCAAACATGTATGAGTCTTATAAGGTCGTAAGTAGTAGTTACGACCTTCTCATTCTAAGCCATCGATGCGCATGACGTAGAAAAATGTGCGTGGCCGTAGTGACTTGTATTATATAATGCTGTTTGGAATGTCACATTCGTTATATGCAGTAATGTGCCGGTTTCGACTTGTCCTTAAACTAAGACTGTGTGGCCATTTTAAGGTGTTTACCAGTGAAGGAACCATTCATTTCACCGACCAAAGGGGTCACCTCGGACCTCGGCTATAGTATCATATTGCCGGCGACATCTAATACTGATTCAATGTATTGTCACATATTTTTATGCATCACAACAAAAAATGGAAACAGTTCGGGTGACAAATTAATAAATAAACAACTCCCATATTGCAAAGCAGCAGGCATTGCATTCATAGGGTAAACAGCCATGATTGTGCATAATTAAATATTTGATAAGTTAAATAAAGATGTCATTTCCGTACTATGTGCGTGCTGTCATTGGCTAATGGTGAAGTTAGCTGCAGGCAATATATGAATCTGAGTAATACATGTTTACTGAGTGAGGTTAATATTGAATGTTTATCTTGTTTAAATTATACTTATGAGGTCAAAATTACCCCTCAAAATTATACAGTTATGTATATAACTATTGCGCTTCCCATATGAACTTCCCATACGAACACAATGTTGTCTATAGGAAAACGGTGTTTCGGCAGTATGAGCGAGGCTGTGTATGTTTAGACTCCTATCCTTGAAGCATTAAATCACATACGTATTCATAGACATGGACACTTCCAGACTATATTACTCAAAAATTGGCGTTTGTTCGGAGGGCGGTTGGGATTGGAACTATTTGGAATAATCATTTGGCCAACATTACAAACAACCTGATTATACTATACGATATGACATTTTATGTCGAGTTTTCGACACTTTTTCGTTGCTTTAAAGCAAACCTTCTAGATATCCAATACAAATACCTTGCTTTGAGTTCGAGTTGTGTATTTCAACATGTTTCCTATCAAAATAACACATAAATAAACCTTTACGTAAGACAGATTTGACTTTACGTCAGAGCAGAGATCGCTCCACCTGATTGTTTGTCGAAGGTTGCTTGGCGAAGTTTTTCAAGTTAATCCATTGGACCATGTGATTATGATTTACTGTTAATGTTTGGGGGTAGCGATGGCCTAGAGATAGGGCGCGCGCTTCGGGGTCGAGAGGTCCCGGTTCAATCCTTGTCTGGACCACTGGTTAATTTCTCTGAGCAAGAATTACCCACCCACTCCACCAAGGTGTAAATTGGTATCTGAGAGGACAGTGTCTATACCTGGGCGCCACAAATCGATGTTGGCGGTCACACCCACGGAAGACACGAACGTAGGTTTCCAAATGACCAGGGGAAGTTAAAATGTCAAAGGGTGCTTCAGCGGCCTAAAAGCTGAAAAGAGCCCTAGAAAATTTGTAACTTTTTTTCTAATACTAATGAGGGAAATTCAGGCGACTCGATGTTTACACACCGTCCTTGTTTAATTTTGAAATGACTTTACGTTCTACGCCGCCATTCGCAACCTCTCTGTTATCGCCATCATGTGGAAATTTGCGTGCTGTCTGTATAGATGTGAAGAACGTCATCTAAACACGTTTTATAGACTATTAAAGCTCTCACTGTGGTGAGTTAAATTTACATTTGTTTGTGCAAAGACTTTTAATACTAATTGTAAACAATGGATAAGTAATGTACTGTTGACTGTGTAATTTTGATCAAATACAAAATAATCAACTTATTTGCATAAATACCCACTCAAACAAACAGGCTTATTTGCATATATATAGAAAGAAACATTCAACAATGTAATCCACTCTCGGGTTTTGTTATAGATAATTGAATTATAATAGTTTTGTAACGAAACTCGCACTATCCTTGCACGAACTGAGTATGTTTAAAGCGGATATACCCGAATCTGTTTGAAAATATTTTAAAATTTCGATTTAACCCATAGTATAGCGTGGTGAATTTTACTTTGTCCTGACCTTTGTGCATGAATTTAATACACGATTTTTGGTTTGAAAATTTGAATACATCAAGTTCTGCAATAAAATAAAATCCTGCAATATCGTTATTTTAGATTTATGGTTGTGTTTCACCTATATAGGGCGTCTTCGTGATACTCCCTGGTTATGAAAACATACACCCAGGATAACAAAGATCAGCTGTTAAATTAAGCTATGAGGGTAGTGTCAAATGCTCTACACTATACGTGATAATTACCAGATAGCATTATTTAAAAAAAGTCCAAACTTATTCAGATCGTAAATTCCAAATGATTTGAAAACCCAAAATCTCGCAAGTACTCGTTTCAACGTGTGTAAGTCAAAGAATAACGTGTTACAAAAAAATGTATCCGTGACGGTTTAAAGCTTTGGTAATAAATGACCCTTACATTTTTGGTTGGAATGTTCTTCTGCTTATGTTTCCATGAGAATTTGAACTCCTATAAGATTAAGGTAGTAGAGAACAAGATTTAAAAGCATATTTCTGGAGATATTCATTAGAGTGAAAAGTCGATTGTTTGCCGACGACGTCGCGGAAAGGTCCTCTACAACCTTAATCACAATTTCTATAGAATTTGTAAAAATACTGCAACATCCGCTTTTAGATAAAATCAGATTGATTTGACTGTGTCTGGATTGTCACTCCACAATCATCAGAATCAATTGGACGCTTGTATTCATATTTGGCTTTTAATTATACATAATAATTGAAAGTTGTTGTTCAGAATCAATTGGACGCTTGCATTCAAAATTAGCTTTTAATTATACATAATGATTGAAAGTTGTTGTTGTACGAACAATGATGGACAAAGCTGATTGTTGTGAGGGAAAGTTTACCATTTGATGGAGTGGCATATTGATTCACTGCGGAATGCAGTTAACTATTGTCCTCACCAACAATCAGAAAACATCGTCAGACTTAGTACAGACATTCCGTGTGTTTCTATGCAAACTTATCGGAGGTGGAAATTTACAAAGAAACGAGGAGATTGTCTTAGGAAATAGAAATACTCTCACATTGTGTTATTTGTGATATTGATGGAATACGCAAGTTAAAAACTGTCGTTTTAGCTTTTGCTATCGTTGTTTGAGCTGTACAGTGAAATCAATTACTTCCGAATTTAATGTGTATAATCAAGTCGATTTCCGACAATTACAGTATGGCGTACATGTTGAATTATACAGTACGGCAATAAGTCGCACAGAAATCAGATTTTACATGCGCTTTCAATAGCAATAAATGATAAAAGTTGAATTTTATTGTTATCCAATAAGTCATATGTAGTGATTTGGTTCAGACGGTGTGGATTTAGTATACCTAGCGTAGGACACACTCCAACTTCGAATAATGTCACGAAAGTGCGCCAATTTATGTCTCAAAACAGCGAATAAGGACAACATAGTAGTATACTAAATGATATAGACTTACTCCGGATCTCCACTAATCTGTAGATGCAAGCAGATTTTTATCTTTATAATCCTTGTGTCACTTGAATATTCATATCTGGACAATAGAGTTTGGATCAGTTGTGTTTGCATATGAATATACAACCAGTCTAACAAGCCAAGATTTGTTTGTGCCTTGATGTAAATAAAGGGAAAACCACCTGCACATAGTAACGGATATCATCTAATAGAACGTACAGGTGTTCCTGCGGCCACCTAGCAACAGTCGTGAAAGATGGAGAAAAGCTCCAACCCAGGGATACGGCTTCCGGAGTTAGTACAATACCTGGATCGCCTCCTCGGCTCTAAAGAAAAGGTATTACTAGGATGTATGATACAAGTACAGTAAATCACTAAAGTATATTCGCGTGAGCTTTATTTCGCGATTTTCAGTTTTGAACTTATTTCGCGAATTGTTGAATTCGCGATCCAGGGTCCCTAAATATTAAATCCGCGATAAATTTCACTACGAAAATTTGATATTTTAGTACAAGTATATCACCATGTGATAAATGCGATACTAAATTGCTATTGTTTTATTCTTTACGTGTGTGTTAAACAAATCCGTTAGGCAGTTGATGGCTATACTGATAGGTACGTTAAACATTTGTCTGAATTGCGATGATAGGGCCTATGCCTTGGTCCCACTGAGATTGCTTGCCTCGGCGATATACTCCCGAGTAAATAAATGGGCATCGGCAGGCATCGGTAAGCATCGGCAGGCATCGGTAGGCATCGGCAGGCATCGGGAAAATGGTATTCGTGGTCTAGGGGAAGCTTCGGGGTAATCATTTGTATTATATCCCTGTTCCGGTTGGTGCTTCAGTGGAACGGGCCTTAGTTCATCTGCTGAAGTGTTTCAGATAGGTACTGGTAGGTCAAATAATAATTAGCCTAACAACAGTGGTCTACTCAATAAATAATGATCACATTGCTCATCCGAGCCCCGGCGTCATGTTCGTATAAATTTACCCTAAACTTCTTTAATTTAAATTCACTGCGTCCTTCGATCAATTCTTAAAAAGTAACGAGGTTTATATCATTATTGATCTATGTACCATGCATAAAATTTAGAAAACGACGGCTATTATTTTACATTCATACCCTGCTTGTTGTATTTCGCGTCTAAATGTGCAAAATAGTTCAATTTTTTTTTCAAAATTTCCAATTGCACTTTCAACCGTTGCTATAATGAATATACTGTAGCAGAGTAATTTATATACTGAAATAATATAAATCTCCAATCTTTATAATTAAACCCGTTGTGCCTACTTTGAGTTGATTTTCAAGCGAACTAATCCAAAGTCATACGTTTTCGCGATGGTAAAATTTCGCGAAATTGCTATTTTGAAGTGGATCTAGTTCGCAAAGTGATTTAACCAACAGAATAAGACACTGATTTCTATAAACATTTCTTGTCTCTCAACAGAAAAGTATTTCATAATTAAAATAAAAGTGATTTTTTTTCTCAACTATTTTCTATGTTGTATTGCTATTCTTTAAGTTCAATAGCATACATTTTCTCCAACTGATCGAATTCGAAAATTTGGCCGCAAATTAACCGTTCGCGAAACGTTTACCTCTGTCTCATAAGTTCGTGCCTTCTCATGAAAACCGTGCTTAGTTGAATTCAACTCTTTTGTATGTTCTACATAGTCATTTTGGTAAAATTATCAAAATAAATCATCCAACAAATATCCTTCGTCAATTGAGGCCATTATTTTGGACGACACGCCATAGCTGTCTCCTTGACGACCAGGAACGATACACCTAGTAATTATTCCAACTGATATTTTTCGACTGATGTTAATTTTTTTTGCATCCCGTTTTCATTACGCATTATTTTTATCACCTAAGACTTTAATATTCAAACTGAATACGCATTTGGATAAGTACTACTCCAAATTTATTTAATCTAACTGCAAATTTGAAATTCAATCACTTTAAGCCCCAATACAGGCCCATTTTTATGGAGGCACGGATTTCATGGGAAACAGTTACCAGGATTCAGAGCATCGATCTAGACATCAAAAGGTTTTAATTTTACGAGTTTTCGTGATCATTTTAAAATTTTCTTTTTCTTTTTAGTTAAGTTAACATTTTTTCTTCCGAAAATTTTTAAAACTTGTATGGGCTAGTGCGCATGCGTCGCTGAAACTGTTAAGGAGCACGGAGATACGAGACAACAGCATTCTGATTATACGTCTGCTGTTTAAACAAAGACGTGTAAGGCTATCTACGAATGTATATTCATTTAATGTATTTTATTATTACCCATTAATTTTGCGTTATCTTTGTACAACATGTCCATGCAGTATTTATGAGCTTCTCATAAAGACTACATACATTGAACGAATTTCTGATTAGCCACGTGTTTTTATAAATTAGTTTTTAAAAAAATGCTTCTAGAAGAATACAAATAATCGAAACCCCGATACTGTCCAACTTTATTGATAGAAAATATTTGTTCGCAGTTATTCGAGCTAAACCCCACGTTATTAATTTTTAAATATCGCTTTTTTTCAAAATGATGTTTTGACGTACTTGTCCGAATTTTGGTGCTGGTACTCGTCATTCTAACGGCCTCAGCGCGCCCCATATTACTTATTCTCGCCAGTATCAATGCTTTTCATTAAGCCAATGTAAGCCTTTTGCACGAACTGTTACGCATGGATGACTTTATACATGCATCCGTAATTTATTTCTTGAATAGATAGATAGATAAGTGCATGGAATGAAAATAAGCACAATTTTAGAAATATTCATTGAATATATCCATATGTTGAGTTGCTGCTGTTGGGTTGTTGTTGAGTTGCTGATGTTGAGTAGCTGTTGTTGAGTTGCTGATGTTGAGTTGTTGTAGCTGCTGCTGCTGCTGCTGCTGTTGTTGTTGTTGTTGTTGTTGTTGTTGTTGTTGTTATTTTTGTTGTTGTCGTTGAGTTACTGATGTTGTTTAGTTGCTGATGTTGAATTGCTGTTGTTCAGTTGTTGTTGTTGTTGTTGTGTAATTGTTGTTGAGTTGCTGGTATTGTTGGTGTTGTTGAAAGTTGTTGTTGTTGAGTTGTTGTTGTTGAGTTGCTGGTATTGTTGTTGATTTGCTGATGTTAAGCTGCTGCTGTTGAGTTGCTGATGTTGTGTTACTGTTGTTGAGTTGTTGTTGTTTAGTTGCTGATATTGTTGTTGTTGAGTTTCTGATGTTGTTGAGTTACTGCTGTTGAGTTGCGGCTGATGAGTTGCAGCTGTTGAGTTGCTGTTGTTGAGTTGCTGTTGTTGAATTGCTGCTGTTGTTTAGGTGCTGCTGTTGTTGAGTTGCTGCTGTTGTTGAGTTGTTGTTGTTTAGTTGCTGATATTTTTGTTGTTGTTGTTGAGTTGCTGCTGTTGTTTAGTTGCTGATGTTATTGAGTTGCTGATGTTGTTTAGTTGCTGTTGTTGAATTGCTACTGTTGAGTTGCCGTTGTTGAATTGCTGCTGTTGTTTAGGTGCTGCTGTTGTTGAGTTGCTGCTGTTGTTGAGTTGATTGCTGTTGTTGTTGAGTTGCTGTTGTTGTTGAGTCGTTGATGTTAAGTTGCTGCTGTTGAGTTGCTGATGTTGCTGTTGAGTTGCTGTTGTTTAGTTGCTGCTGTGTAGTTGCTGTTGTTGTTTAGTTGATGCTATTGTTGAGTTGCTGATGTTGTTGAGTTACTGATGTTGTTGAGTTGCGGCTGATGAGTTGCAGCTGTTGAGTTGCTGTTGTTGAGTTGCTGTTGTTGAATTGCTGCTGTTGTTTAGGTGCTGCTGTTGTTGAGTTGCTGCTGTTGTTGAGTTGTTGTTGTTTAGTTGCTGATATTTTTGTTGTTGTTGTTGAGTTGCTGCTGTTGTTGAGTTGCTGATGTTATTGAGTTGCTGATGTTGTTTAGTTGCTGATATTGTTGTTGTTGTTGAGTTGCTGTTGTTGTTGAGTCGTTGATGTTAAGTTGCTGCTGTTGAGTTGCTGATGTTGTTGTTGAGTTGCTGTTGTTTAGTTGCTGCTGTGTTGTTGCTGTTGTTGTTTAGTTGATGCTATTGTTGAGTTGCTGATGTTGTTGAGTTACTGATGTTATTGAGTTACTGATGTTGAGTTGCTGCTGTTGAGTTGCTGTTGTTTAATTACTGATGTTGAATTGCTGTTGTTGATTTGTTGTTGTTGTTGTTGTTGTTTAGTTGCTAATGTTGTTGTTGTTGTTGTTGTTGTTGATTTGCTGTTGTTGAGTTGCTGTAGCTGTTGAGTTGCTGATGTTAAGTTGCTGCTGTTGAGTTGCTAATGTTGTGTTACTGTTGTTGAGTTGTTGTTGTTAAGTTGCTGATAATGTTGTTGTTGAGTTGTTGCTGTTGAGTTGCTGTTGTTGAGTTACTGTTGTTGTTCAGTTGATACTATTGTTGAGTTGCTGATGTTGTTGAGTTACTGCTGTTGTTGAGTTGCTGCTGATGTTGAGTTGCTGCTGTTGTTGAGTTGCTGCTGTTGTTGAGTTGCTGCTGTTGTTGAGTTGCTGCTGTTGAGTTGCCGTTGTTGAGTTGCTGTTGTTCAGTTGTTGCTGGTGTTGAGTTGCTGTTGTTGTCTAGTTGATGCTATTGTTGAGTTGCTGATGTGATGAGTTTATGTTGAGTTGCGGCTGTTAGGTGCTGCTGTTGAGTTGCTGTTGTTGGGTTGCTTTTGTTGAATTGCTGCTGATGTTGTTGAGTTACTGATGTTGAGTTACTGATGTTGAGTTGCTACTGTTGAGTTGCTATTATTGAGTTGCCGATGTTGAGTTGCTGATGTTGAGTTGCTGCTGCTGAGTTGCTGTTGTTGAGTTGCCATTGTTGAGTTGCTGCCGTTGTTTACTTGTTGTTGTTTTTGAGTTTCTGCTGTTGTTGAGTTGTTGTTGTTAAGTTGCTGATGTTGTTGAGTTGTAGCAACTAAATGCGATAAATGTTTGCATTTACATAATGATTAATTTAGTTTAGTTTGCATAGACTGGTAATTACCGCTGTGAGTAATTGGCGGCTCATTTTCAAATTAAATAATTAGCATTGTTCATCAGTTCGAGGATGTATAACTTTATATATAGAATCATAAAATTGAAACTTGATAACATTGTAAGTGGTCAGTGACTTAATTGAATTTCGTAAAATTTACAGACTTCGCTAACATCTTCAACAAAATGTCAGGCCCTAACCCCCCCAGGCCCTAACCACCCCCCAGGCCCTAACCACCCCCCAGGCCCTAACCACCCCCAGGCCCTAACCACCCCCCAGGCCCTAACCACCCCCCAGGCCCTAACCACCCCCAGGCCCTAACCCCCCCAGGCCCTAACCCCCCAGGCCCTAACCCCCCAGGCCCTAACCCCCCCAGGCCCTAACCCCCCAGGCCCTAACCCCCCAGGCCCTAACCCCCCAGGCCCTAACCCCCCAGGCCCTAACCCCCCAGGCCCTAACCCCCCAGGCCCTAACCCCCCAGGCCCTTAACCCCCAGGCCCCGACCCCCCAGGCCCTAACCCCCCCAGGCCCTAACCCCCCAGGCCCTAACCCCCCAGGCCCTAACCCCCCCAGGCCCTTAACCCCCAGGCCCCGACCCCCCAGGCCCTAACCCCCCAGGCCCTAACCCCCCCAGGCCCTTAACCCCCAGGCCCCGACCCCCCAGGCCCTAACCCCCAGGCCCCGACCCCCCAGGCCCTAACCCCCCAGGCCCTAACCCCCCAGGCCCTAACCCCCCAGGCCCTAACCCCCCCAGGCCCTAACCCCCCCAGGCCCTAACCCCCCCAGGCCCTTAACCCCCAGGCCCCGACCCCCCAGGCCCTAACCCCCCAGGCCCTAACCCCCCCCCCAGGCCCTAACCCCCAAGGACCTATCCCCTAACGCCCTACTCCCAAGTCCCTGCCCCAAAGCCCTACCCCCAAGGTCCCATCCCCAGGGCCTATCATATAGGCAGGACCCTACCCCAAAGGGTAGGACCCTACCCCAAGGGCAGGACACTAACCAAAACATTATTTCAATTTGATCTGAAGAACGGATTCGTTTCTATCTTCAATTGTGTTTTTAAGCATTTATAAGTTGCTAATACTATCTGAACATACTTTAAATTTTAATGAGGATGTGTTTTAATTTTGAAAAATTTATAACAACGTTCACTTGGTGCTTAACACATAAATTTTATGTGAAAATGTAGGAATCGGACATGGAGCCATATATTGACGGTGCAAACAGAGACTTATAATGCTATTATATTAAGTGAATTTGTATAAAAAAACGCTTACTTGGCCCATAAGACAGAATTGAAATAATGTTATATGAAAATGGATAATTGTTGGGACTCGGACTCGGAGCATATCATGACCGTGCGACCACATACACGCGTCATGTAGTTTGTTCGTCTCTTACTAGAAACAAACAGATAAAAAGTGCAAAGGCAAGTCCGCTAAGACAGAGACGAGCTCCTCGACCACTCCTTCTGATCTAGCCCTCCTTATCTAGGAGAGAAGAAGGGGTGTAGGGAAACAACCGAAGTGCAAGCCAAGCAAAGCAGACATAGCCAAATGCTTGATAATGGATGCACCCAATGCCAAAAAGTAACTTTATATATGACTGCTAAGTGACTAACTTAAGACTTCTTTATATGTGAATACAATATTGTTAAAGTATGTCAAACAACTCGAATCCTGCTGTGTATGAGGTAAATTTTGAGTGAACGATTGTGCGTATATTATATTCTATGTTGTCTAAGTTTCGTTTCAATTGGCTTTAAAATTAAATAGATAAATCACAATTAGAATTGCTAAAAATGTATATTTATATTTTCATTGTTATATGTCGTACCCTGGGGCATAATGCGTAGACCAAACGTAGTCAAACGGTTACATTATATTAACCCAATCATTTTCACACCATTTCACACATGGCGTTACATGCCATAATCATACATAATATACTTAAATCTTATACGCAGTGATCTCTCCTTACAGGTGTATATTGTATGAACCAGTTTTAACTGTCAATCATTAACCCTATGTTTTGTCAAAATCAAATATATTATTATTCTATTTGTTCTATATAAACTCAATAAATAAACATATTATTATTGGCAGCTTTGTCCAATACACATAACATCACAAAGCTAAAGGCATTGCGGCTCTTATATGCTCAGTACATCTAGAAACACAACGTTTTCATCCTTGTTTTTTCTTACTTCCATTACTCATACATTTTTTAATTGTGTGTAATAATATTGTATAATCGTGTAGAAATTGGCTATTGTCCAAATTTTATCGATCGGGTTACGTAACTCCCGTGCGTCAAGAAAATGCAAAAACGCACGAATTCCACGTGAGCCAATTATGCACGCTAAATTTTGGTGTAAATTGCTTCGAATCCTTTGTAAGGTTTGCCAATGGAAAGAAAATCACAAAAGAAAATTTCTATGCTTCAGAATAAAACTATCAGGATAGTCCGAAAATGGGCCAAATCAAGCGATTCGGATGCCTATGACGGAGACGTCAACTGGGAGGTTTCACTGTGGCTAAATTGCCATGAACCGACAATGTTTCATCTGGAGACACTCTACTAGCACTTTGACAACGTTCACAACCACCCATGTCCAGGTCATCCATAGACAGGACCAGTAACTCCACATGTACCATTTCTAGGCACAGTTCACAACTGGTTCAAACACTTCTAATCAATTTGCTGGACGTCATGCATATGTAATAAATCAATAATTAATCAATATTTTATCTTTTCACTTAGAACAACGCTTCTGAAAAAAAATAGGATTTTACCAATTTGTGTTCCGTTACTTTTTAGCCGCACTATACACACAAGTGTTGTTCAATTGCACCGATAGCACTGTATAAAAACAATGTAACAGTTGAATTGTTCATGGAATAAAATGTAATCAAGCAAATACAGTTTGGTTGCCAATCATACAAAGTTTGAAAAGTGTTGACAGAAACCCCGGTGTTTCGTTTCTAGATGTACTCAGTATATGATAATGTCTGTAGTCTGAAGCATTTATGATACAAGAATACTACTGATGAGATCTAAGCAGTATGTGTTATTGTTTCAAGAATGATATAATATCCTATTGTCAGCTTTAAAGATCTTTATTGCAATTTACTGTTTTAATATTTTTTATATAAGGAATGCAGACTTTATAATAATAATAATAATAATAAAGACTTTATTTTACGAGGAAACTTATTTGACAATATACTAAACAATCAATCTTCCATAAGATCCTCAACAATGAACAATGAACTAGAAAAATAACTATGCCAAGAAAACAATGATATTTGATATTTTGGCTCGATTGATCAATTACGTCTTGACCAATCAAATACAAGTATGCTGATAAAATTGTCTGTACTTTTAAAATTATAATTATCACTTTTTTACGGAAGCCCTGGAGGGACATTTATAATTTAACAATTATGAAACAATTATTACCTATTACTTGCCCCTTATTACCTAATACTTATAACCTATTATTTATAAGTTATTGACACGCGCCATATTTTGCGGCAAACAGGCACGATGAGCCAAAAGGATATTGAAGACGGACATGAGTTACAGAAGGTATTAAAATCTGGTTATTTGTATCTATATTATATTTAAATCATTATATTGTTGTTAGTAATCGATGTAGAATCGAATTTATAAATTCTGGCTCGAAATTGGGGAGAACGAAAATTCTTGTTGTGTCCGTTGGCATGTTCCACTGGATTTGTTTTTACTTCTACGACACCGTTAGTGCGTTCTGCAACTATTTCGTACCACCGTTAACACTGCACTGCAATTCACAGCTTTATGCAAATGTATCCAATGCAGTGCATGGGGTCCAAGGCATGTTCCCAAGAAACTTCATTGATGGGTTCTTGAGCACTCTCAGACTATGTAGGATGCAATAGTTAATTAGCAAAAATGTCTTCTAATCACATGTGCTATTAGTCTGTAAAGTGCATGGGCCTAGATATAGGTTTCTAAACCTGGTTTGCACAACCGGGATGGTCCTTATCAAGCTTCAGACCAAAGAACAATGTGTTAATATTTGGCAGGGTTTATCAGTTTAGTTTTGCTTCATTCTTTGTGTAACTCGGTCAGAAGTTGCATCTCAAATAGTAAACCCTTCAAACCATGACTGTTAATGTGAATGATTTGGCGGTTCATGAGGGAGAAAGGGGTCTGGGCCATTGCCATTTAAACCAATCAGCCACAAACAATCAGTTTTAAGTTATAATTTTTAAATAATAAGTTTTAAGTAATACATTTTAAATTATAAGTATTAAGTAATACATTTTAAATAATAAGTTTTAAGTTATAACTTTTAAGTTATAAATTTTAAATATTAGATAAATAATAATAACAAATAAGTACAGTCTTATATATTTTAAATAAATTATTCTGGGTTTTTTTTCAGAGCGTTGTTTCATATGAAAGACGTGGTCGTGGGTGGAGAGGAAATCAGAATACAAGGAGCAAATACGCTAGCGGCCTTTCAGGAGAAGTATTGAGGAATGGAGGAGGAAAAATAATGAAAATTGTTGTGAATGATCGTATTGAAAAAGGACAAACGTTATACTTCAAGAAGGTTATTCAGAGCATTGACCATATGACTTGCGTTTACGACATATTGTGTTTAAAGTGTTTATGTGTCCATGTATGGTGTTTTTGTTTAAAAAATCAAATAAAATAGTTAGCAGTCTATTGCTTTATTGTATTTTCTCTCGAAGATACACCAGTTATACAGGTCAAGAATCTTCAAGTGGCTGTCTCATATTTCACCCTAATGGAGTGGCAGAGGAATGCCTGACTCACCTGTCACCAGGTGATAAGAAGTCTTAAGAGTTCGTGCTGTCAAGGATATTCTCCTAAATAGATTGATTTTTATATAGCATCATGGGGCATTCTATTATAAAATGCTCACATAATGGCACCATATCATTTTGACACCACCGCATGGAATTGCAAGTTCCCGCAGACTTATATTCGGACTAGTAAGGCGGGTGAATATGATTACGGAGTCATAATTTGGGCAATTCATAAAGAAGTCCATTAAAATTTTGATATATGGATAAAATAAAAGCCTATTATAGAAGTTATGGATGGGGTAGCTCCACCACGCTTGAATTTGTTCACTCGCAGTGGCTTTGTCAAAATAACGGTTGTAAAAAACTTCACACGTGTGCTTTTAGTGCCACAGTCAGTTCAGAAAATATAAGGAACACGCTTCAATGTTTCTATTGATTCAATATGGTTATTAAAAAATAACAATACATTTAGGATTGGTCATTTAACCATTAACAACATGCATCATTATACGACTGTGTCCGGTTTTTTCCAATCTCTATTTCTGCATGAATGCATAAAACAATTTGTTTCTTTCGTCATATCCACCAATGTGCCAAATATCATTTTAACCTTTTGTACAGTTTCTTTGTATATCGGGCATTCGAGCCTTTCATTCAGGAACAGCACATACTAAAGTCTTCTAAAACAGAAACATTTTCTAATGAGTTGTATTTTTTTCTCTATCAAGTATCTGATGTTTTCTTGCGACGTTAGAGTAAATATCCACAAAGATGTAAAGTATTTACTTCAATTTCCGCATTCTCAACAACATTATGTTCACAAAACATTAGAAGAACAATTTCACCAAACTTAAAACCAGCGTTAACGTATTCCATCACCAAGTTAAGTCCAGGGTTGTGTATTTAATTCTCTGATGGCAGATGTCGAGGCACCACATCTCCTGTCCTGTGTGACGTATTCACCACATCAACTCTTTGAGAAAAGTACAGTTCTTCCACTCCAATACCTTTTCAACTTTCCTATAATTAATAATAATAATTTTACAAAATCACATTTATAAAGCCTGTCATCATCACTCTGGTGTTAATACTTTTGAACAACAGACATCTCACAGAAATATATGAGTTAATCGTTTGGTAATTGGCATTACTACCAGTTTTTAATAGGATCCTCATTTTAATCGTCCACTTATTGAGATGGCCCTGTCAAGTATTTAAACATACCATCATAAATTGTTATAATATATTGAAGGTCATGATATCAAGTATTCACCGTGCCGACGTCGGAGCACTTCAACACCGGGATTTCGATGTCGGGTGTCGTACCGTCATTTGGTTTTGGTTGCCGACGTCGCGACATATCATATCCAACGATTGTCACATGTTGGACCAATGCCAAGTTCCCAGTTAGCTAGTTGTCGGTTGCGAACTTACAGCTTCGCCTAACTCGCGAACTTACAGCTCCGCCTAACTCAAACACCTTGGAAATGGAGCATGAAATTAAAGCTTAATTAAAGTTGAATGACAAAAAACATAACTTACCCCCAGTGACTTATTTTGCTTTGCAATTGGATATGAGTAGAACGCCTTTCACATAATTGTACGTGTGTTACGTTCTGTATATCCTTTTGACTAATTGACACGAGTCGTATATTTTATTTCCCGCCAGATACAGTAGTGTTCAGTAATAAATAATAAACTATAGATAATAAGTATTAAATGATAAATAATAATTGTTCCTTATTGTTAAATAATAAATGTCCCTCCAGGGCTTCCGTACTTTTTTCTTAATTTTGAAATTTACGATATACAAAATATATAATTAATTGGTGTAAGCTTAAGTCATGTCGTCATCGTGCACTTCCTGGATCAACCGGGGCTATTCATGATAAACAATAAGAGCTACAGTCTCAAGTGTACATGCGTCATTCGATATTTATAATAATATTTTTTGAAACTGTCAATTATCTCTAAGTCAAGTTGATATAATGCTACTTAGACGATTACCTCCAGACCAGAACATTTGTACATGCAGGATCTTGCAACTGTAGTAGACTGGTACTATGTGGCCTACTCCCAAAGATTAGGTTTTATTGCAGATTGAATCGGAAATGATACTGTGGGACCAGTTCAAACTATAGCGTCGCAACGAATAAATGCCAAGGTCACCCAGTCAAGATCGATATCCCGGAATGCTACGGATTCGAGTCGATATTGTCCGTACACCATCGTAGTAATAGTTAAGTTACCAGGTGTCCTTTGCCTAAGCATATCGCTACCGAGCGCCTTCATACATTTACCTCCCGTTCACCTAAAAACAAAAATAATGGATTACTTCCCGTGGAAAGTGATACGTAGCGCTTTGCTTAAGTAACTTAGGTAAACAAATGGTACTTGTTTTTAACATGTTTGTAACAATCCAGTACGGTCGAGACCCTACTTATACCATACACTGCCTGCCAAAGTACCGATGTGACGTGCTGGTCCGTTTTTAAAAATACTAGTTAGTATAAGTGAAATCCACGGATTTCATCGTTGTAATACAGACATCAGAACGGATTACTACAGATATGATCTGGTACGGACACTCATAGGGGATCACGGGCTAATGTTGCCCCTTGCAGTATAATTCGGATAGCTAGCTCAGTTTTCACAAGGACTTCGTTAAGTTAAAGGGCCTGTCTCACAGATGGAGCGATTTGTTTTTAAAAAAGTATATTTTTCTTACCAATTCAACTATTTATATAATAGAACATTGTTGACTGTTGCTTTAAGAAATATTTATTGCAAATAATCGATTTTTTACCACTTTCAACATCGCGCACACCAGTGTGTTTTTCTTTTTAAAAACTGCTTAATTTTTTTCCTTTCAGCATAATTTGTGAGTAATATTATTAACTAGATCGGTCAGTAACATAAACAAACGTCAGTCTAAATATCCCTGAAGTATTTGGTTTGTTTTTAAATTCGTTTTCATCACATTCGAGTAAATGGCAGGCAATTTAAATGAGAGTAGTTTAAAATAGAATTTTGGAGGTAAAATACCTTAATAATTACAAAATCCTGATGTTTCACAAGTTATATTTTATATCAGTGTGCTTTTTATGGGATATATAGGCCCCTGGTCATTTGGCCACCTATGGGAACCTGTGTTCGAGTCTCCATGGGGAGACTATTTCTCTACTGTGTGTGTGGCAGCCAACATCAATGTGTTGCGTCCAGGACTATCGATCAGGTCGAACTCACATGTACCAATTTACACCTTGGTCGAGTTGAGTATGTGGACTATTCTTGATCAGAGATATTTAAAACCAGTTTAGGTCCCGAGACGAGGGTTGAACCGGGACCTCTCGATCCCGAAGCGCGCGCTCCATCTATATGCCACCACTACCCCACTTCGTTGTACACGATATAACTTCTGTGCAAATATAAATTATATTAAAGTCGGTGTAAAATTAAAACTATGAATCGTATGTATAGGTTTATTCAAATGTTCAGTGATGACCATGTCCATTGTAACTGTATGAGACGCTGAATGATAAGATAAGCAAACTGACATACTCGATACAATGATTCGGTTTCTCAATTAGACTGGTTAGTACTGTGGTTAAGTCCGTTCAAAGTTAAATGAGAGCTGTTATAAACATAAACAAGTCCATCAGGAAAACTGTGATTATCACGTAGAAGCTTAACTGGATGTAACAGAGTTAACTGTAGTCCGTACTATTCTTTCGAATAGGATAGTTCCCTCATTAGTATGACTTAGTGAATCAACAGTACCATGGCGTATACGGGCCTCATAAGTTTACTAAATACATGACAGCAATATCAATCTTGTCGATCACGGATTATACCGTCATCGACTCTTCCTATCACGGGCTAGGACCACTTCTGCTGTTAACAGTGGCCGAGCCGTAGATCTATGGCCGCTTCTGCTGTTAACAGTGGCCGTGCCGTAGGTCTAGGGCCCCTTCTGCTGTTAACAGTGGCCGTGTCGTAGGTCTAGGGCCGCTTCTGCTGTTAACAGTGGCCGTGTCGTAGGTCTAGGGCCGCTTTTGCTGTTAACAGTGGTCGTGTCGTAGGTCTAGGGCCGCTTCTGCTGTTAACAGTGGCCGTGCCGTAGATCTAGGGCCGCTTCTGCTGTTAACAGTGGCCGTGCCGTATGTCTAGGACCGCTTCTGCTGTTAACAGTGGCCGTGCCGTAGGTCTAGGGCCGCTTCTGCTGTTAACAGTGGCCGTGTCGTAGGTCTAGGACCGCTCCCGCTGTTAACAGTGGATGTGCCGTAGGTCTAGGACCGCTCCCGCTGTTAACAGTGGCCGTGCCGTAGGTCTAGGACCGCTCCCGCTGTTAACAGTGGCTGTGCCGTAGGTCTAGTGTAATGCCGTAATCTTGGCGTTGGTAACAGTTTGGGGATCTTTGCTTCAAGTACCAAGTGTTCTATGTGTATGATGGGGATTCTGAATGTCTCAGACACCGTCAAAACACGTTCGTTCTGACTTGTTGTTGTTGTTGTTGTAATTAGCTTTAATGTAAATATCTCCCTCCGTGCTTCCGTGTTTGTAAGCTATACAGTGTAGCTTTTATAATGTTACACGTCCATTTGTATTGTTTCCAGAATAAGTTAAAATTAGAAAGTCAATGTTAAATGAGTTGACAAATCAACGTCCGTTTTACTATTTTTATTTTCTTCGTTTCATCCAGTTATTAACAAATAACACATATATTTTAACACACAAAGTAAGTAATTTAACACAGATAAAATATAGTGGAACTCCACTTCTTTTCCTAACTTAACTTTCGAAAATCCTGACTGTTCCCTTCAAACCCTAATTCATAACTCCCTATTACATATTTTTAAAAACCCACAGAAAAAGTATCTAATATATTAAAACCAATCAAATTGCATGTTACAAAAATACTTAATGCGTTTTTAGCCAATAAAATATCATATTACATAATTGGTTAACCCGTCAAAACGCGGCTCCAAATTATTACATGATTACCTTGTCAATTAATATGAAACAAAGGTAATGTTTTAATGACAATACCCTCAGGTTCATTATAATGTAGATAAAATCAATTATGATGCTATCCCGACATATTCAAGACAAGTTTACGAGTATACGTGAAATTTAAACAGTCTAATAGCCCCTAGATAGTAAAATAGTTTGATACCTCGATTTTAAAAGGCGTCACTAAAATATACCATAAAATTTACTGCACGAAAGTTTCCCCTCCCTTATTTTTCTTCATTCCTATGAAGTGGTCATCAAATTTTAACCGTACTTGAATGAACAAATGAGTAAAATTCCTTTCAAAGTAACAACTTAACATCTTTTTAAGAATAGTGTAAATAAGACTGGAAATTATAAAAATTTAAAGGTCCTAACATATTGTATATTTACTTATATCGAACAACACTATTTTCTCTATACACATGCAGTTTACAATTCTAGGGGTATGAGTTCAGCATATTATGTAACTACCGTGAAAATCCATTTCCCTATTTTCGGGTAAATGCCCCATTAATCTATGCTACCCGCTTTAAATAGCCGAGTGCGTTATATCCCGTGGATATATTCCATACATGTTTTAAAGACAGCTATAAAGTTCAAGAATGCAGCTCACTTAAGGTTGATTCCAAAATACCGTATGGAGTCACAGAACGATGGAAGTCAGAAACAGCACCAGTCTACCCCAGTCAACTACAAGTATAAGAATGTGACTGATATACACCGTAGAAGCAATAATTGATCAGACTATTGCATCCTATCAATACAGGTGTTGAGAATAAAAAAAACCCACCCAAACTTTTCATACAAAAAATACACACCTGTACTGGTATTGGGATAATCAATAACTCATATTAAGTGCTACTGTTGCACAAGAAATAGATTGACTGAATCAGAGCATAGGGAGTCTGAACTTCCTTAATTAATCATACGACATTAATTTTGCGGTCCAAAGTGTTATTTATACAAGCAGTCCTCGATATTTGAAAGGATCTAACATGCATATAAACTTAGAAGTATTTGTGAGCTCTAAACAAACAAGAACATTGCTGCTTTAACATTTTACCAGACACCATACAATTTATACCGCCTTGAACAGTTATAAATTATTTTTTAATATCGCTGACTCATAATCCCCTTAGAATCATTGTAACTCATTTTTTTATACTTAAATGCCTCTCATACATTTTAATGACACGTGCTGTCGATTAAGATTAAATTCTTTATATTCAAATTATGCATTTTCTCTATTTTCGAATAAACATCAATAAAATGTAAGCTTAACTGCAAAATAGCTTAGACCATTTACTTATTCGAAATATCATCTGATCGTGAAAAATGAAAATAATGAAATCATTATTCAGTAATATTATTCACCACTGATTTTGAAAAATCTACGAATGGAAACAATACATGTAGCCCAAATTTAAAACAAATACATTATAAACAAATAAGACGAGAAAACATTGTCAATGATAATAAATACAGTTTTCAACTGCGGCGTGAATGTATATAAAGTACCAAAATTTACATAAAATAAGTACAGATTCATCGACACAGAAGGTTCGCTGATTATTCCACATCCAAAGTTTAATGTCTATTGTTTCTGTACGTCGTTTGTTTCCACCGTTCGTGAGGTGAACGTAAAATGGGTCCACCGGTAATCCATGCGTCATCAAATACCGGCAGATGATGTTGGGCACCCAACCAATGTTGTTGGTTGGTCGTTCTAGTCGTCATCGTTAACGTCCACTGTTGAACTTAATACAGAAATATTGAATTCTGGCACTGATCTAATTAGACATTAGTATTAAATTTCACTTGCGCAAATTCGCACTTATTCACTTAGCTGAATTTATTCTCTAGTTGAAATTTACTTATTTATAAAATCCGCTTGGTAGAATTACTCGCTTGCATAAATTCGATTTTAGAAATTCGCTTGGCTGTGATTATTCGCTGGTTGGAATTCGCTCCGTAGAATAATAACTCAATTCTAGAAATTCACTTGGTTTGAAATTCGCTTGGCTGTGATTATTCGCTGGTTGGAATTCGCTTCGTAGAATAACTTGCTTCTAGAAATTCACTTGGTTTGAAATTCGCTTGGCTGTGATGTTGTGAGGTACCGCAAATACTACCCGGATTCTCCACCAGTGTAATGCCGTAATCTTGGCGTTTGTTACAGTTTGGGGATCTTTGCTTCAAGTACCAAGTGTTCTATGTGTATGATGGGGATTCTGAATGTCTCAGACACCGTCAAAACACGTTCGTTCTGACTTGTTGTTGTTGTTGTTGTAATTAGCTTTAATGTAAATATCTCCCTCCGTGCTTCCGTGTTTGTAAGCTATACAGTGTAGCTTTTATAATGTTACACGTCCATTTGTATTGTTTCCAGAATAAGTTAAAATTAGAAAGTCAATGTTAAATGAGTTGACAAATCAACGTCCGTTTTACTATTTTTATTTTCTTCGTTTCATCCAGTTATTAACAAATAACACATATATTTTAACACACAAAGTAAGTAATTTAACACAGATAAAATATAGTGGAACTCCACTTCTTTTCCTAACTTAACTTTCGAAAATCCTGACTGTTCCCTTCAAACCCTAATTCATAACTCCCTATTACATATTTTTAAAAACCCACAGAAAAAGTATCTAATATATTAAAACCAATCAAATTGCATGTTACAAAAATACTTAATGCGTTTTTAGCCAATAAAATATCATATTACATAATTGGTTAACCCGTCAAAACGCGGCTCCAAATTATTACATGATTACCTTGTCAATTAATATGAAACAAAGGTAATGTTTTAATGACAATACCCTCAGGTTCATTATAATGTAGATAAAATCAATTATGATGCTATCCCGACATATTCAAGACAAGTTTACGAGTATACGTGAAATTTAAACAGTCTAATAGCCCCTAGATAGTAAAATAGTTTGATACCTCGATTTTAAAAGGCGTCACTAAAATATACCATAAAATTTACTGCACGAAACTAGGACCGCTCCCGCTGTTAACAGTGGCGGTGCCGTAGGTCTAGGACTGCTTCTGTTGTTAACAGTGGCCATGCCATAGGTCTAGGACCGCTCCCGCTGTTAACAGTGGCGGTGCCGTAGGTCTAGGACCGCTCCCGCTGTTAACAGTGGATGTGCCGTAGGTCTAGGACCGCTCCCGCTGTTAACAGTGGCGGTGCCGTAGGTCTAGGACCGCTTTTGCTGTTAACGCACAATTGTTTGATGTCTAGATCCCCGACCTACAGCCAGAGCTGACAGTCTAAATATCCGGGGTCGGTACACGTTACCACGTAGTAAATCACGGGTCTTGGAACCGAACCAAAGTATATTCATCCGGCCTAGGAGTCGATTAGGTTGTCTTATTGCCGCCAATTGTGAAGATGTGTCGGTCTTATTCTCCCTGTACTCTCGCCGGCGGTACCGGGACCTGCACCGGGACAGTGAGAACGGGGCTAAAGTTATTCTCGATTTCTCACGTGTAAATTCCAATAATCTAAAAGATGTTTTTCTCCAAATTACGCTATGAAGTCATGATTTGAACTAAAACATATGTTTTAAAACTAAAACTCTAATAAAAAACATATCGGCTCCAGTGGGGTTTGAACCCACGATCTACATTTTGTATAGGAAATTCGAATACCTTTGTAATGAATTCTTTTACGAAAAATGTTCATCACATAAAGACAAATTACATCATATATTTAAATGACAAACGGGAAGTCGTCCCGATCTCAAGTAGAAATCTCATCTCAAATAGGCATTTTGCTCAACCTAGAGTCTGCATTTGAGATAAATCTAAAGTTCAAGCTTTTAAAAATTTTCTGTAATAAACTAAGACTATTGCTCTATGTTTTTATTAAGCAAATTTTGCGTCCAGCTCAATGAAGATTTCTAAATGACACATGGCAATATTTGAGATGAGATTAAACTCGGGCCCCGATCTCCCGAAGCATCTCAATCTGAGCATTTCATCTCAAATGTTGGCATGTATCTTTATGTGAGTTTCCACTTGAGACTGGACTCAAAATTAGCATCCCTCAACAGAAGCAATATTACAGTAAAATTTCAAGAGCTGAAACGTCAGATGCATCTCTAATTCTAATTTGAACCACATTTTAAAGAGTTGAGATTTCTACTTGAGTTGTTTCGGGAGATCGGGATCAGATTCAGATGTTTAGGGAGCTCGGTGTCAGTTCTTGCTGGGTTGTAACCGACAGGTGAAGCATTGGGGAAGGGATAGATAATATACCTCTATCAGGGGAGATCACTTCGTCGTGACAAGATATGATTATGGCATATAATGTTAAGTGTGAAATGGTGTGAAAATGATTGGGCTAATAAAATGTAACCGTTTTATAACGTTTGGTCTACGCTTATGCCCCAGGGTACGACTTATAACAATGAAAATATAAATATATATATTTATCAATTCTAATTGTGATTTATCTATTTATATTTAAAGCCAATTGCAACGAAACTTAGACAACATAGAATATAATATATGCACAAGCGTTCACTCAAAATTTACCTCATACAGAGCAGGATTCGAGTTGTTTGACATATTAAAACAATACTGTATTCACATATAAAGAAGTCTTAAGTTAGTCACCTAGCAGTCATATATAAAGTTACTTTTGTGCATTGGGTGCATCCATTATCAAGCATTTGACTATGTCTGCTTTGCTTGGCTTGCACTTCGGTTGTTTCCCTACATCCCTTCTTCTCTCCTATATAAGGAGGGCTAGATCAGAAGGGGTGGCCGAGGAGCTCGTCTCTGTCTTAGCGGACTTGCCTTTGCACTTTTTATCTGTTTGTTTCTAGTAAGAGACGAACAAACTACATGACGCGTGTATGTGGTCGCACGGTCATGATATGCTCCGAGTCCGAGTCCCAACAATTATCCATTTTCATATAACATTATTTCAATTCTGTCTTATGGGCCGAGTTAGCGTTGTTTATACAAATTCACTTAATATAATAGCATGATGCGTCTCTGCTTGCACCGTCAATACATGGCTCCATGTCCGAATCCTACATTTTCACATAACATTTCTGTATTAAGGACCGAGTGAACGTTGATATATAATTATATTACTTTTTAAATTTTCAAAATGTAAACACATGCTTCAGATAGTAGTTATATAAGTATAAATGCTTAAAAGCACAATTGAAGATAGAAACGAACCAGTCCTTCAGATCAAATTGAAATAATGTTTTGGTTAGTGTCTTGCCCTGGTGGTAGGGTCCTGCCCTTTAGGGTTAGGGTCCCGCCCTTGGGGAAAGGGTCCTGACCTTGGGGTAGGGTCCTACTCTTTGGGCGTAGAATTCGACCCTTGTGGGGTAGGGCTTTGTGGGTAGGGCCTTGGGGTTAGGGCCTTGGGGTTAGGGCCTTGGGGTTAGGGCCTTGGGGGTAGGGCCTTGGGGATATGGCCTTGGGGGTAGGGCCTTGGGGATATGGCCTTGGGGGTAGGGCCTTGGGGATATGGCCTTGGGGATATGGCCTTGGGGGTAGGGCCTTTGGGGTAGGGCCTTGGGGGTAGGGCCTTGGGGGTAGGGCCTTGGGGGTAGGGCCTTGGGGGGCCTTGGGGGGCCTTGGGGTTAGGGCCTTGGGGGTAGGGCGTTGGGGATATGGCCTTGGGGATATGGCCTTGGGGATATGGCCTTGGGGGTAGGGCCTTGGGGTAGGACCTTGGGATAGGGCCTTGGGGTAGGGCCTTGGGGTAGGGTCTTTGTGAGTTATGTTTATTCTATACAGTCTCTCTAAAAGAATTATTTGTAGAGTCCTCTTTAGTTCCTGACATTTTGTTGTAGATGTTAGCGAAGTGTGTCAAAATTCAATTAAGTCACTGACCACTTATAATGTGATCAAGTTTCGAGTTTATGATTCTACATATAAAGTGATATGCGTCCGTCCCCGAATTGATGAATTGACTTGAAAATGAACCACCAATTTCTCACAGCGATCTTTGCAAACAAAACTAAATTAATCATAATGTAAATGCAAACATTCATCGCATTTAGTTGCGACATTAACAGCAACTCAACAACATCAACTGAACAATATTAGCAATTCAACAACATCAGCAACTAAACAACAGCAACTTAACTGCATCAGCAACTAAAAAACAACATCAGCAACTCAACAACAACAACCACTCAACAACATCAGCAACTAAACAACAACAACAACTCAACAACATCAGCAACTAAACATCAGCAACCAAACAACAGCAGCAACTCAAAAGCAGCAACTGAATAACAGCAACTCAACAACAGACACTCAACAACATCAGCAACTAAACAACAGCAACTCAACAACAGACACTCAACAACATCAGCAACACAACAACAGCAACTAAACTACATCAGCAACTAAAAAACAACAGCAGCAACTCAACAACAACAACAACTCAACAACATCAGCAACTAAACATCAGCAACTAAATAACAGCAGCTCAACAACAAAAGCAACTCAACAACAGCAACGCAACAAAAGCAACTCAACAACATCAGTAACTAAACAACATCAACTCAACAACATCAGCAACTTAACAACAGCAGCAACTCAAAAGCAGCAACTCAATAACAGCAACTCAACAACAGAAACTCAACAACATCAGCAACTTAACAACAGCAAGTCAACAACAGCAGCTCAACAACAACAGCAACTCAGCATCAGCAACTCAGCATCAGCAATTCAACAACAACAGCAACTCAACAACAGCAGCAACTCAACAACAGCAACTCAACAACAACAACAACTCAACAACAGCATAAACTAAACAACAGCAACTAAACAACAACGGCAACTCAACAACAGCAACTCAACAACAACAGCAACTCAGCATCAGCAACTCAGCATCAGCAACTCAGCATCAGCAATTCAACAACAACAGCAACTCAACAACAGCAGCAACTCAACAACAGCAACTCAACAACAACAACAACTCAACAACAACATAAACTAAACAACAGCAACTAAACAACAACGGCAACTCAACAACAGCAACTCAACAACAGCAACTCAACAACATCAGTAACTAAACAACATCAACTCAACAACAACAGCAACTAAACAACAGCAGCAACTTTACAACAGCAACTCAACAACAGAAACTTAACATCAGCAACTCAACAACAGCAGGAACTCAACAACAACAACAATATCAGCAACTAAACAACAACAACTCAATATCAGCAACTCAACAACAGCAACTCAACATCAGCAACAATATCAGCAACTAAACAACAACAACTCAACATCGACTACTCTACATCAGCAACTCAACAACATCAGCAACTCAACATCAGCAACTCAACAGCAGCAACTCAACATCGACTACTCTACATCAGCAACTCAACAACATCAGCAACTCAACAGCAGCAACTCAACAGCAGCAACTCAACATCGACTACTCTACATCAGCAACTCAACAACATCAGCAACTCAACAGCAGCAACTCAACAGCAGCAACTCAACATCGACTACTCTACATCAGCAACTCAACAACATCAGCAACTCAACAGCAGCAACTCAACAGCAGCAACTCAACATCGACTACTCTACATCAGCAACTCAACAGCAGCAACTCAACAGCAGCAACTCAACATCGACTACTCTACATCAGCAACTCAACAACATCAGCAACTAAACGGCAGCAACTCAACATCAGCAACTCAACATCAGCAACTCAACATCAGCAACTCAACATCAGCAACAATGTCAGCAACTAAACAGCAACAACTCAACAACAGAAACTAAACAGCAGCAACGCAACATCGACTACTCTACATCAGCAACTCAACAACATCAGCAACTCAACAGCAGCAACTCAACATCGACTACTATACATCAGCAACTCAACAACATCAGCAACTCAACAGCAGCAACTCAACATCAGCAACTCAACATCAGCAACTCAACATCAGTAACTTAACATCAGCAATTGTATTCTTTATTTGCTTTATTATCAATTCCAAGTAAACACCAAATATTGTATCGTTATTAAGTATACTATGGTTAACAGTAGATAATATACATTTGCAAATTATAACTTAAAGTCTGTAACATTGCAAGTATTTCAAAATATGGTATACCTAGAATAACTTAATACATAGACGACAAGTAATGTTCTATATTGGTATCCATAATATGAAGTTGTCCACAGTACGCTCGTAATGTTCGTCTTCACCATTTGGTACACTACACAACCACACTCAAAACATGTAAGCCCATGGTGTCACATTATTTAATGCGTCTTTTGGGTCAGTGACTAGTCCATTACATTAACTTTCATAATGCGAATACAGTGAAGGCAGATAAGTTAGCACCGTCACATTATTTGTCGGTCCAAATACATTGCACAAACTCACAACACAAATATTTCATATTCTTCGCCTGGAAAATATAAAATAACAAATATTATACCGTTTTCAAAACTAATCTAATATAATTATAGCACAGACCGCGTCATTACGAAGATGAAATAAAATATTACAAATATTTATTATGTATGTGAAACAGGCTTCGCTCCTCTAAATGAGCGTATAGTACATTTACTTATAAAATGAAACAAGTTCGAAGTCACAAGTCATAAGTTACAGGTCACTAGTCAAAAGTGCCCTATAGTGCCTCCTCAAAGCACAAGTCATAAGTCACAAGTCATACGTCATAAATCATAAGTCACAAGTCAAAAGCGCCCTCTAGGGCTTCCATAGAATACCGATGTGTGATACTAGTATATTGTAAGTGTCATTCAATCGTGCAGAAGTGACAATAACTACCGTTGTTTTGTTTAGGGACATTCGCGGATGTTCAGTCTGGTAGATAAGGGAATTGTTTCCAATAATATAATTTGCTCGTGAACACTTTGTATAGCGAGGCTATTTTGACCTGAGCTGGACCTTTATGTAAGAATATATTACAAGGTTCTTGCTTTGAATATATCAATTTCCGCAAGCAAATCGTGCAATATCGGTATTTCAGATTTGTGTTTGTATTACATCTCGAGCGTCTTCGTGATACTCTTCGATTATGAAAACATACACTCGGTGGCGAAACGTAGATAATATATCGACTGTTAAATTATGCTAATCAATAGGTCAGGCTCATGTCAATGTGGCCAAGCTTATATATACAGTGTATCCATGACTGTAACATGCAAAACATAATCATAGGGCCGTGTTCTGAAGACGTTATCTATCCTTGAATACGCAACTTTGAGACTTGATACTTCTTAATTATTGAACGTCCAATGTTCAATGTCGCGATGGATGATTTCTCATAACTACATTCAAAAAAATATTTTTTTGAATGTTCAATGTCGCGATGGATGATTTCTCATAACTACATTCAAATAAATATTTTTTTGAATGTCCAATGTTCAATGTCGCGATGGATGATTTCTCATAACTATATTTTTTTGAATGTCCAATGTTCAATGTCGCGATGGATGATTTCTCATAACTACATTCAAAAAATTATTTTTTTGAATGTCCAATGTTCAATGTCGCGATGGATGATTTCTCATAACTACATTCAAATAAATATTTTTTTGAATGTCCAATGTTCAATGTCGCGATGGATGATTTCTCATAACTATATTTTTTTGAATGTCCAATGTTCAATGTCGCGATGGATGATTTCTCATAACTACATTCAAAAAAATATTTTCAAGTTTGAATGTCCAATGTTCAATGTTGCGATGGATGATTTCTCATAACTACATTCGAAAAATTCAATGTCCAATGTTCAATGTCGTATGTTGTGCCAACTTCACGCAGCTTATATTTCAAGATAAATAAGTTATGTTCTTTCTTTCCAATGAGAACATTTGCCCTTTTAAGGTAAAGACAAATGGAAGTAAAGACGCTTAGAAAATATCTTTCTAATAAGCACGGAATGAGAGAGCACGGAATTTTTAGTACACCTCCATGCACGCATAATTAGCCAATTTCCTCAATAGACTACAAGGAACAAATTTAATCACAACGCAGTTAATTTTGTATCAGGCGATCGCTAACAAACATAAGCCATACTGGGTTGGAAAATAGAGGTGAAAATAAAATTTAAAAAAGTATTTACAGTATAAACTGTTTACTAGTATTAAGTATTCTGATGAAAAACTCGGACATGAATACATTGTAGCCATTCCCGAGCTGAAATAACAAAATCTATTATACTGTACATGCATGCACAAACTTACAACATTGAATTAAATTTTCGGTATCAACGTCAATTTAAATGAAAAGTTCAATAAAGTTTAGAAGTGAATATAAATATTGAGTGGGCATCTCACAATACAGGCCTAGTGGACCGTATATATATCAAAGTGTTCACCGTTTAATGACAAGTGATATCAATTAATTGAACGTTTAATAGCTTAAATCTAGTATTAATTGAATCATTTGAAAAATAGACACTGGTGTCATTTTACGCAGTAATAATAAGAATGAGCTGAAAATATATCCAGGATTCACTTTTTTGGTTCTATATGGCCTACTATCACAGGTAACTGTATCGTTGAAAACGAAAAAAAATTGAAAATTTATATTTTTCGTTCTTATTAAAAAAATGTCCTACTATTTGCATGTACCTTGTGCATTTAACGGTACGCCCGTATCAAAAACCTGCGATCAACAAATACTCAAACATGAAACAGATATTAAAATTTGCATTGTTAGAGTATCTAAATATATACAGTAACAACCGGTCGTTCCTCGATATTTAATATTCTGAAAGTAAACTGATACCAAAACTGTCACTTTAATTATGCCAGATTTTGACAGTAGAACAATAGGAACGCGTTTCTCAAATGTTCGTGTTCACTCGACTATTTCCGTTAACAGCCAAACCGCCGATAGTGTAGAACCTAATGGAATTAAACGAGATCAGATAAATCTACGAAGTAATTCGGCTGATTTGTTTTATAGATATAGCAAATATTTAACAGAAAGCAAGAAAATGTTACAATAGAATTAAACCAGGTCAGATCCTAATTTTACAATGCAATGGACTAAGTTATTTGTATTGCAAGACTTTGACAGTAAACAAGGAAATATGGCAATAATAATAATCTATGTGTTTTCTATTACAGAGAAGTATTCTCGACATTATAGTGACATTGGAAAAGGAATATGAACAGGAACAACAAGAGCAAGTCAAGAACAGACCGAAAGTTGCCACTAAGGATTTAAACGAAACTTTGGGTAAGAAAAGTTTGCCTCCTGAAGAGTTGCAGACGATCCTGAACGGGTGTGAACGGCAGTCAGTAGAAAATAGTTCACGGGATAAGGAGAAAAGAAAAGTTATCAAAAACAAAAAATCAAAACCTAGAGCCGCAAAACGAGTGGGTTCATTTCTTCCAGCAATCAAAAACTCCTCCCCAGTTCGTCCTACTGAGCTTCTGTGTCGCATTCTGAGTCAACATAACACGATGGGGCCGGATATAGTTATACCAAGAATGACGATGTCAAAAGACAACGATTGTGATGGAGAAAGTCGGGCAACATCGCCGCGTAAGCATGCCAGTAACAGAAGAAATCACCAGGATTTTGCGGCGCGACTACCACATTTTAACTACGAGCATGGCGACGGACCGAGACGGAATTTACCTGGTCAACCGGAACTCATACGTCTCTTAACGGAACCGGAAATGCATCTTGGTGGGGCAGACGCTTCTAAATCTGGTGCCGGGGAACAGAACACGTGGATGTCACTGTTTGGTGGAACAATGAGTCCGCCATTGATTGACAAACGCCAGCAGAAAAGAACAAAACGAAGAAAGATGCTGTGCAAATATTGCAGACGATCGCCCGGTGATCATCATAAATGGTGTGTCTACTATACTGATGTGCGCGAGTTTAAGGAACCGCAATTAAAACTAGTTGGGTCCTTTACAGACGACGATATAGATCTTAATCGAAATGTTGATAAAAATAGTGATAGTGACTTTAAAAGATCGAAAACTACCTTGGACGAATCGTCAATCAGGCGGGATTTGCCGGACTACAGTTCATTACATAGGGACGTATACGTCAGGGCTTTGGCCGATTCCCATACGCGCTTAATTATGAAAAATGCCCATGACTTCACGGGCCAAACAACAAAACCGTTCGTGTTTTCATACTTTCAAAAAGGTAACAGATTTAATAGATTTAAAGTTGACAATGAGATGCAGCATATATTTGGTGAAGATCAAACGGATTTTACGGATTATTACAAGGTCCTTTCAAATACTGGTACGGATTTGTAAAGTTTGTTATTCCCTTCTTGTTGATAGTGCTACTATAATGTATTCAAGTTTGTATAATGTTTTTGTTGACTTATGATTAAAATTTGAACTATTTGGCCATAGTTTTTAAGACTCCCTGATTAATTTCAGTATGCTATGTGTAATTATTTAGAGCATTCGGTCAATGTTAACACCAATGGGTACCTGTGGTCTGGAATGGGAAAGCAAGAGACAGTGGTATAGTACAATGAGTTGATACCCCAGCTTTTTCCGACCAGACACCTAGGTGTTGTAACAGCACCGATACACGCGATGCTTCCTCTGGGTAATCAACCTGTTCATCTCTAGTTGAGTAGGAAACCCTGATAATTACACTAGTCAATATTCAAACCAAGGAGAGTGTTACCGTGATCTTTCGGCAACAGTATCGCCCTTATCTTTGTTGTTTTGACTGACGAGTTTGGCTAATTATGCACAAAATTCAAAAGTCCGCAGTGTGTCATTCATTGCGGAGTGTGGATGGCTTGTACTATGTCTGACTCTCGCGTGTGAGGCTATGCGTTGCCGTCGTAACTGTGTGGCTTTGGTTTGTGCCCTACTATTTACCGCAAACATCACATCTTGTTTTAATTTTTATTACAAATATACAAAAAATGAATAATAACAACGTACAATATTTACAAAAGTTTTACACGTAACTATAAATTGCACCGGTACAAAAATGGATAAACGTCCGCATGTATTTACACATTCTAAATATCTAAACGAGTATGTGGGTAACTTCAAGCGTGACTGTTGGTTTACTGGTTTGGTCACCGAAGCAACCTAAGCACGAGTAGGAAGAAACATAACACATTGTTCAGTAACAGTCAAGCAGTCAAAACGACACAGAAAGCTACAGACAATTAAATCAAAACAGTCATACAATGATTTGCGGTCACGATCCGTATTGATAATTTACATTGGGTTACTTCCGAATAGATCATCCGTTTCTATCAGCTTTCTTCATGAGCTAAGAGAACAGATTTGGCCGCGTGCGTCAGAAGCTTTATGACACGACAGCTGTCCTCAAAGTTGGAGCTGAACGAGATGAAGTAGAAGTAGCAGACAATCTGTTCCATTGGTGATGACGATAGATAGTACACTTTAAAATATTGTCCAATCGAACCCCATCAATTCTGGTCGTACGGAGAAATATACGTCACTTCCGGTGGCGGTGTTATCCAAACATGGCGGCCACTTAACCTTGCCTGTTTTGGATTCTGCATGTAGGGTCCATTTACGGAGTATGTCGACGTCGGTCGGTATGGGACTACGTCATAGATTGGCTGAAGTTGTGACCTTGGTCGGTAGTAGTGAATGTCTGTTTCGATATCATCATCCGGTGAGTAAGTTCCGTCCTGCAAAATTAGATGCACTCAATGTATTTTGAGTTCTATAATGGAATACGGATTTGGATCGTACATGCGGAATATGCATGAACACGGAATCATGAAGTACCTGGGGTCCGTTGCCTAAGCAAAGCGCTACGCAGCGCTTTCCACGGGAGGTAACAAATGCCTTCTACATTTAATTGAACGGCATATAACTGAATGAAGACGCTTGATAGCGCTTTGCTTAGGAAACGGACTCCTTGCCTGACATTATAATGGTTAATTTATTAATGTTATTCAAACAGGATGTAGTGTAACTCTAACTTACCGTATTATCGTGTAGATTATTCGTACTTCCTGACTTTCTCTGCCGCTTCTTACAGTAACACACACATACTATCAGACCAATGATAGCCAGAACAAACACTACCCCACCCACCGCTAGTCCTATGATAGCCGGGGTAGACAGTCCACATTCATCACTGGCGTCCGTACAATCCTCGTGTCGGTCACAGACCAGACGATCAGATATACACCTGTCGTTAGACTTACATTGGAACTCTGTATCGTAGCAGACTTTGTCATCGTCTAAAAGATACGAATAAGAAATTAAATTCAAGCGTCTCGCATCATAAATATTTATAGCGAAAATTCGCTAGAATCTAAGTACACTCGCGTTAGAGTTTAATTAACTATCCGATTTAATAATTTGTGATACAGAGTTTTAGTATTTACGACTACAATGCGTATCTTTGTGTTCTGGTCATTTCTAAAACACTGGCCAAATATATTGCTTTTCTTTGCATTAAAACACTTTTCTCCAGACACAGCCCAATCTTGATGTCTGCCTATTTCTTTCATTTTACAAAACATACTAAATGTCAGTAAGTAATCAGATGGTACATCAGCAAAAACAACAAATTGAAAAATATTGTAATGGCATTCCCGAAATTCGCTTGGAGCAAAACAACTTACATTTTTAATTGATTGTGAGCTTCAGAAAAATCGTAACTGTCGATTCAATAAGTAATATTAATGAGGGAATTCGAAACAAGCGGCGACTACAGTAACTCAGTTACACACAGTTAATTAAACCTATATCTGGCTGGCGAGAGTTTATGTTTATAATTGGTCTCATTTAACTTAGAACGTACTGTAGTTACCACCTAAATAGACCGACGGATTGGTTTAATTTAGGTAATCTTTTTTGACAAATTATTTTAATTTAACAAATTTTGGGTCATGCCAAGTGTCAACTATAATGAATTCGAGTTATGTCATATACACATGGCTATTCACTAAAGTTCAGATCTATGCCTGATACTTGCATACGCCGTGATGAATGAAATACGTATACATGTAAAAGAAAACAAAAAATGTTAAAACTCCTACCATTGCGGAAAGCCGTCAGCAAAAGTCTAAAGCCGTCTGAAGCATCCACGTGGTCACTCTTAAATCTGATGGTAATAATGTCCCCGGTTGATGCATAACTTGATGCTAATGCAGTGTTCGAACATACTCGTCGATCTAATCCTGAAATTAAACAATTTTTGAAAGATGATGATCGATATGTCAGCTGATGACATTTGACTGGGCTACGATATAATTGAGGTAACAATCGGATTTTCCGAACACCATGGCCTTGACTCTCTTTCCAGAATATACAAAACGCAACATCGGGTGTTCTTATTTTACTTCATCTGGCAAGCAAAGCTAGAGGTCAATAGACGACCCACAAAGTGGTCATTGCTCTATGTCAAGGTAAGGTATACCTTATGTGATGACATGACAATGCATCGAACGTTATGTTATAATATATCAACTAATCAGTCCCGATTTCTTCTTTTATAGTTACAAATATGTATTTTCCCCTCTCTGTAAATGTTTGATCTCGTCAATGTCATGCGCTCTGTCAGAGTATTCAATTTATGCGACCATATGAAATAAATACCTCATCCCTGTTCTCATACAAATATGTGTGTAAGTGTACAAGCTGATCTTAAAAACGCATTCGCACAATTCATGCGACATCTCGCGTATAAGACTGATTAGAAACAAAAATGACGCCCTCTTGTGCGTTTTTTAAAGATATTGTTACTGAACATGCTACACCAAAACTGAAAACATCAATACGTTTTTGTACGTCAAAGTTCCTACCTGGAAGAATATCGTCAACCAGTTCTGCACCATCGTATATTGACAGGAAGTCGGCCGTACAATCCGTACCTCCATCAATCAAACTCGTCAATATCTTAACTTCGAAAAACTTATTTCTCGGTGCCTTCACTCGAATCACACAATCCATTGAATTGTGATAAGTCTGAAAGAACACAACATTTTTACCATAACATGTTTCAAATATTTCCTT
Source organism: Spisula subtruncata (assembly GCA_963678985.1). Taxonomy (NCBI): domain Eukaryota; kingdom Metazoa; phylum Mollusca; class Bivalvia; order Venerida; family Mactridae; genus Spisula; species Spisula subtruncata. The sequence goes on along the minus strand of OY787667.1, from coordinate 40,885,532 downwards.
CAGCAGATGAATAAAATGATTACGCAAGACATTCGCTTGGAGTTCCATACCCGTGACGTCACACGAGAATAAGAATGCTTGTCGTGCTTTATATGAATAATACGAGGAATGTTTTGACTTAACAGGTATCCAGTTCTGATAATGATGAGCACAGATAGTTGACAAATGGTAACAAAAATCGGACAGGCAATGCAGTATTCAACTTGAAACAGCCTAGCACAGAAAACATAACGCCCAACACAAAACTGAACCAAAGATAAGATTAAAGTCCTGTTCGAAATTATTTACATTATCAAATTTGTAGGAACACCAATCAAAATTCTCAATATCGACCGGCTAGCATTCTCGGGCCATTCTCTATCTATCTACCTAGCACCAGATTCTGCTTGTTATTGTAACTCAGTGTGACATAACCTGATATTTGGTGAGTTCTATTCTGACACTCTCTAGTGCACCTGTTTGATGTGGTCATTCAGTGTGACATTACCTGATATTTGGTGAGTTCTATTCTGACACTCTCTAGTGCACCTGTTTGATGTGGTCATTCAGTGTGACATTACCTGTTATTTGGTGAGTTCCACCCTGACACTCTCTAGTGCACCTGTTTGATGTGGTCATTCAGTGTGACATTACCTGATATTTGGTGAGTTCTACTCTGACACTCTCTAGTGCACCTGTTTGATGTGGTCATTCAGTGTGACATTACCTGATATTTGGTGAGTTCCACCCTCACACTCTCTAGTGCACCTGTTTGATGTGGTAACTCAGTGTAACATTACCTGATATTTGGTGAGTTCTACCCTGACACTCTCTAGTGCACCTGTTTGATGTGGTAACTCAGTGTAACATTACCTGATATTTGGTGAGTTCTACCCTGACACTCTCTAGTGCACCTGTTTGATGTGGTAACTCAGTGTGATATTACCTGATACTTGGTGAGTTCTATTCTGACACTCTCTAGTGCACCTGTTTGATGTGGTCATTCAGTGTGACATTACCTGATATTTGGTGAGTTCTACTCTGACACTCTCTAGTGCACCTGTTTGATGTGATCATTCAGTGTGATATTACCTGATATTTGGTGAGTTCCACCCTGACACTCTCTAGTGCACCTGTTTGATGTGGTCATTCAGTGTGACATTACCTGATATTTGGTGAGTTCTACTCTGACACTCTCTAGTGCACCTGTTTGATGTGATCATTCAGTGTGATATTACCTGATATTTGGTGAGTTCTACTCTGACACTCTCTAGTGCACCTGTTTGATGTGGTCATTCAGTGTGACATTACCTGATATTTGGTGAGTTCTACTCTGACACTCTCTAGTGCACCTGTTTGATGTGGTCATTCAGTGTGACATTACCTGATATTTGGTGAGTTCTACTCTGACACTCTCTAGTGCACCTGTTTGATGTGATCATTCAGTGTGATATTACCTGATATTTGGTGAGTTCCAGCCTGACACTCTCTAGTGCACCTGTTTGATGTGGTCATTCAGTGTGACATTACCTGATATTTGGTGAGTTCTACTCTGACACTCTCTAGTGCACCTGTTTGATGTGGTCATTCAGTGTGATATTACCTGATATTTGGTGAGTTCTACTCTGACACTCTCTAGTGCACCTGTTTGATGTGATCATTCAGTGTGATATTACCTGATATTTGGTGAGTTCCAGCCTGACACTCTCTAGTGCACCTGTTTGATGTGGTCATTCAGTGTGACATTACCTGATATTTGGTGAGTTCTACTCTGACACTCTCTAGTGCACCTGTTTGATGTGGTCATTCAGTGTGACATTACCTGATATTTGGTGAGTTCTACTCTGACACTCTCTAGAGCACCTGTTTGATGTGATCATTCAGTGTGATATTACCTGATATTTGGTGAGTTCCACCCTGACACTCTCTAGTGCACCTGTTTGATGTGGTCATTCAGTGTGACATTACCTGATATTTGGTGAGTTCTACTCTAACACTCTCTAGTGCACCTGTTTGATGTGGTAACTCATTGTGACATTACCTGATATTTGGTGAGTTCTATTCTGACACTCTCTAGTGCACCTGTTTGATGTGGTAACTCATTGTGACATTACCTGATATTTGGTGAGTTCTATTCTGACACTCTCTAGTGCACCTGTTTGATGTGGTCATTCAGTGTGACATTACCTGATATTTGGTGAGTTCCACCCTGACACTCTCTAAAGCTGATCTGTCCATATCAACCAACTTTCCACACTCATCCTCCATGAAATCTTTAAATAGACAATTGTCATTTAATACAAGTACGTTCAGTATATAATATTACAATAACATCACATTACTTTTCTTGTATCCGGGTTAGTATACAGCGAGTACGTATACTCTTATACGTAACGTCTGCAGAATAACCTTTTACTACATGGGTGTGTTTTTCTAATAAAACAGTGCGTATTTTAGTGTCAAAATTTCCAAAACTCATTTATATAAATTTATATCAATTGACAAACGTGATAGATCCGCTATATATTATTAATACTAAAACCCTTATTCACCATTTTGTTTTGAAACCAAATTTCTTCGAAATCAACACTATCTTGGGACCAAATGTCTGTTTCGGAGGATGTTTTAGGGTCCCAGAGCTTCTATATGCACTGATAATGCACTATAATGCTCTGTTCTACACGGTACTGCTTTAAACTTGTGTTATTTTCCGTTGTGTCTTGCTGTGCTGTACCGTGTCGTCCGGGCTGTGCCGTGCCGTGCCCTGCCCTGCCCTACCATGCCCTGCTCTGCCATGCCCTGCTCTGCCATGCCCTGCTCTACCATGCCATGCTCTGCCATGTCATGCTCTACCATGCCCTGCTCTGTCATGCCATGCTCTGCCATGCCCTGTACAGCCATGCACAATGATCTGCTAGATACTCTATTGTGTTCTAATACAGTTTGGCAATTATACGTCGTGTGTACATTCTCGCTGACAGATTGCCAAGTATGGGTAGCTATTACTTTAACTTGGACCACTAAACTACCACCAGATACGTTATCATATATTTCATGTCTACTTGATTACACTTTAGACCAATAATTATACGGTAAAATGTCCATAAAATACCAACATTTGCAATTCGGCCTCTGTAGTAGCGTATAATTTGAGTTTTTATGTTTTCAACGACTTGGTTTTCAACAAATAAAGGAATGCAGTCTTGAGGCTAATTTGATTGATTTTAATCTAGTTTCACATTGCATAATGTAAGTGTTTTATTTAAAAACATACCAAATTAAAGGCATACATTAATGTAGGTAAATCTATTTTCAGTAGAGGGTGTACTTCCGTAGCACAGTGGTTTGCGCACTTGCCGCCAAACCGAAAACCCGGGTGGAGGCACTCATATGCCTGCCATATTTCAGCAGAAAGCTGACTGACAAATAAAGGCTATGCTCGGTAAATAGTGAAACAAACTCTACAATTTATATTTATCATTCTCGTCACCCCATTCCCGACGGTATCAGTGAAATATTTATTGTGACCTGCAAGGCTTTGGCTTTGATCAAGATTAATTCATTTTGTAAAATGTATACAATAGTATGCATAACAGTTGACGATTATACAGATATTCTATACGCACTGAACAAAACGATGCAGTGTGTTTTTAATAACAATTTGTACAACTGTGCACAGTAGCGGGATATTTATCTTATTCGACCCTTAAATAGATTATCCCCCCCCCCCTGAATTTCCAAAAAGTTCTATTTTTGATAAACAATGGTGTTTCTTGTTCTTTGTTAACTTTCGCCAAGAATTCTCAGGTGATATTCGATATTGATCTTACATGCCTTAAGGGTAAGGACAACCAATCAGATCACACCATATTAAACTCTTTGTCCGTAATAGGTGATATGATTGGTCATTCTTATTCTCCATCTAAATAAGAGCAATACATGTACATGTATTGATTACCACCTCAGGATTCTAGATGAAAGGTAACAAATTAATGTGTTGCTTGTGAGAGGTTGTTGTCTATTTAGGACCACTCTTCGGAGGTTGCGGTATCTATGTTAAAGTGTACAGTCTTGAATGAGCTTAATTGCATATGACGAACAAAAGTGCATATACAGATGAAGATGAAGATAAACTTCGTTCTATTTCTTACCGAACCTGAAAGCAACAGCATAATTTCACAAAGACCATCAGTCAACCATTTTATTGTCATCTGCATTATCTACTGGGTAATCTACGCATATGATAATTATACGCGCCATAAATCATAGTTTCATTAAATTCAATGAAAACGTATATTATAACGGTCATACACGCGACTTCCATTTTTCAAGATTCCTCCTTGGAATGTATCAGCGAGCAAAATAGTTTATTAAACATCTGCCAAATACCAATTCGATAAAGTGCATCATAATAACTGATTATGAGCAATAGCAACAGTAACATCATCAACAACAAAACAATGGTAGGCAACATTATCACCATCAACAACAACGGTACCAGCAACGGTACCAGCAACAACAACATCATTATCATTGATAAGCAACATCATCATCATCACCATCATCAACAACAGCAACGGTGCCAGCAACAACAACATCATTATCATTGTTAACGGTAAGCAACATCATCATCAACAACAAATACAGCAGCAACAATAACATCAAAATAACCATATTCATCATCAACAACAACAACAACTACAGCAGCAACAACAACATCATTATCATCATCAACGCTTAGCAACATCATAATTAACAACAACTACAGCTGCAGCAGCAGCAGCAACAACAACAACATAGCCATCTTCATCATCACCATCGTCATTAACAATATCACCTTGATCTTCATGTTGTGCATTATCGTCAATATTATCAAAATAATCAATATGAATAATTCAATTAATTAACGTCGAAACTTTGAATAGGATGTTTTGCAACAACATTTATTTCGACTAGACAAGGTTTCCCTCTTGCTCGGGTAGGCGCCATGTTTGTCCAGAGTTTACTAGGTTTAGGAGATATTTCAAGTTCACATGTAGGGACACATCAGTCTAACGTCAAGATCTAATCTATCAATGAAGGGTTCAACTGTCAAACTTTCAACAGTTTGTCCAATAAAATTTAATCAGGTATGATGCAGTAATAGCGTTTCATTGCACGTTTTATTTCAATGCTTTCATGTATATCTGTACTAATTGCCAGTGGGTATTTGCGCATATTTCAGCAAATAACTAACGTTACTATTATTCGTCAATGAAATACAATGTATATACATGAGTGTGTAATAATTTTTTAATAGCATCGCAGTTTTAAACCGGAAGTTTATTTTCGTCTTATCAATACAAATACAGGTAAAAACTCAATGGAATATATCGCTTGCTTAGAATTAGAAGGTCGTAACTACTACTTACGACCTTATATGACTAACGCATATTTGAAAGATACATCATAAGGGGCTTCTTATGAGCCTATTTTCATGAAAATCGGAAATTGTCATGTTGAACAAACTGAAGTTGAAACAGCTTGTTTTACCAAAAGTAAAGAGAAATTTTCAGACAGTTTTTGCTTGTTTTCTCAAAATATTGATTTTGTAGTTTCGACCTTCTCATTTTAAGCCATCGATATATCAAACTCAAATATAATTATAGTTGAATTACCACTCTAATCAGAGTTATAAGAGACTTCTTACATAGTATTTGCTTTCAAACATAAAAAGGAAAATCGAACATGTCATTGAGAAAAAAGTCACATGGTAACAACAGACCCAGGAATGTAAATAGAGAAAGCTATGTTTATTTATGCAGGTTACTCGTTCGATCACCACGTCGCATCATAATTTCCCATTGTATGGTGCGAAGAATATAAGGATATGTAATAGTACAAGGACTGATTGCACCAGCATCAGGGTAATCTGACAAGTTAGCCGTCGTATTAGTGAAATACTGCACTTACATAGACTTTTGTTTTGTCCTAACTCAATTTAATAGACCAGGGCTGGTATTCACAAAGCATCATAAGGGAAAAAACTTAAATATTTTACTTAAGTTAAAATCATGGAACTGCGCATATTTTACCAAACATTAACAATAGTCCATATTTTCTTTGTGATAATTGTAGCGCTTGACATGCTCGTAATGCTTCAAATCAAAGTAAAAAGTTGATAGTGTTAATTTTCCTGTTTAGGTGATGCACTTCTGGAAGTTGTCAGATTTTCCCTTAAGATTCTTCGTGAATACCCTACCCAGCATCACGCACCGTTTGTAAATATCAACTTTATAGCCTCGGACAAGAAGAAGTTCGAGTACGCTTTGAGATGCGAATTGTTTAAGGTAGTTGAATGCTACAGTCATTACAAATGCATTATTCGCCTATTTTAATCACTTATTCAACATTTTATTTCGCTATTTTGTAACCACCGCCGTATTAAGGGTGTCGGTTTACGTTATTTGCTCGAAGGCACGTGGAACGTGGAATGTTTGTGAAATACGAAACAACAACAAAATGTAAACAAAATAGTGTACGCTCGGGGACGAAATTCCAGAAGGCATGCTATTACATCGCAAAATAATTTTGTTCATTTGGTGGCAGACTCACTTAACAAAGGGTATGAGGAAATCAGACAGGGAATGTAGCACTCAACCTAACCAGCCGAGCACAGAAATCAGAAACACAACTACACTGAGCAATGCCCACACATAAGCAAAAGAAACAATTAAAAGTCCAACCCGTTTTCAAGGACTGTATCCTAACCAGAGGGAACCTTCAACTTCTCAACATGTGGGGAAAAATCGAAACTGTACATGTTGTTATGAATATTATCATAGAAGGGTAACTAAACCAGATCACCGAGTTAAAACCCAATGCATTAACCACTGACTATTACCACGACCACGACTTACATGGATTCCGTACATATCTAGGCGTAGACGTCATGACCATTGAATTTAATACAAAATATAAACATTAATTGTACATGTATGTTGTTTATCAACAAATGTCTCAATGCCGTTTAAGAGTTAGAGAATAACAAGCAACAACATTATGATGCATGAGACAATCATGGTTTAATAGCAAAATAAAATGTAGTATAAAATGTATACTGTAAAATCATTTAATTTCGTTGTGTTCAAATTAATGTTCGTTGGGATTAAAGTTCGTGGTTGAGGTGAACCACGAAATCCACGAAATTTAATCCCCCACGAAAATTAATGATTTTACAGTACGTGGGTTGTCCATATTCATTTTTAAAAATGTACGATGTGCATTGCGCATTCAACGTAGATCTAGTAAAAACTGAAATACTTACAATGTAATCATGACTTTGTAATTAAGTGTTGTGTGATAGCATTAGTGTTTTAATTTTGTGGGGAGCGGTGGTCTAGAGGTAGGACGGGCGCTTCGGGATCGAGATGTCCCGGGTTCAACCCTCGTCTTGTGCAGCCCAATGACCAGGGAGGGTTAAAACAGCAAAGGGTGGTTTAAAATAGCAAAGAGTGGTTGAGCGGTTGAACAGCTGAAAACAGCCCTAGGAAACTAACTTGATTTGTAATGAAACTAATGGGAACAAGTCTGAATTTGAATAAACTTTGAAACGCCAAGATTGCAGAACGTACATTGTAAAACAAGCATGGATAAGTGGTGTTGTAAGAAGAGGAAATTAGTCCAAAAACCACTAAAATAGCGGAAATTATGTCGCGATGAAGGCGGTAATTTCAATAAAGGTGATGCACTAAAAATGGAAATGATTGAAAATACGCATTGTACGATGTCTTAAAGGTTGGTATTGCCATACAGGTTCACCAAGAGGCTTGGGAAAATTTTCTTTTTTAAGAAATTTGTGAAATGCTTATAGGACAGTGGAATGGGGTTGAATGGCCCCATATACTGATATGGAGAGTGGTGGTCTAGAGTAGGGCGTGCGTTTCTGGATCGAGAGGCCCAGGTTTAACCCTCCTCTGAATCACTGGTTAATTTCTCTGAGCAAGAATAACCAAAATGTTCCACTCCACCAAGGTGCAAATTGGTACCTGCGAGGGCAGTGTCTCTGGGGGCTGCAGATCGATGTTTCCTGTCACATCCACATTAGGGAAACAATATCCCATGGGAGTCTCCAATGTAGGTTCCATTAGGTAGCTTAATGATCAGGGAAGTAAAAATGGCAAAGGGTGGTTGACCTGATCAACAGGTAAAAACAGCCCTCGAAGATTGGTAACTTAACTTAACTTGAGACGGCCACATGCAAATCTCTCCGAAGTCACGTTGAGCGCCAGGCTGCCCGCAGTCATTCAAATTGACATATCATTAGTTGTGTAACAATGTAATAAATGTAGATAAAACATAACTTACTAATAGCTTTAAGTCAAATGATGCATTTCTATCAAGTCATCAGTTTATTTAATGTATCATTTTGTATTGTTTTAATGTTTTACTGAAATCAATACTAAGTACTACGTTTTGCTACATTAAGTAGTTAGGTCATAAGACTCATAACAATCAGACAGAGCACTACCTGGGTGACTTGCTACTCGTCAAAATTATGTCAACTCATTGTACTAATAACATACATTTAGACGTAACGAATACAACTTCAATAAGAATGACTTAATAATGCTTACTTATAATTATGTTAATGACAATACTATTAAAGATAAAAATATTAAAAATACGCTTAATACACAATAAAAATTATGTGTACATTTTATGTGCCTCCATCGCTCAATGGTTATTGCGCTTTCCGTCTAATCTGGCGACCCTGGTTTTTAAAAATCCGGGTGTATGCACATACGAGTATACATGTATATAAAAAGTCATTATATATACATGTATTATAATTATATACCTGCCATATTTCAGTAGAAATAAAGTAAATAAAGGCTATACTCGGTTCGGTATGTTACAAGTTGGAAGTAGACACACTTTGCGCCTCTGCATTCAATTGTTGATTAGCCACAACGATTGAAATTCAGATAAAGTAGGTATATGTTTTCCTCTGATCTTATAAGACAAGATATCGTGTTTGAACTTTCCGACTGTTCACAAATCGGATATATCACAACGTATCCCTTCGTGGGGCTCGAACCTTCAACATATCAGTCATATTTGCGAATGGTTTTAACTACTGGTTTAGCACATTTACCCCCACACCCAGCCTTGATTTGATTTATTCTGACTTCACCTGAGTCAGGTATCAAATATAGTTTGACATTTGGAACCTGATAATCGATACCTTTATCATCTGTTCCGGAAGCGCATCCTGTTAATTAGCTCATATATCGGCATTTATTGTACAATACCGGAATATTGCTTTTGTTACTTTGTGATAAATAGTTGCATTGCGGAGTGAGAGAATTGAAAAGTATTGTACGATGCAGCAGTAGCACAATAATCTTACAATCTTTCCAATTATCAGGTTATTGAAAATGTGTAATATCCTACGAGTCGAGCATAGCCTTTATTTGCCAGTCAGCTTTTTGCTTAATATGACAGGCATATGTGTGCCTCTAGTCGGATTCGAACCCGGGTCGCCAGATTAGGCGGCAAGCACGCTAACCACTGAGCTACGGAGTCCACACGGTCATCCTACGAGCATATGCAGTTAGTTCGCAACAATGATCATGTAATTGTCTCGCTCTGCATGTATGATGCAACTAAGAATGTTACATTTGTCGAAGATTACATGCTCGATCCCGGACCTCCAAACAGAACTCTGCTAACAGGGGACATAACCTTTTTTTACCACTCTATATACTCGTATTTGCTAAATTACGACGTATTTGCGGAAAACAGTACTAAGCTCGAGATTGAAATTGAGACGTCCCCATTACAAACAACCGTATTATTAATCTCCGTCAAATGTAACATACACCTCACATATTCCTCACACCCATGTTTATTATTCAGTCCTGTGAAATTGAGATGTTATAACTGAAGCAATTAGTTGATAGCAAATCTAGATTTGTGATATGTTAAATTTGTTACGTGCCCAATATACAGTACAACCTCTATAGAGAGTGGCCCTCCCTTGAACAACTACCTCTTTTTAGCATTTTAACTCATCATCGCAACGACCTCTATACAAACATATGTGTCGCTCTGAAGAGATTACAATTGTAATTTTCACCCCTGGACATTGGTCAGCAAAGTTGGGGAACGTGCCTTCAGAGCCCATTTTCCGATCTAACTGAGAATGTATGTCATATTTCAGCAGAAAGCTGACTGGCAAATAAAGACTATGCTCGGCATTTAACAAAATCAAGTGATCTAGTTAGAACATTTGTGCAGTATATTACCAACTATCATGTCATGTTAACGTCATAATTGTTCGATCCAACATATCTATTAAGATACGATCATTTTGTAGAATATGTTACCATAAAAACAGTGAAGAATGTATGCCTAAGTTTTTGTTCATTACTGATTTCAATCATTATCAGTATACTATCATTGATCATTTTGATTTTATCGACCAATATGTAAAAGTGCTAGCATATACCAATCACATGCGAAGGTGGAACTTCAACTATGCAAATCTGTCATATCAGACCAGTTATGAGAGACGGGGTCACAGAAAATAACATCATTTAATAAATTAATACATTTTGTATACAGTACGCCCTTTGTAGAACAACATCCTCTAAGAAATGCAAATATTGGTCATTTTAGAGGTTGTTCCTCTAGAGAGATCAAAATTATGGAAAGGTTGATAGTGTTGTTTTACAGAGGTTGTTGCTATACAGAGGGCCGATCAGGAAAGGTTGTGCTGTAGTGTCACACTTAAAGGCTGACCAATTTAACGTTGAGACATGATTTTTTAGGAGGACACACACATGGTAACTAGTATTTAACGAGAGGCGCCTCATCAACCAGTCGAACCCGTTCGGACCTGCTACTAGTAAAAGATTCGAACCTTCGACATCCCGCTTATTACCGTAGCATACAATATATAACCAACGAAATACCAGGGCCGGTATTTATAAAGCATCTTTAGTGAAAACTTAGAATTTTCTTAAAATCTCAAATTTTCCTTAAGTGTATCAGTTAAACAGGAAAACTGATATTAACAATTATTTACATTGTTTAGAAGCATTATGTAGAAAACATTGGCAATCTATAATTTCTTGTGAAATATGGGCAGCTCAATATTTTAACTTAAGTGAAAATATTTAAGTTTTCACTTAAGATGCTTTATAAATACCGGCCCAGGGTTATAGGTGAATTAAAGTACAACCTGACGTGTTTATGAACAATACTGATACTGTATTCTAACAGTGCGACCCGTGTGGAAAGGGTCAGAAAATTTGATTGGCGAGACTCCATTTTATGGTCACATATACTAGCAGTAGGCCCATGTTATAAAGTAAGCGTGTTTGTTATACAAAAGTGAAGTACACGAAACATACTTACAACTTTCAGAAGAAGCTCCAATCAGAACAAAACATGAACATAACAACACAGCGAAAAATAATCCATCCATGTTCGCATTTGAGTTACTTTAAATTCCCTTCAACGTATGACAATACACTTCTCTGTCGTTCGTTATTTGTAGCTACTTTTTATGTCCCTTCACTGCGAATTCTTTCTTTTATAGAGCTACAGTGATAAAATGTTTGTGTTACGCGCGAAATGAAATTTGTGGGAAGTTGACAATAAAGAACGCATTCGCGACTGAAGTCACTAAATGATGCCAATTTACACATAGGCACATGGAACGACAGCAGCTGTCACAGCACAGCATCAAGGTATGGTATAGTGGTTTTCTTTCTTTCGCTTTAGATCAATTTGCGCATAAGACGCGCTTCGTCGAGCACGTGTTTTGTTGGAGTTTTATCAAGGTAAAATTATTGTCAACTGAAACCAAGAGGCTGACTAGCGACATGATTAACCCCGCGGAGTTAATGATATAATCAATAATGACTACCCAACTTGCCCGAGAAAATGTCGTTATGTATGGCAGACGTAAATTTAGGTGGTTGAAAATTATACGACTTAAATTATTGTACATGTACTTTTTCGGAGAAGTTTATTTTTCCTCGTTAGGCCTATTAGATACTATAGATAGACGTGATTAACATGATATATCACATGCTATGTTTGAGCCATTCCCTAGGAAACCTGGTCTTAATGACATTATATAATAATTATTTAATATTTTAAAATGAGAAAAGTCGACATTCATACTAGTACCTTGACTTAATCATGTCTAATATTAATTTATTGAATCATGCCATACATTGTAGGTGTAATTTTTAACATCACTACTCTAAAATACATTACGTCGTTGCTATGGTAACCAATCTCTTAAAAGACCACTCACAATGAGAACATGGACGGGTTAATGATTAGAAATAGCATTTAGTTTTCTCATTAAGCCGACATTCACGATATTAAACGCCTGTTTCTTTGTAAATAATATACTGTAAAATCATTTAATTTCAAAGGACACAATATCGCGGGTTTTTTTTAACAATGACCATTTTGTGGGGATGAAATTTCAATGATACAGTATCCACAAAGTCAGATAACGTTACTACTATAGAATATCCTATATTCGTACGGATTTAATTTCGTACCTAAGGTCATCCACGAATTCCACAAAATGAAATCCCCTACGAATAGTAATAATTTTTACCGTACGTGTAATAGCTTTATTATATATTAGGCCATGCCAAATCGTTTCTTCGTTTAGCGTCCGAGGACGGATAGGTTTAGGCATCTTCGGAAAAAAATGCAACCTCTTATATCTTCAAAATCCATTGATATATTGCTTTGATACCCATCATACTTATTCACCATCATGACCCCAACCCCTATACAGCAGTAGCTTCTACACAAACACATTTTTAAGTTATTTAAGTTAGCCATTATGATTGACAATGCTTGATAGCTATATTTATTAGCCATGGGCCTACGTGAGTGTTTTGTGTTTGTCTCAGGAATAGCTAGATAGGTTTTCGAACGCGAAACGAAAATACGATTTGGTATGGCCTATCGTTGCTTCAGCAAAAGCCTTGCCGTTCGAGTGCTAATAATATGCTATTAGTGTTCTTAATGCACCTGTCAGTTACATCCACGGCCAACCCCCCGGGGATGGGCCGGGATTTTTACTTTTGGGTTATCGAAACCCCCGCTCTCCAAAGCCCTACCGGGGACAGCCGATGATAAAATCTCCGGTATTTCCCTGGCCCCCTGACAGCTGTATATACATATACGTGCTTGTATACCACCGCCTATCCCCGGGGATGGGGGCCATGGATGCAACTTACAGGTGCATTACATGTCAATAAGTCTGGTCGTTTTCCTGGAAAACGGTTCATACATAGTTGTTGCTTAATTTAACTGCAAGTCAATCCTTTAGAAATCGTGCATTCATTGTTTCTATTCACGGTTCATAAAATATTTTTACATTAGTCAATCGTCTGTTAAATCTGTTTTCATTGGCCAATCCTTTGTAAACCCTGTTTTCATTGGCCAATCCTTTGTAAACCCTGTTTTCATTGGCCAATCCTTTGTAAACCATGTTTTCATTGGCTCCCTTGTTTGTTATACATGCCCTCATTGGCTCGATCGTTTGTAAAATAAAGTTACCATTGGTTCATCTTTTGTGAAGAATGTTTTATTGGTCAATTGTATGTGAAGCATGTTTCTATTGCCCAATCTTTTGTTAAACATGTTTCTATTGCCCAATCTTTTGGGAAGCATGTTTCTATTGCCCAATCATTTGTGAAACATGTTGCTATTGTCCAATCTTTGTGAAACATGTTTCTATTGCCCAATCCTTTGTGAAACATGTTTCTATTGCCCAATCTCTTGTGAAGCATGTTTCAACTGCCCAATCTCTTATGAAGCATGTTTCCATTGCCCAATCCTTTGTGAAACATGTTTCTATTGCCCAATATTTTGTGAAACATGTTTCTATTGCCCAATATTTTGGGAAGCATGTTTCTATTGTCCAATCTTTGTGAAACATGTTTCTATTGCCCAATCCTTTGTGAAACATGTTTTTTTTCTATTGCCCAATCTCTTGTGAAGCATATTTCCACTGCCCAATATCTTGTGAAGCATGTTTCTATTGCCCAATCTTTTGTGAAACATGTTTCTATTGCCCAATCTTTTGTGAAACATGTTTCTATTGCCAAATATTTTGGGAAGCATGTTTCTATTGCCCAATCTTTTGTGAAACATGTTTCTATTGCCCAATATTTTGGGAAGCATGTTTCTATTGCCCAATCATTTGTGAAACATGTTTCTATTGCCCAATATTTTAGGAAGCATGTTTCTATTGCCCAATACTTTGTGAAACATGTTTCTATTGCCCAATCTTTTGTGAAACATGTTTCTATTGCCAAATATTTAGGGAAGCATGTTTCTATTGCCCAATGCTTTGAGAAACATGTTTCTATTGCCCAATCTATTGTGAAGCATGTTTCCATTGCCCAATCCTTTGTGAAACATGTGTCTGATGGCCAATTTTTTGTGAAACTTATATTCGTTGGCTGGTCTTCCCTTATTTAGCCAAACCTGTTCTAAAATGGACTATTCTTTCTATGGGTGTGGTCACAGGGGCAACATATATTTGGGTTTACGTGTTAATCAAGCTAGACTACGACCATTTTTAATTCATTGTGAGTAGTTTCTGTCAATGGGTAGTTCGACCTTTCGTTACTGTGTGCTCAAAGAATACTACATAAATAAACAAAACTGCAAGTAACTCAAATATGCTTTATTAACAACAATATGTAACATGTAATATACTATATGTGTAACAACCACCTACACACAAACATATACCCTTTATAACCAGATAAATAAATGTATACATATCAATAAAGCACCAAATATACTGAAGGACTCATTGCCTTAGGTTATACCATTTCATAGACATGCCCCAGCTTACTAAATGAACCTATATTTTTTCATGAAACGAAACTAGTTATTTGTGATAATTCCATGTCAGAAAACTTTGCTTCAATGTATTAGCCATCAGTTTGATCAAAATACAGATTAGCATGCAATTTCATTGCTAAGATATGTCTACGAAACGGGTTTCTGAAATCTCTACGAGACCAACTCAAATAACACCAAACATATAAATTCCTTTGTATACAAACAATTCATTCTTTGATAAGTATATAAACAAGTAAACATTTTGAAATATTTTATGAACCCTTCAAGTATATGATAACTTTATCACAACTAATAATGTAAAATATGATGAAAACAATAATATACTAGAATACTAAAATACAAATATCAAATAAGACTAATTTATGATATTCATTGCAAAATATTATAAAATTATTTAATTTCGTTGTTACGAAATTTCATGGTTTTGGTAAAAAAAAAACGATTTTGTTGGGTCTTGAATTGGTGGATTCTGCATTTCAGGTAATAAACCAACGGTCAAAATTAATGATCGTTGGGATTAAAGTTTGTGGTTGAGGTGAACCACGAAATCCATGAAATTTAATCCCCCATGAAAATTAATGATTTTACAGTACATAACAAATTAAGTCGGTGCTTCAATATGTGGGATGAAATGCTCTTTTCACATGTAAAATTGGCAACAATATGTAAATCTTATTATATTTGGCAATACCTGTGTATGGCACTTGTATAAAATACAAAAAGGAATATAATAGCAAAACATACATCATGTTTATAATATTGCAATCATCATTTTTATCATTGGTAATTATTGAAAAATTATAATTTATACTAAAAGCACCAATAAAATCAATCTACAAATATAGCAAAATAAAATAATACTACAAATAGTTGATAGACAGCTGCCTATTTCACCATTTTCAGACAAGTATGACTGTGTAATAAGTGAACCAAAGTACAATAGTATCAAATTACTAAATGAAATCATTTCTAAATGTTAACATGACTATCTAAAATTAAGTCAATTTAGCTGAGCATATCGCTGGCTAAGAATGAGAAGGTCGACGTTATAAGAATGATACATATTTACAATCAGCACCAAAAGGTGCTTCTTGTGAGTCTATTTTCATGAAAATCGAAAATTGTCATGTCGGCCATACCAAATTTGAACAGCTTGTTTCACCATAAATAAAGAGTAACATTCAGACAGTTTTTTTCTTGCTTTCTCAAAATATTGGTTTTGTACTTACGACCTTTTCATTCTAAGCCACTGCCAGCGAAGAAATCAAACTATAAGCTTAAAATCCTAAACTACACGTACATGAATATTGTCATTGAAAATGAACAATAATACAGTATAATAATGAAATGGAGGTACACGTATACAGAACTAGGTGAACAAAATGTCTAGGTGTGTGTATATTTTATTGAGATCATTATGTTAAGATGTACAGGGCAATTCCAAATAAAACATTGAAATGGCGGGACATACGAGACAAACATTACAATGCAACAGGCTTCATTGGAAAAACTTCAGGTCAATTTGTTAAGATAACTGAGTTTGTTTTCAATCCCAAACTCAATAATCAAACTCAAATGTGTTATGTAACAAATGTAATGGGCTAGAATTTGTCCAAAAAGATCCATTTTCACACTCAAATGTCCAAAGCACCAATAAGTTCAGTCATGGAATATAATATTGTTAAAAAATTAAAGTAAAAGGTGGCGATAGTTTTGTCAAAATACGTACAAAATAAAATATCTGATATGAGACAACAAATATTTTGGAGGTATATGTATAACATAAACTAGTGGCATGCAAACATGAGGTTTCTGGTACAAAAACATATGTCTTCCACAAAGAACCATAACTCTGGCAAAACACATCCTACCTTAAATTTCTGATACATGTAAAATGCACACAGCTTGATAACAAATATTCGTGTTTAGTGTCATTGAATTCCAAGTTCCAACCAATGTTTAAAGAGATTGAATATTTGAAGCATGGACAAACTTTGTGACATCCAGACAGAAGCCCAGAACACAGTACCTGTATATCAATGCACATGTTTGACTAATCAGTAAAACATCAGTTTAACCCTATTTATTTTCATATCATGGACCTTATTCACCAACATTGTAAGACTGAAACTCAGACTTAGACTTAAAATTGACCAAATTTATAATTATAGCCATTTCTTTGCAATTATATTTGTAGATTTAACCATGTTGAATTTTATCGGCTTATTTGTTGTTATCCACAAAATCGATCCAATCATAACAACTTGAGAGTGACTAGAACTTTTGATAATGTGAAGATTAAGTCTGTGATGTAGACTTGCACCGTTAGTGAATAAGGCCCCTGGTCTAAAACAGGTTATTGATATGCAGGTATAAAAATGTATGACTGTCAAGATTCGCATGTTAAACATGTTTTAACTGGAACAACTTTTGTAGAGCAACGTTCATCTTGGCTGCAATGTAAAACAATATCACAGAATAATTATACTACACGTGTTCCATCACAAGTAAAATCAGCTTGTATTTTTATACAGTTAAAATTTGTGGATAGGTAGTACAATGAATATGTTTTTATCAAATACAAATAACTGATGCAAAATCAAATTTCATTGAATTTTTAATGTGCCCAGAGCTTGATTTCTTAACATGGTTAGCATGCATACACACAAGTTTAACTCTGGATTACCCCTCATTTCATCCCTAGTTGGATTAAAAACAACTAAAAAATAGTTGAAAATTACCTAATGTCTCAAAGGACCAGACTCGAACCAGGCACCTGGTCAAGAGCATTACAAGAGCGTCACCCGTTGTGCAACCACCTGGCCAATATAATGCAAGTTCTTACCCATGCTCCTGTCAATAAATCTCGGCTTTGACTTCCATTTAACCGTGACTATATAGACTGGAATGCCACATATCACAAACAATGCTAGCGCACCGATATCTCTAGGTTGTTTTATAATACTCATGATGAGTGTCACAGCATTAAGCAGTAACTGAAGAATGGCTGTCCCTATCCATACCTGAAATAGTCCAGTAAACTGAAGATTTTAGACCAAATGTTATAAATCACTAGTCAGAAAACACCTCCTCTGAGATTCAAACACTTTAAACCAACTTTGTATCCAAGGCTGTTAACCTCATGGTCCATCAAAAAGTACAACAATGCATGGATTGTATTATTACACAAGGTAGAATTACAAAGGTTCATTCATTCTGAATGACATTTCTCAACAACATTTCAGTTATAAACGGTGGTTGAGACCCTTTACCAGTTTTCCGGATCAGTATATTCTACCCATTACTAATTCACCCTTCCACAAGGTACCAGCAACATCTCTGCATGGGGATGGTGGAAAACCACCATTGAAGTTGATGACTAGGATAATTGCATCCAGTT
Organism: Spisula subtruncata; assembly: GCA_963678985.1. NCBI lineage: Eukaryota > Metazoa > Mollusca > Bivalvia > Venerida > Mactridae > Spisula > Spisula subtruncata. The sequence continues at coordinate 40,867,249 of OY787667.1, read as the reverse complement.
TTCACATTAAAATTAACATTGCCCCAGTGTTGGTCCAAAACATTCTTGGAAGAATACAGTGTGTATAAAACATCTATTGGACAATTATTAGTAAAACAAGAGTTCATTGGTTTGTTAAACGTGTTTTCATTGGCTGAACTACATGCTTTCTTAAATATATAGCTGGCTTAGAGTGAGCAGGTCATAAGTGCAAAGTCGATATTTTGAGTAAGCAAGAAAAAACTGTCTGAAAACTACTCTTTACTTATGGAAAAACAACTTTTGGCCTTCAGTTTGGACAACATGACAAGTTCCGATTTTCATGATAATAGGTTCATAAGAAGTGTCCTGCAATGCAGATTTCAAATATGCATGAGTCTTATAAGGTCGTAAGTACTACTCATTCTAAGCCAGCGATATGTATTTGCATAAGATCGGACTATACTCGTACCTTGAATGGTCTTTTTGCGTTTGGATGTGTAATTCTAAGAGCTATCAAGCACAGTAGAACAGCTAATCCCATCACAGTAGCATAAAAACTCATCATTATAATCAACCGTGAAAGATCTCCAAATATCAGAACTAGTAAGGAAATCATTGTCTGAAAATATAATCAAAGAACATATGGTAAAACTTAATATCATCCCTCTATGTCCTAGTCGGGGAATAAGTACAGCTTTTCTTAACATATATATTCTAGCGTAACTAGTAAGCTTTCTTGTAACCCTAGATGTAATACAGATAATTTAATATTTCTGTTAAATGTTCAAAATTATGCTCAATGAATCATCATAAACACAACACATTTATCTACTACATAATGTAAAATCATTAATTTTCGTTGGGGATTAAATTTCGTGGATTTCGTGGTCCACCTCAACCACGAACTTTAATCCCAACTAACATTAATTTTGACCCTTGTTTTATTACCTGAAATTCAAAATCCACAAATTCAAGTCCCAACGAAATTGTTTTATTTACCAAAACCATGAAATTTTGTCCCAACGAAATTAATTGATTTTACAGTATTATATAATAACAACCAACCATTCATCACGTACCAAACAGACTGTAGATGCCCAGGGCATGTTGGTTTTCTCGTTGATTGTTGCCAAAATCAAAGGTAGATGTCTGCGTCGAGCAGCAGCACTGGCAAGTCTTGATTGACCCAGGATCACAGCATTTAGACCAGCTACTGCTGTGGCTGTTACAAACACTGCAATCAGTGGACCTAAAGGTGGATAAATCCTTTCTGTAAATAACTGAAAATACACAGTTAATATATCTGTCATACTTCACTGTGACAAACATAGGGCCAGCCAACATACAATAATAACAAATGACACAGTTTCACAGTAACGAAAGATTTTCTAATGTTAGACAACTAAGAATATCAGTTGGTATCTATGCATTATTTTGAGTTGTCCGTCAAAGGGAGATTTTTTCGTAAATTTAAGACATTGCGCACAAAGTTCAAGCTCACAAAAAAGATATCAGTGGAACAAATTGAGATATTTGTAACATGCCCCCATGACAGCCCAATACTAGGAAATGATAAAGGGATCATCTACTGTTGCTTGACAACTTCCAAGTAAAGCTGTAAGACCCTAAGTTTTTTTGAGTTATTTAACGGAAACCATTTGGTCAACCAATCTATATGTGCAAGGCAATATACCCCCTCATCAAAGATGGGGCATAATTAGTGACACAACAAATATAGATATATATTTACAACATTTTGAGTTATTGGTCCAAGGGAGACAACTTTTTTCCAAATTAAAGAAATAAGTCTATTGTACAAGAACTAATACCACCATTTTATTCTGTCTATTATTAAATATAGACATATTTACCACAGCAACGGCTTCTGCAGACTTCATCTCAGCAGGTGTAATAATGGTGAAATATGCCGCTATAACCAACTCTGTCAGTACAATAACAACACCAAAAGATATACTCAAAGTGTTTGGTAGATTTCTACAATAAAGCAAGTAATAACATTACAATTAGGATTGTTTTCAAAGGGAAGCAACTCTTGTATGAACACGGAAACAGTTGAAAACAACAGCAGACAAGGTAAGTATTTTATTAACATGTCAAAAATATAATGACATGGTAGGTACCACTGCACAATGTACACAAGTCATCTCCAGAAAGGTAAGGGTAACTAATTCATTATTGCGGTCAGAACAAACTTCGCATTTAACAGAGTATCCAATACACAAGGTTTGTTTTTCTTAATTTTTTATTTTCGTATGATAAAAAGAAAAGTTGACTGAATCCAGTTTAAAGTTAAAGTTCTTTGATTGATGTTTAATCGGGTTTTAACACCATTTCTAAACAATTTTCAGTTTTATTTGGAAGCAAATTCACCTAGTTCACATGTAAATAGATCTCCAAACCTACTCAAAATTTCATTGTGGCATTCATGGTCACATAACGTTATAATACATATACATTCTAACACAACTCGCAGATTTACCTATATACACATAGAGTAAAACTGTGATGTGCATGAATTGACGATAAAACACAGGTACAGTAAATAACTAACATAATTGAAGGCTACGGACATTTTCAGAAGCTGTTTATTTTCAAGAGTCTTATCTTTCTAAAGCTATAATATCATGATTTTCATAATTTTGTCAAGTGATAAGCCCGGTGTTTCTAGATAACAGCTCATATTCATTATTTCTTCTTTATTTTTTTAATAAAATAACCAAATGTGTCATTAAACAAACCTTGTTGGAGATTCCATTTCTTCTATAAGGAATGTAATTAATTGCCTGAAAATATAAATTGAATATAACAACAGCTGTTGCCATAAGGTTGACTAATATACCCCCTGCAGGCAAAGGCCCACAATTTTAGCAACAATTATCGCAGCACAAATTCTTCTCTTCTCACACATGACATCTACATGTTGAGGTTGTTCATGTGTGAAAGTTTAAAGGAAAACCTGCAAGATACCGACGGACAAAAAAGCTGAAAACAGTATACAAGTAACCCCTTACAATATAATCGTGCAGTGGGCATAATAGATCTAATTCAGAATACTGACATTTGGCCCCAACCACTTAATTAGTGCAGACCCCTAGTAAGCGACAATTTACATGTCATTATTCAAACACCTGGCGAACCAGCATTTAGCTGGAACTAACTATGCGTGAGTGTTAAGCAATGGCGATATATAAGAACCATTTTAACCACACAGGTATGTCATGACTTGGGGTCGAAACAGAGATGTAGCTCTCACACTCAAAGGACACCTACTATTAGGCCAATGAGGCAGAGCATTAAGTAGTAAAAGACGATTAAAAAATAATTATTATACTGTAAAATCATTATTTTTCATGGGGATTAAATTTAATGGATTTCTTGGTTCACCTTTAGCCCATAATCAAATCCCATTGAACAATAATTATGACCCTTGTATTCATTACCTGAAATGCAAAATCCATGAATTAACCTCCCATTGAACTTCAAGGTCTTTTTTTACCAAAACCATGTAATTTCTTCCCATCAAAATTAAATGATTTTACAGTAACAGATAAAATATCTCACCATCCACCATAGAGAAACGAACCGGAGAGAATACTGATGGCTATATCACCGGGATTATCTGTAGAGCCATCAAATATATTCTTGTAATTCTCAATATTACCTGCAGAGGAAATATACCGGTGTAAGTATTCATTGTAAAACTGTATGATTGACCCAACATACAGACAGTGAGAGGAATGCAGACAAATAAATATGTTCATAACACCAGTCATAATATAATTACAGTCCATTCAAAGTTAAATACTAACAGTTATAACAGTCATCCGTCAGGTAAACCATGTTTATCTAGGTTTAACTGAGTTTATATGAGTTAACTATAATTCACATTATTCTATCGAATGGGATAGTTTCCTAACTAGTATTACAAATTGACTTGACAGTATTATTATTATTATTAGTAGTAGTAGTAGTAGTAGTAGTAATCATTATTATACAAGCAAGGGAGATAATTGGTTCTTTGATTTCACTTATCAATGTGCTGAATGATTTAACGTAGTGGTGTTAATTACTAAAGGTGGACAATAACACAACCACACGGTGACACCAATGTAACTGAACAGCATAACATGTCGAGGTAGTTGTAAGAACATCTATACACTAACCTTGAGCGGCCAATACAATGCCACATATCACGAGAAAGAAGCTAGCTATCAGTTTAGCACTGGTGAGGACAGTTTGTATCTTCGTTACATACTTCAACTGTGTACAATTCACAACAGCAGCTAACACTGAAATAGAAACATGCACCATCAACATTAATCCAGTAAATTAAACATGGCGTGAGGAAACGGAAACAACGGCTTGTGCTTTTTTTTAATTCAGATATTTTAATCTCAATATTTTTATGGAACAAGTTAACTTCTCTTAAGCAGCCAACCAAGGTCATTATGATGTTCTTATTATGAATTCTTAAAGCAAATTCATCATCAGATGGAGTCTTTGTATGGATCAGACAATGAGAAAATGTTCAGTTGTATAGCTTCATCAGTGGAGTAAAGAGACAAGAAGTAAACATTTGGGGAATAAGCTGCCGGCAGCATGACAACTGGAATTCTAGAAAAGTGGCTTTCTGTAGTTGATATAGTTTTCAAAAAGATGGTACAGCCCTAAATATATGGGTACAAGTATACATCCTTAACCCAGTAACTGAAAAAATTGTTGAGAAAAGGCATTAACCGAGAGTAAACAAACATCTATAATAACAAAAACTTACCTAGTAAGCATGATCCTATCAATTTTATGACAACGATCGGTGGTTGACATCCAATGAAGAATAGTTGGGTGATATACAGAGCAGATGTGTATGCAAGGTAGGCCCAGGCAGGAGCTATGATCATGAACACGAATCCCCAAATAAACAAGAAAGCTGGAAGTTCTCCAAATACTTCTAAGACAAAGAAATAAGGACCTCCAGATTTAGGCAGGAGTAGTGCCACCTCTGTGAAGCATTTCGCTAGGGAGTAATTTAGTAAGCCGGATACTAAAATGATAATTAACAAAACCCCTACAGATCCAGTTGTTGCCATCATAGTTGACATAGCAACAAAGACCCCAGCTCCACCTACGGAAGACACAACAATGTTGCATGTTTGGAATAAGCTCAACTTGGGTTGTTCATATTCAACAGTGACCTTAGGGTCAATGAGACTCCCCTTCACATCTTTGTCACCCATAACTGTTAGTTTATCTGCTTGGATATCAAGACATGTTTAACAGGTAGAATTTGGTCTGACTCTGAAATGTAAAATAAAAATAAATGTTTATACAAGCATATAGCGTACAATAACTGAGTCACTTAATCACTTAATTGGAATCTCTTACATTGTAAGGTCTTTCAAAAATAATATTGATTGGAGTCCCAAACGGGGGCAATGGCCCTCTCCAAGATAAATGTTACTAGCTCTAAACACTGCTTGGCATTTTATGTTTTTATGTGCTGATGCGAAGCACAGCACACAAACCGAGCCAATACCCAGAGGTGGGGGCCATGGTAGATGTGGGGCAATCTGCTAGGAGATTTTTTAATTTCTGACCTTTATCTCTAAGTCGAGATTGTTGGACTAGGGTCCGACCGTGGATGCAACTGACTGGTGCATAACTTGTAGTAAATCATTAAAATATATTGGTAAAATGGGGAATTAAACAGGCAACCCCGGTTTACAAATCCAGCATATGACAACTGAACTACGGATTCAACTTCTATTCCCACCACTTATCTATACATAATCCTATATAATCTGATAATGCTATTAGAGGTGAAAAGATAGAACATGTTGAGCATGCATGCATTGATCTGGTGCATTTTGCAGTGATGTAGCCTATTTGAAATAAATGGCCACCCAACAAAACTACAGTTTCATGACAATGTGAAATGCTTGTTTTCACGCTTGCATAATTTTCTTAATCAACATAATTTCCATGCACAGTCATAACTGTCCACTCAAGCAACACTTGGGCATGCTGCATTTTGAACAACTGTTCAACTCTCAAAATATTGATATTTTTTGTCATTTAAAAGTAAAAACCTATCAATTATTATCCAAAAATACAGTATCTGACCATGTTAATGATATAATTGTGTCGAACTGACTGCAAACTTGTTAATAAATCACTTAATTACGTGTGACAGTCACAATAAACAACGTACTCACCCTTCATTAAGGTAGCAATAAACAGTTTCTCGTGAAATTCCCCCGGCCGACTCACACCGACAACTTAAACCAGTCTGTCACGGAAATACACAATCAGACCTGAAACAAAGAAATATTTCACACTATTAACCACATCCTGAAGTTTCAAAAATGCAAACATTATTAAACAATGTCAGACCCCTAAGATGTATGGTACTCACATCAGTGCATGTCTCATACGCAATTCTGACCGCTATTTTAGGCAAAAACGCAAGTATTCGCGTGTTCAAAATTTTTTACCTGCGGGAAAATTAACTATAATTATGCTGCACCTGGATAGCAAAATATAAGCACTTTCCACTAATAACAAGCAAATAGGGTGCCATCCATGCACTTTTTTCACTATCAGAAAAAGTCTGTACCCCACCCGTCAAAATCCAATGAAAATATCATGCCGAGCTAGCCGACCCCCAGTTTCGCATTTCAGCTGCTATATTTTACTTACAGGTCAGAGGTCATTTTCTAGCTCATCTCAATTCTTGTAAAACATGACCAATTATTTCAATACCTTAGATTCCAGCTTAAAAAATGTTTTGAACTTACACAAGCAATTTATTTTCTCTATTTGCTGCTAATTAATATTTTTCGCATCTACCACAAGAAAACTGTTAAGTGCTACCTTAAGGACCAAAATTGTTCCTTTGAAAAACATTTTTATGTGCATATTTTGTTCTTGCAGGCATTCTGAGTAATAAGTCACCCAATAATATAGCACTGATCATGTATTTAGTACCCAATAGGCAATCTACTATATGCTCCTACCTTAAGGTTTTGTGCATTTTCAATGTTAATTTCTCACTGCAAGCTAGTGAAAGCAAGAACTGGTTCAAAATATTCTATTTCAGGGTAAATATATCACTATAATGCATAAAATTGTTTGTCGGTGTCTCGCGTTCAGTCGCGACATGATTTCATGGGCAGAAAAATGTATTCGTTATACGAGTCCGGGACAAATATGACCCACCGGGCACTTTGCGTCCAAAATGGCGAATTCAACAATGTGATCTCATTTCCACAGTACACACTTAAACATTCAATTTTGCAGTTCAATTGTACTCAGTAAATCACATTCTACTGTTTTTTATCATAAAAACTCCTGAATTACACAAATAAGCAATTTAAACAGTGGTTGAGCACAGGAGGGGAGGTAACTCTACTTATCGAAACACCTGATACACTTATATACATGCTATATTTCTGTGTTGTCATTGATTTTTCCCAATTTTTTGACCAGAATAAAGCTTTAATGTTCCATTTAATACCAAAAACCACTTTCTGCCAAAAAACAAGCGTACTTTTGCACATAAAATGTATCTAAACACATAGCGACAAGGTGGTGAAGTGAGAAAAAGGCTGCGGTGGCCCTTTAGGGATGCACTTTTAAGTACTTGCTGCTGTCAAAAGTCACTAAATTGACCTATTTTGTACAATTAGATGTATATATGAGAAAATACAGTAAAAAAGCTTGCAAATGGGGGCATTGAGTACTGCAATTTGGTCTCTACTAGGGTCAAACTCAAATTTGGATTTTTTTCCATATTGTGGATTACCTCCCCTGTTTGAAGGAAAACAGGCACCAAGAAGTACAAGTTGCCAATTCGCATCTACCACAAGAAAACTGTTAAGTGCTACCTCAAATGTAGATCCCAACCCATTTCTACTTTCGTTTTGAAACGAGGTCAAACTATGTCAACATGAAACGTCATTATTTGTGAGTCTAAAAATAGAATTTTAGTAAGATTTTTGGCAGCAGTTTGCATGCTTCTGATGCAATTTCCTAGTGATTCTGCACCATATTTCCAAGTTTATTTTACGCATACACGTAAATTTAATAAATAACTCATGCAAATTTGACTGCAATGTCTGTTTCCAGTTTCGATAAAATTTGCGCATAATTAGGTCATTGATCGGCCGCCATTTTGATCAACCGCTGCAAGTCACAGCCCTTCCTTGTAATGAAAACGACGGCGTTGTGCACTTTTTGAGGTGGTGAAGGTAATAAAACTTCATATTTTAATGAATTAATTCGCCTTACATTAATTTGATGGACTAATTTTGCTGATTTGCTTGCAGAAAATCAGCGTTTGTCCACCTACCGTGAATTTACGTTGGGGCAGGGGGCGCTGATTTTTATGCCGCGAGGGCGCTTTGTACCTAGAACCTCCCCCTATTCGGAACGCCACCTAGCCTACTTTCGTTTTAAGACTTTAACAGAAGCGAAATTACATTTTGTAATCACGTCCAATTAAAGGAATTCACATTTACCTTAATTGGCAGCCATGATGCTTCATGTTGCAAATATGTTGTGCAAGCAATCATTCAGTGTCCATGGAATGTGTTCATTCTGTTCTTTTTCTGGTGATTGATTCTGAATACTGGTATTCAACTGTTTGAAATGTTTGTTTACATTTCTGAAGTTCTATTTCTTTCATATATTTCCTAATTTATCTCTAACTTTCTCATGTTTCTATTATGATACAAATTTGGACCTGTGCCATATTTTCTTATTCATATTTTATTGTGCATTATGCAGTCAATTGAAACTTAATTGGCCTTCCCAACCCAGGTTTTTACCTTTTCAATGTTCCCACACTGTCGGCTGAGTGAGAGGTTTTGTGATGGGCCAGCATTAATTAGAAAACAGCCGGGACTTTTGTCGAGTTTCGATGTATTATATTGCTGTTGTTGGGCGAGGGTTTTGACGTTAATCTGGAGGGAGGGATTTTACCCAAGGTTTGAAAAAGCTAAATTAAATCCAAATCCTTCCTCAGGGGATTGGATGCATGGCGAATCTGGCATCTCCTATTATTAAGACCATTAAGCTAGGCCACCTGAACATAACATATCTCCTATTAAGAATAAGATCACCTAGACATAACTTAGTATCTCCACATTAAGACCACCTAGACATAAGACCACCTAGACATAATATCTCCCTATATTAAGACCACCTTGCCTAATATCTCCCTATTAAGACCACCTAGACATAACATTCCCTATTAAGACCACCTAGACATAATATCTCCTTTTAAGACCACCTTGCCTAATATCTCCCTATTAAGACCACCTAGACATAACCTCTCCCTATTAAGACCACCTAGACATAATATCTCCCTATTAAGACCACCTGAACATAGGATCTTCTATTAAGACCACCTTGACATAGTGTACCCTATTAAGACCACCTAGACTTAATATCTCCCTATTAAGACCACCTTGACTTAATATCTCCCTATTAAGACCACCTAGACATAATGTCTCCTTTTGAGACCACCTTGACCTAATTTCTCCCTATTAAGACCACCTAGACATAATATCCCCTTTTAAGACCACCTTGACTTAATATCTCCTTATTAAGACCACCTAGACATAATATCTCCTTTTGAGACCACCTTGACCTAATTTCTCCCTTTTAAGACCACCTAGACATAACATCTCCTTTTAAGACCACCTTGACTTAATATCTCCCTATTGAGATTACCTAAACATAACATGATCATCATCTACCTTGTAAGACCACCTAGACAAACCATTTCCAAAATACTCCTTAGACAAAGACCAAATGATATCTGTGTATATGACGTGTAACCGAACTCTGAACATCAAGTAGACACCAGTCTGAAAAAGTAGCAATACATATTTCAAAAGAGAGAGACTTAAAATTACTCTGGTAGCTGCCTGGCGCTCCACAACGCCCCAATGTCTGTCTAACCTCTGACACGAATAGACGGATAGTACCTTTGCAATGAGTCTGATCATGGTACGGCTTAACTTATGTTAACAACCATGTTTCTTTGTATTCTCAATCTCAATATTAAAAGTTAGACAATAGATGTCATAAATTATAATTTATGATATATGAATTGTGTTTCAGGTATTCACATCAGAGTAAGGACCAATCTATCCATGAGATATTTTGTATTGGTGTTCAGTGATGGATGAAGTCAGTCATACACATGTTCTGGAGGAGGGCCAGCAACACTTGAATGATCTACAGAGTTATCTGGTCAACTTTAACAAAGAGATAGGAGTACATGGAGAAGTACCGCCATTCAGCGTCTCACAGATTATTGGTCAGGCTTCACAGCCCGTGTTTGTTACAGTACCTGGTAAATCATTCACACTTTATTTTGTTCCCCCCTCCCCATATGTGATGAGGGGTATATATTTATTTGCTCATGTGTGCATGTCAGTCAGTAGACCATTTACAAATATTAACAAAAACACTCAATTTGTTAAGACTCAAATCTTTTCAAAAACAAAAATCAAAGTCCATCAAGACATTGCTATCAAGCTTTGCATACTTGTTTAATTCTATTAAAGTTCCCTGAAATAAAGATCATTGGTAAAGTATATGTGTTAAAGTAAATTTGACCCCAATAGACCTACTCCAGAGATTTCCTCAGGGCTTTTTAATGTCTGGGCCCAGTGTGCTTGGATTCAAAAATCCTGTTTGCCAGTGCGCTTACAATTTGAATTGCGCTTAAAATTGCGCTTAATAAGTCATACCTAAGGAATTAAATATGTCTTACAAACTATGCATCACATTTAAGAATGTGTTAATTGGTTTTTATTTCATGTGGAAAAGTTGGTGTCTGATGAATTTTGTTGTATCTGTGATATGGCCCATATAACCTTCCAAATTTGAACCATTTCATCCTCAAAATTTGTTGTTTTTTTTCAAAATATGGGACAAGACACCCCTACCGTTCCTACCCTTATTGCGCTTGGAAAAAATTCTGAGGAAATCCCTGCTACTCCTGATGTCCACTAATCTGTAGGTACAAATAGACTTTTACCATTTATGGCGTTATAATCCATACATATTTGGACACTTTTGTAGAGTTGGGGTCAGTTGTGTTTGCATACAAATACAAAACCAGTCTAACTAGGCCAGAGTTTTTGTACCTACATTTTGTACATGTAAATTAAGGGAAAAATCACCTTATACAAAGTTCCTGATGTCATCTATTCTTAAGATCTATGAAACCTTGGGTTTCAATATTTTGCTGTCCTTTTGCTCATGGAAAAGAGAAATCATTTTGTAAGCATTTAAGATAAACATGATAATTATTATGATATTATTATACTTATATTCTTCCTGTTTCTATTATTAATTTATCATTATAATATTCCAGTTTCGTCAGAAACCTCTACACCAGATGAAGAGCAACTTCCTGTGATCACAGATATAAAGGGTTCGTGTAAAGTAGACGACATACATGTAGATAATACAGTGAGCGTTACAGAAACTGTGGCTGATACAGTCGGTGCTGAACATGCTATATATACAGAAATGGTGGACAAAGATTCACCTTTAGCCCTAGGTAATTCCTAATCATTTTACCATTTTACATTTTAAAAAAATTAATACTAATGCAACCTTCTTTATAAATGCTAATTTAAGGTTGAGGACCATTCCAAATTTTCTGGACTGTAGCAAGCAGTGATAATCGACAATCTTTACAGTCTCAGTTTCATAATGAAAAAATAATTGAAGATCAATTGATGGAAAAACTAATTATTTACTTACTTCCATAGATTTTCCATGTTTCTTATAACCAGGAGTGTCAATTTTCCAAATTAATCATCAGATTCTGAATGGCTATGACTTCTGACGAAAATAAAAGTTATAAATTTGATGAAAATATCTTGAGAAATGGTAGAGTTTTGGTCAATTGAACCTGTTTTGGAGGAATTCTTTAATACAAGCTGAGTTAAATACAGAAAAAATGTCATGTGAGGTCTCTTGTTTGGGGAAAACACTAAGTCTTGACTGCATATGACTTTCCTGGTGTTAAATTACAACCCTGTTGACACCCCTGTCTATATTAACCACACACATCATTGTATAATACAAACCATAAATGTTAGCCAACGATTGTTATTCGCAACATGTATCATTAATTTTGCATTTATTTGCTTACATTCATGTAGGTCTTCCTTCTGTAGATTTCTCATGTTTCTTATGATTTGATGTTTCTCATTACAGGAACAGTTATAGTTGATTCACAGATGGATAGTTTAGATCCAGGAAAGATACAGTTACAAGAGTTAAACTTGGATCAACTAGGCTTACAAACAGGCATTGCTATGTCAGATGGTAAGTCTCAGAGGTGGTAAAGAGGAAGACTTCTTCATTCCTGACAGATTATTCACCAGTCAATAAAGAATAAATAAAGAAAATATTTCTGATATAGATATACATAATGTATATTAAAGCTTCAACCCATCAAATGCACTGACAGTCAATAATTAATAAAGATTGCAAAAGAAATCATATAAAGGACACCTGTTCAATTATTATTTTTAGATTGTGGCTCGGTTGGACATAGTCCAACACCTGATGGCCACAATCAGCTTGAAATATATTCATTATGTTACCATACAATGTAGTAATAAGTGTATTGAATGTAATTTATGCATGGGTAGATAATTTCAGGCATATGCTTGAACTTCAGGCTTTTGAGTGTACCAAAATGTATATTTTTCTTTGTTAATCTGGGTTCACACAGGCCTTGAAAAGTCCTTGACCTTATTGTCCACCTTGAAAGGTATTATAAGTTAGTACTGCCGCGAAAAATGTCAAAATGGTCCTTGAGTTTTACTGAAAATAATTGAGATTAGGCAAAAGACTAAATAATATACAAATGTCGCTAAAGTCACACCTTATTTGCATAAAGAATTGTGAAGAAACACTATTTTGTCTTTTATATTAAGTATGTAAATGTACCGCTGCAAGTGCGAGACATGAATTGCTATACCTTGGTCTTGATGACGATACTATTTATGTTTATCTGGCACAAAGAGTTGAAAGTGTACAATTTTACCTTGGTAAATGTTTGAAAAAGGCCTTGAAAATACAAATTCTATCTTGAAAAAAACTTGATAAGTCATTGAATTGTGGTGTGTAAATTGTGTATGAGCCATGTTAATTGTCAATTGTTTCTGAGGATTTCAGGTACCATGTATTCATAATTTCTCTACTTTTATGTACTGTGTTATTTGCAGGTATGATAATGCTACCTATGGGAGATGCCTCCAGCATCCTGGCACCGTCTGCTGATCACAAACTGGCTCAAGTACAGATTGTCACCATCAATGGTCAGCCTACTCTACAACTAGTTGGTGATCCAAATATGCTACAGCAACAACTCAACACTGTCACTGGTGCGTATATTTATCAATCCTCCTCCCTTGGTACACAATGACATTCATAAATTGTCCAACAGTAGGTAAATAAAACAAATGGGCCAATACATGTGATGTATTCAATGCTGTGGTACTAAATTTGAGATGGGTTTATTCTAGACAGTAATCACAATTTCTTTATTACTTGTACTTTGTAATTGTCAGGAAATCAAGATTTACTACATTAGGAAGAATTATATTTTCTGCACAGAATAAATTCCAAGAATTAACAAAGTTATAGTCAATTGAAGTTGCATAATCAATATGGCTTGCTTCAAAGCATTCATACTTGCATGGATGTTGTGTTGGAAAACCTGACTGGGGGCATAGGCGTTTATTGAACACAGTCTTGTACTTTCAGGTGTAGCAGAATCTCAGAGTTTACCTACCATCATACCTACGTCCTCGATACAGTCATTGATTGATAGTACACAACCTGTAACTGCTCTAGCATCATCAGACGCTGCTAACTCAGTGGCTGTGTTAGCATCAGTGGCAGCTAATACAAACGCTGTGAACCTGGCCCAATCTTCACAGCTACACAACATACAAATACCTTCCACAGTAAGTTTCAGATCACTCAAACTGTGATAATCCTAAAGTATCACTCGGTAAAACTGGTTGTAGATTAGCCGTCAAAGTTTTACTGAAAAGTTGTTGAGATATGCAAGAGTATCTCTGGCCTCCGTAGCTCACTGGTTAGCATTCTTGTTGTCTTATCCAGGGACCAGGGTTCATATCCAGGTGGAGGAACACATATGCCTGCCATATTCAGCAGAAAGCTGATTGGCAAATAAAGGCTATGCTAGGCACTGAATGAAGGGAATATTCACTGAATAGTTATTTATTAATTAAACAAAGCACTGAATGAATAATCACTGAATAGTTATTTATTAATTCAACAACGTTTGGTACTGGTATTTTCTAAGAACAAAATACTAATCTAGCCTCTATAATTATTACAGGAGCCACAACTTGTAGCGTTACATGAACATGCTGATACTGGCCAGCAACAAGTACTAGCTCTATCATACAACGATATAACCACCGTACCAGATGATACCTCGCTTAATCACGACCAAGATACTGCTGCATTACTCAAGAAAACTAATGGTAAGGTTGAAAACATTGTCAGTCTGTTGACCAAATAGTTTTTTCATTCAATAACTCAAGAATGCTTTGCCCTAGTAGCTTCAAACTTTACATGGAGGTTGGTCACAGTAGATGACCTCTATTAATTTTGAGGTCGAAGGTCTAGGTCTCTGACCGTCACTTGACCTTTACCATTATCAACTATTTGGATGCCAAGGGGCATACATGTTTTATTTTGAAAGAGATTCAGATCAGTAAAATTATTGAGGGATACTGTTGGATTACTCAAGAAAAATAATGGTAAGGGTGAAAAAAACATTTATTTCTAGTTCCGAATTTGCAAAGGGAGGGAATTCTTGAGGCAGTAAATTCTTATTTTGAAAGAGGTTCTCTTCAGTGAAATTATTCAGGGATACTGTTGGATTACTCAAGCAAAATAATTTTGCTTCTTTTGGCCTTCCTTGGTGTCTTTCCATCTGAAGGGGTCCCATTTTAGAGATGTCCTGGAGTGGTGATGCTATTACTGGTTGACTGGTTTACAATGTGTTATATATTTTGCAGGTGGCTACCAGTCTGTGGCTATATTACCTACGAGAGATGGTAACCCAGATGGTGAGGTGAACTATGTACTTATAGTCAATCCTGCGGGGGATAAAAGCAATGTTCAAGGTCCCATCTATGACTTTGGTGATAATTTTACCGGTGAGATAGTGGAGGAGATGACGGACGAGACGGGAGCGACTCAACGACTGGTGAAGATCAATCAACTCCTACCTGGACAGCAGATACGTCATACCAGTAACAATGCTGTATCCATGGAGGATCAGCTTTCATGTACACACTGTGATTATACGAGCAGTAAAAAGTTAGTATATATACACTGGTCAGTCAGGTGTCCGTTGTGTATGCATAGTGCTACCAAATGCTTTATTTAGCACCCGTTGAATTAAATATAGAAGGCATGAATTACCTCATATGGAAAGCGCTACAAAGCAACAGGCACCTGTACTTAAAACTTTTTAAAAGTCTGGTGTCCATTAACCTAGCAAAGTGCTTTGTAGCATTTTCCACCATTCCGTGTGAGGCAATCCTTGTCCTCTCTATTTATTAGGATTCAGAAATTCACCTTACTGTTAGTTTAAATACATTTATTACCCAATTTATATTTACAATTTCTTTCATACAAATTTACATATTATATAATATACATGGGTAAAGGGTCTTTTTATGTCCTTCTTAAACCGAAAATTAAGTTTAAGAAAAGAAGTTGGGCTGCCAACAGCTGGTAAACTTGATAGAATTTTTTTTTTAAAAAGTGATAAGTTTAGTATTTTATGAATTGATTTTTCGAAATTCTTGTGGTATGTCCTCAGAGTGGAACTCATTTTCTATAATAACATGGATGAAAGTTTTCAGGCATGTGTGTTTTTATAGTGTATCAAAAAGTTTCTTCACTTATTTTTCCCTATATAAGTTGCCAATTTTGAGGATTTCAGGTTTTTCTAAATTTATAACTTTCATCAATGTTCTTGCATGATGTTAACTCTTGATTGCCTTTTTAGTCACCTACCGGTTTTCAACCAGAATGGACTATAGGTTTGCCCTCCGTTTGTCTGTCAGCCTGTCAAGAAATCTGGATCCTGCCATAACTCAAACAGTTTTCAAGCTAGGCTTATGTAACTTGGTATCTGGGTTGGGACTAATAAGGAGATAATACACATCTCATTTCTTTTTTATTCTGACAAAATTGTTGATACCAAAATAAAGGCATTACAACAGAAACATTGACAACCTTGAAAACAGGTAGGGGCTTGGTAGAGGACTTAGAACTGTATTGCTTGCAATTCCTAAAAACTTGTTTAATTTTAGGTATTTACTGTCAAGGCACATGAAGTCACACTGCGATGATCGGCCTCATAAATGTGGGTTATGTAACAAGGGATTTAAATCAATGTCTTCCTTACAAAATCACCTCAACACACACACCGGTGTACGTCCACATAAATGCCGGGTATGTGAATCTGCCTTCACCACCTCCGGGGAACTCATCAGGCATATCAGGTAAGTGACGGTTGTCTAGGCACTAGTAATGATGATCATAGTTAACTAAGCTTATGCTGTGTGTTGATTACTCCACAGCTACCTAGATGATCTTGTTTTGATTAGGTAGTTGTGATTGTATCTTACCATACCCTACCTACTTAGGCTGTTTTACCCCAAATAACATTACCATACATTCCAACCTTTTTTAAAAGAAAATTGGATAGGGAAGGCAACACCCAGCTTTAACTGTCGACCACAGAAGATGTAAAAACATTGCCTACCTCAATTAAATGGCACAATGCCCAACACACATAAGTCATATCTTGTTCAGAACTAGCCTTTATAAATACATATCTTTCTTCCTTTGTTACACACCAGTCCTGTCTTTGATACTGTAAAATCATTCCATTTCCATGGGGAAAAATTTTGTGGTTTGGGTAAAAAAGAACATTTCGATGGGATGTTAATATGTCGATTTTGCATTCCAGGTAATAAATACAAGGGTCAAAACAATTGTTCAATGGGATTTGATTTTGTGGTATAAGATAACAAAAATCTACAAAATTTAATCCCCTAAGAAAAATAATGATTTTACAGTATTGGAATTTGAGAAGTATTGTACTGGTACATCTCTTAAGTATGTTCAACTTGAGTTCTATACCTTACAGATATAAGCACACATTTGAGAAGCCACACAAATGTACAGAGTGTGATTATGCAAGTGTAGAACTGAGTAAGCTGAAACGTCACATGCGTTCACACACCGGAGAGAGACCCTATGCCTGTTGTTATTGTAACTATGCCTCACCAGATACATACAAGTTAAAGCGACATTTACGGATACACACTGGTGAAAAACCGTACGAATGTGATGTATGTCATGCAAAGTTCACCCAGAGTAACAGTTTGAAAGGTATTGTTGTAACTCAATCTTCTTATGAATAAGTTCTCTTTTTATTGAAGCTGTCTATTTACTTGATTTTCTAAGCCCCACTATGAAATGGCCAAGGGCATTTCAAGCTTCTCATTTCCATCCATCTTTCAGTTTCAACTTATTATCTTAATCATGGATTGAAATTTTTGAAAATAGGTACATCATTATAGTATGCAGGTTAAGTTAAAAGTTGGTTCCAGTTCAATCCAGTCTTTCGACTTTGACAATTTCTCACAATATGTGTTTTCTGTAAGTGTTATGCCCAGTGAAGATTTGTGAGCTGCATATCTGATGTCTGGTTATAAAACCATTTTAGCACTGATTTCATTATTATAATTGTATGATGTCACAAAATAAATCCAAATTTGATTTTTTTCAGCTCATAAGTTAATACACAGTGGAAATAAACCTGTATTTAAGTGTACTTTGTGCCCGGCAACGTGTGGAAGAAAAACAGATTTGAAAATTCATATGCAAAAACTCCATAGCACTGATCAGACACTGGTATGCAAAAAATGTGGCGAAACATTCTCTGATCGTTACACGTTAAAAGTACATTTTAAATCTCACGAAGGTGAAAAGTGTTTTAAATGTGTGGAATGTGATTACACAGCGACGTCACAACGACACGTTGATACTCATATGATGATTCATTCGGGTTTAAAACCTTTCGAATGTGAAGATTGTGATTTGGCGTTTCGCCAGAAAAAATTACTCAAACAGCATCGGAATATGTATCATAATCCGAACTATATATGCTCCGAGGAGAAAACGGACGGGCAAGAGTGCAAAGCATGTGACAAATTATTTATCAAAACCTCTGAGCAGTCGAATGAAAACAATGATGAAATGACTTCGACCTTGAACGATACCCACACATGTGGAGGCTGCCCGAAATCTCTGGTTGATACAATAACTCCACTCACTGCTGATCAGCTGATTGAAAATAGTTTACTGGCCGATATGAAAGAAGGAAAACTTGGCACCTCGCCAAAAGTTGTTGTTGTACATCCGGACGGCCGTGTGGAAGAAGTGACGGCCAAATTGCAGAGTTTGAGTCAAACCAAACCTAATGAAACTATGGAAGACTTTCTGGTTTCACTTGGTGTGTCCGGTGAAACACAATTTGGTAAGTTGGTGCTTCTGGATGGTATTCTTTAGCTCATCTACTTAAACAATCCCCCATTGAAAATGAAACTTGTCCTTTTTCTGTTCACATTGAAATAGTACTCCACAGTTTATGATTAGAAGGGTAGATCTTATATGTGCATAATGTAAATCTTGTTGGTTAAACTCCTCAAGAACCGTTATGCGGAATTTCTTAAAACTTTCACAGATTAACAAACGTAATGTATAGCTGACCGTAGAGGATGGACTTTTTGCTGGGTCAATTTTTACCAGAGTTTTGGCCATTTGTTACTTTTACTATGTAACCTGATTGGGGCATGAGTGTCCAATGGACAGGTTTCCAGTTTATCAATGAATTATGCCATTTCTGTCAAAATTGTATTTGATAAATAAATAAATGAGCATTAATAATCCAAAATAAATAGGAAATTACTTTGGTAATGAAGATATTACAGTGTAAATTAACGTTATATTTGTTAAACAGATCAAGTAACGAGTCTACCCGGTGATGTATGTGTAACAGAAGTACAGACTCTAGTTGCAGGCAAGGATAATCTACAATTTGTTAAAGACTGCAAAGATGACACTTGTCATAGTGGTAAGTTTATGTTAACTTGTTTCAAGGGCCCTTGTCCTGCAATTCCCAAATAATCAGAAAATCAGATTTGCTGCCCTAGAAAGTACATGTAGATGGAATGATTTTTTTCTGCAGAATATGAAAGTTATTTGGTGAAAAAATCGACTTATTAGTTATTAGAATGATTTTTAACTGAGTTGTTGTTGGTTGTTAAAAGTGAGCTAATGGCTTTGGAAGCATACAAAGTTTATACCCATAAAATGTTCAACAGTAGGTAAATTGGAAGTGTGGAAAAAGAAGTTTAGAATAGTCCTATTATTTCGGGATCAACCTTTGTATAAATTGTGTTATTTTAGAATGATTGAAAAAAATATATGATGTTACAGTATTTATATGTATTCATGCATTATTGTAAGGTGTCAAGAGGGATGGCTTCCAGACCCTCTGACAACTATGACGGGGAATATAAATGCAGAGGTTCTACATTTCCGGAATAATCAGGAAATCCAGATTGGCTGCATCACTCAGCAAAAACAGTCTTTGCAGAACGAAATAAAAGTTATATGATGAAAAATTAAATACTCAAAACAATTGGCAAAGTTGTGGTCATTTGAAGTTCCTTACTCTCAATTTTGATAATAAAACAATGTTTAAACCCTAGTGAAAGGGTTGGGATGTTTGCTTATGACATCAGAAACAGACTTGTGACTTGATTTGACATTATGCCTCAGTAGACCCCTGATAAATGGGCTGTATAACGTAGTCATAAAAAAAGAGAATTTGTATGTTTTGTTTCAGATATGAAATTCAACACTTCACTAGAAAGTCAGACTTGTCTAGTGGAGACAACCAGTTTTACTGTAAGTAACATCGTACCCGGGTTAGAGATCAGCGCAGATCAGACAAAGGAAGAAAGTACACAAGCTAGTTTTGACTCGGATGATGATATAAAGAAAGTGAAGATTCTCTCACAGGAACAATTCTTACAACTAGCTCAGGAACCGGGTACTGTATCACAAGGTAGGTAGATAACAATTCATGCTGTATAGGATTTTGGAAGGTAGGATATCTGATCTGATCTGGGCCTCCGAATCACAGGTCAATTGAAATATGATTTATCTATATTAATTAAGATAGAAAGTGACAGTGGCAATTTACCATACATTATCTTCAGGAATAAAAACATGAGATGTAGGTATGCTGTACCCACTTTTTGCTGAACACGTGATAAAGTTACCTACATGTCTGAGAAACCGGGAACACTTGTTATAATGAATTATCCTTTTGCTAATAAAGTTATCTTATATGTTGGTATTATATTTTATGATACAGGTTTGGGTGAGTGTTTTGAGGAAGGTAGTTATAAGATGGAAGGTGGTGAACAGTCAGTGATGGGTAATACCTCACAGATGGTATCTGTAGTTACCATGTTACCTGGCGACAGGTAGGTTATGTTCTCTCCACTTAGTAGAAATACTTTAGTTTATTATGCCCTGTACAGTTCTGTTTATTAAACTACTTTGATTACCGTTTTATTTACCGTAATTTGAGTTTAATAAAATATTGTTTGTTACCTCTTCCCCTGCCAACGCGACCAAAAAGGACCTACCGTAATTATTTTGTTGGCCTTATTGAAATATTTTTTATGCACCGGCTTCTACTGATGCAGGAGCTTTAATTATAGTGATTGTCCAGTCCATTTGTCCATTCATTTGTCCCATTGAAAAAATTAACCAAGACTTTAAATTTGCAACGCTTTTAAATTTGGCATTCTTGTTTACCATTATGAACAGCTTGCATTGTCATAGCCATGTGACACTATCCAGCATTTCATCAGAATTATTGCCCCTCATTCATTGAGCTAGTTATTATGGACAAGGGCCTGTATTCATAAAGCTCCTAAGGGGAAAATATTCCTTAGGTTGATATATTTACCTAAGGTTTTATAGGAATTCCCTTAGTTTTATATGATTACACCTTAGATATCTGAAACATCATTAAGAAGGTTTCAGATATCTATATCTATAGAAATATTTTTCCCTTAGGAGCTTTATGAATACAGGCCATGGCTTCCACTTGGGGCAAAATGGTTATTGAATGCAGTCGTGTTAATCATACTGATTTTGACAGCGTCCGTCAAGTCGTCTGTACTTATTCAAGCAGTTTTTATCAGATCATCTTTAAACTTGTTGGCAATGATAATTATTATTTAGGCAAGTTTGATTACAGTTAGCAATTATTATATTTCTTATAGTTCCAGGTCACTGCTGGACAATTTGACTAGGTTTTCTCTGTTTGACTGAAATACACTCATATCTTCAACTTTACTTGTTTCAGTTCTTTGAAGAGATCATGTGACACAATGGAAGATGATCATGTGACCAAGTCACTGAAAACAGAATCTACTTTATCTCATGTGTGATATGCTCCTCTTGTTTGAAGAGATCATGTGACACCATGGATGGTGATCATGTGACACCATGGATGGTGATCATGTGACACCATGGGCGGTGATCATGTGACACCATGGACGATGATCATGTGACACCATGGACGGTGATCATGTGACACCATGGACGGTGATCATGTGACACTATGTATGAAGAGATCATGTGACACGATGTTTGAAGAGATCATGTGACACGATGGATGGTGATCATGTGACACGATGTTTGAAGAGATCATGTGACATGATGGATTGTGATCATTTGACCAAATCATGATGTGCGCCTTTTGAACATGTTATGCTTGCCAATCTATTGCTTAAATACATCAATCTGATCATGATCTTACATGTAACACTTCGAACATTAACGTAACACCTCGGATGTATCAAGGACTCGACACCTTGTGTGACTGACTCACTGGAAATCTCAAATGTTCATGGGAAAAATATTTATTTTCACTCTTTGCAATATATCAGGGCTGTGATTTTTCCTCCTTTTGTATCTAATTTCTGCCCTTTTGTCTTAAAATCTTTGAAACAAACGGGTCCAGATTCAGTCTGACCTACTCAAACATTTGCAAGGGTGATGTGGTTGGGGGGTAGTGTATTTCAGCCTTTCTTGCTCTTAGAGCAATCACACCTATTTATGCAATGGTGTAATTTTTTTATACCATTACAGCAAACATTGCTGGCTTAGAATCAGAAGGTCCTATGCGCCACTCACGACCTAACAAGGTTGATACATATTTAAAATCTACATCATAAGATGCTTCTTATGAGTCTGTTTTCTTGAAAATCTGAACTTGTCATGTTGGCCAAACTGAAGTTGAAAAGAGTGATTGCCAGACAGTTTTTCTTGTTTTCTCAAAATATTGATTTTGTAGTTAAGCCAGCGATATATTTCTCATCCAATGCATAAATTATTATTGAAAGTAATGATAATCATTAATAATGATTAAGCGACATAAATGATTGCTTTTACTGCCGGCTTGTTTTCAGGCTATTTTCAATGTATGTGTTCTATTCTATTTATGCATGTTTGTTAAGTTATTATCTAATACTGTTAAATTTTTACCTTGTAATAATCTATCCTATACATACTCAGCAAACGTAATAACTTTACATCACATCAGTCTGGATTTCTCTAGTTTTATAGCTTGGAGAATTTGACCTGATCCTGACCTTTATACTTGAATATATTACTAGGTTCTTGCTAAAATGAATGTATCATTTTCCACAAAAGCAAATTGTGCAATATCGGCATTTCAGATTTGTATTTGTAACTTAGTACTACACCTCGAGTATCATGATACTCCCCACTGATGAAAAGATACAGCTAGGGTTATAAATATAGGCAAAATATCTGCTGTTATATTATGTTTATGAAAGGTCAGGATCGTGTCAATTCCTCTAGTCTTACAATGTATAATGATCATTTTGTCACTTGATTTACTGTAGCAGTGACTATGAACATGCTGGTAGAGTGTCCTGATTCGAGTACAAGTACTGCTATTAAAGTGGAGTTACTTCTATTTTCGTTGTTAATTACCATGGGAGACTGGACTCTCAAATGAAATCACAAAATAGAAGCATAATTTTTACTTTATTACTGTAAAATTACAAAAGCTTGAACTTCATATTTTTGTCTAACTTTTATTTGAGCAAATTCTCAATTTGAGTTGAGATTTCTGCTTGAGATGCTTCGGGAGATCGGGACCAGGAATGAGGTGTCAAGATTAAAATAATATGTAAAACCTTGTTTAACACTCAACCCACCAACCAACAACAAAATTGTTAACTGTAAACTATGAACATTGTTTTTACAACATATGAAATATTCAACAACAGAAAATCACAGGACTTTTCAGATTTGCACGAACATGTGTTTTCGGAAACAAATAAAAAAACAGCCATGTTTACTGTCATGTAAAGTTTGAACTTTTGCTGAGTATATTAAGTTGTTATGGTTTTGATATATACACAATGCATGGTGAGTTAATGTTTTGGATTGTTAGTGAAAATGTTGTTCTTTTATACTTAGTTTAGGCCAGTTACTTTGACAGTAGATATTAGTACCTAGATTATCATCTGTGGCTATTATTGTGGTTCACAACTCTGATGTGAGGTGCAGGAGCAGAAAATGTTGGTTTGTCCATTGCAACTCAAATCCATGAAGGAGAAATGCTTTCAAAACATGAAGTTGAAAATGAATGATAATCTATTGATTTGTTTCTATTAGCCTTGCTGTGTTTATATACATTGTTAAATGTGCATGTGTAACCGTGGTGTTTTAAGGTGGATATCGTGCGAGACCTACTATATACTGTAAAATCATTCATTTTCTAGGGGGAGTAAATTTCATCGTTAGCCTTTATCCGCAAAATCAAATCCCACCGAACATTAATTTTGACCCTTTTATTTATTACCTGAAACGCAAGATCCACGAATTAACGTCACATCGAAATGATCTTTTTTAGGAAAACCATGAAATTTTGTCCCATCGAATTTAAATTTTTTACAGTAAGTGGTTAAAGTGTATATAGCTATATCGGACGATTTTTAAAAAAAATATTAAAAATCTGAAAAACAATTATGCTTTAATATCCATTAGATCGTTTTTCGCTTCAGTTTTTACAGAAACTCTCTCTGTGATTTATTGGACAAGTGAACTGTCCATTTTCATATGAAAGTGTTCTAGAACACCCTATGAAATTATAAGAATCTTCTTTTTTTGACGATTGAATCAAAGTACACGGACCCATCCAAAGTTTTAATTTGTAATTATGTTAGTCTAGTATCATACTAAAAATGATGCAAGTAATTATTTTGTCATTAAAGGACTGTTAGAATATAGCTCTATACACTTTAAGTTTTATGAACTAACATTTCCACTAGGATATATATTTATCTACTAACAGCGCTACAAAGGTATAGGTTTGTATACCAAACGCTTATATTTTTGCACGCTGATTACTGTAAAATAATTTAATTTTGTGGTTTTGTTAAAAATTACCATTTCGATGGGACGTTTGTTCGTGGATTTTGCATTTCAGATAATAAATGAAAGGGTCGAAATAATTGTTCAATGGGATTTGATTTCGTGATGGAAAGGGATCCATGAAATTTAATCCCCCATGACAATTAATGATTTTACAGTATGTAATTTGAAATATTGTCTCAACTTTTTTACCCACTGAAATATCCATCTGTACAGTAAAACATGCGTCTGAAAACTACGAGACTACATGTGCTGGGTACTAGTGTTGTTATAGTTTTAAGTCTGATACTGTAAAATCATTAATTTTCGTGGGGGGGTAAATTTTGTGGATTTCGTGGTTCACCTCAATCACTAACTTTAATCCCAACGAACATTAATTTTGACCCTTGTTTTACCCTACCTGAAATGCAAAATCCACGAATACAAATCCCCAACGAAATTGTCTTTTTTACCAAAACCATGAAATTTCGAAATTAAATGATTTTACAGTATTTTAAAATCATAAGTATTTGAGGGATGTTTAATTTTATGGATGATCTCAACCTCAAATTTAAATCCTCGCAATTATAAATAATTTCTTTAGTGTAGTATATGACTTACTGTAGTGGATAAGATACAAGTATCTTTGAAATTACGTCCCCACGAAATGGTCTTTTTCAACAAAATCACGAAATGTTGTCCCCTTGAAATTAAATGATTATTCAGTGTTCAATGGAAAAACCCTGGTTTTAAAACGAGGGGAAATGGGCTAGGTGTATACACGCATGTGTAGTCATGTATCTTGAAGTTTTGTTATTGCATACAAGTTTAAGTTGAGGTATATCCTATGTTTGAAAGCCTTGCTTTGCTGGAATTTACATATTTCTTGTTTTGATGCATTGTTTCACTTATATTGAATAAAATTACTCAAAAACAGTTAAACTTATTTGTTGATGTTTGTCTTTTAGTTACTGAAAGTTACTGTTGGAAAGAACTGATTCATCGATGTACAATGCAGAACATTCAGCTAATCTTTGACTGTCTGTCATATAGTTCAGCTAATATATACTCCTAAAAAAATTTAAGGACCATTGTTTCAAATTCCTATTTTATAATCATTCATATATTTATATTTATTCTGTTTAGGTTTTATTTTACTTAATGTATTGGATAAATGAAAAACACAACATATCGTGCGTTATTGCACAGGTAACATGTATTTTTTTCTTTTGAACCTGTCTCCTCGCGAAATGACGTGTTTTGCGGACCATTCACTGCAACTGGCACTCCTGAAATTTTGCTCTTTCAGCTAATTTTCTGGTAAAATTTGGGTAGTTATTGACTTTAAAAGTGATAATACGCCAAAATTACCCTAAGGAGGAATATGCCAGTTGGTGACATTGAACGAAGTATCAAAATGGTACTGGCCGGACAGGGCTCGATTCACCTTGGATGCCAATGTAACGTCGGTCATACGGAGGACGGTCGTTCGTGGAAGAGGTACCTGGGCTCTGGGTATGTTGATAAGTGCCTAAGAAGATTCCATCCGAGAGAAAAAAAGGAATGTGAAGATCGTTATATTGTTAACATTACATTACACAGGGGTTCGAACCCGCTAAACAGTTGAATGTTCAATTCCGATCGATATCTGGGGTTCGTATATGTGAACAAACTTTTAGATACACATGCTTCACACAACAAATATTGATGTTTGTGTTCCTGCTTGTCGCCCAGAATCGACCACAGTACTTAGGTTATTAAGACGTAAATTTTCTGCGGAACCCCGAAACATTACTTTAGTCAGGGTCGGATCTGCTCTGTCAAAAGGCACATCAACATTTTGTGTTGACTTTATTTATGCAAAATGAAGTTAAAAAAAAAAAAGTTACCAATTTTCTAGGGCTCTTTTCAGCTGTTAGGCCGCTCAAGCACCCTTTGACATTTAAACTTCCCCTGTTCATTGGGCTACCTATGGAAACCTACACTCGTGCCTCCCTGGGAAGACTATTTCTCTCCTGTGGTGTGGCAGCCAACATCGATCTGCGGCACCTCTCGATCCCGAAGCGCGCGCCCTACCTTTAGGCCACCGCTCCCCACTCAAGTGTTTAGCGGCAGAAAAAAACTAAATATACCGGGATTGGTGAACCAAGGAAACTACAGGTTAGATGGCCTGTTTGTTGCGGAAAAGTCTATGAGGGATATACAGATCCGTGTGTCATCCAAACTGGTGTTCGATGGGTGTTTGCTATCATGATAACGTTTCATATGAATGTGTACGACCGACGCCTTTTATGGTGTGATGTTATAAGGTCAGGACTTTTGCTAATGGATGCTAATGTCCGTTCGCAGAGGGCTCAAGTGGTTACTGAGCTTCGAAAACACGGGGGTAGAGTGCTAGTTGACTAGCCTGTTCGGGTTTTCTGACTTTATTCCGTTAGAGCATGCATGCGAAATGTTACAGAAAATATTCAGTGCAAGAAATATCCAATAACTGACCCATGGAACGGGCACATGCACTCATTATGACGAGAAGGCCAACATTCCCCTATCTGCACAATGATCTTAATTCGCAGCTTCAAACACATGTGTAGAGCTGTTATGGAAGCTAAAAATGGTCATTTGTGGTTTTGAAGTTAGTAAGGTTTTGAATTTAATGTGTTTCGACACCGTTTGTAAAACATCATACCCCACCCACCACTATGCAACGTTGACATTATGATAGTGACCTCACCTCCTGATCTAGCACGTGTTTAATCGTGTTAATCGCACTTGTGTTAGTTTAAATTTGTCAATTTAACATATTGCTACTTTGATATCCAAAGTTGTTTTGTTGCTTGTAATAACATTGATCGAATCTTAGCCCTTTCAATATGTGGTCCTTTAATTTTTTTGAGGAGTATACATACCCCACACCAGGTCTCTCCATGCATATCCCATATCGAGATTCCCTTTACAGACCCCACACAATTAAAGAGGCGTTCCCTATAACTTTGATCATTTAAATCGATTCAGGAATATTATACATTAGATAGGAATCATTATTGCTTAAATTTTAAACAAAAAGCTCCCACTAATTACAAAAAAACAACGACAATATATTTCCGTAACAAGCCAAAACAGTCACGAGTTGTTTCCCTTTGACCACATAATAATAAATCACTGGGAGCAATAAATTATTATTTGTGTTTTTTACCATATTTTGACATTATAGAGACATGTTTGCGCTCGCTTTCTTCAGACAAATTATGATAATTGATAGTGCTTTGTACATTTAGCTCATTTAATGTGATAGTA
The DNA here is from genome assembly GCA_963678985.1 of Spisula subtruncata. Lineage (NCBI taxonomy): Eukaryota > Metazoa > Mollusca > Bivalvia > Venerida > Mactridae > Spisula > Spisula subtruncata. Next base: position 40,839,334 of record OY787667.1, on the reverse strand, counting down.
GAGAAAAATGTGCTAGTTATAGGGAATGCCTCTTTAAGTAATTAAATCAATTTTATCAAATTTTGGTATACTATGTTGAGTTTCTAATAAGACACAATTTATCATATTAGATCGATCAGCACAAAAACTGACTTCGACAGCTCTGGCTCTTCATCATCATTTTAGAAAATCATGCACGGACCTGGGCACGAAGGCCTTTGTACTCCCAGTTGGCTGAGAGATGCTTTTTGTTTTAAATCCAGAGAAGTACTATGTTCGAATTATTTTAAGTTGGTAAGAGTGACTTCCCCGAAAACTTAAGGGAGAGAACTTTGAGTGCAAAGTTACTTCCCTTCAAAAACAGGGTAAGTAACTGTGTTCGACTTATTTTAGTCAGTGCTCAGTTATTTCCCCTGACAAATAAGGGGAAGCAACTGTGATTGACTTTTTTAAGTCAGTGCAGATTTACTTGCCTTCGCATATCAGGGGAATCAACTGTGTTTGACTTTTTTAATCAGTGCAGAGTTAATTCCCTTTACAATATCAGGGGAAGCAACCGTGTTCTACTTTTTTAAGTCAGTGCAGAGTTACTTCCCTTCGCATATCAGGGGAATCAACTGTATTTGACTTTTTTAATCAGGGGGAGCAACTCTGCACTGACTAATTTAAGTCAATGCAGAGTTATTTCCCTTTGCAAACCAGGGGAAGCAACTGCTTTTGACTTATTTTAGTCAGGGCAGAGTTACTTCTCTCGGCAAACCAGGGGAAGCAACTGTATTCAACTTATTTTTAGTCAGTACAGAGTTACTTCCCTTTGTTAATCAGGGGAAGCAACTGCGTTTGACTAATTAATGTTAGTGCAGACTTACTTCCCTTCATTTATCAGGGGAAAACTCTGCACTGACTAATTTAAGTCAATGCAGAGTTATTTCCCTTTGCAAACCAGGGGAAGCAACTGTGTTTGACTTATTTTAGCAAGTGCAGAGTTACTTCCCTTTGCAAACCAGGGGAAGTAACTGTGATTGACTTATTTTTAGTCAGTACAGAGTAACTTTCCTTGCCAAATCAGGGAAAGCAACTGTGTTTGAGTTATTTTTAGTCAGTGCAGAGTTACTTCCCTTTGCAAACCAGGGGACGCAACTGTGCTCGAAGTAGGTAAGAGTTACTTCCCTTGACAAATAAGGGGAAATAACTGTGCAAGACTTATTTTAAGTAGGTAAGAGTGACTTCCCCTGAAAACCAGGGGAGAGAACTGGGTTTTTTCAAAAAGCTGGGACGATAAATCTCAATTGGAAGTGTTACTTCCCTTTGTAAACAATAAAATATCACAATGGTAAAGACATAAAATACTGCTTAATTTCTTGAAACATACTTCATACATAGTGCCTATGATATAACGTTAATGTACTTTCATGTGTAATAAATCTTACGATTCATTTATTACAATGAGATTTTAAGAAAAGCTGTGCTATATATTATTTATTTGTCCTTTATTTCGACGTTACGTGTAAAAAGATGAAAAAATTAGACAGATATTACTGCATATTTTTATCTATATTCGAGATACTGTATACGCTAATATTTCCGCGTGTCGAAAAGTTCGCGAATTTGAAATTCCGGACGTTTCGCTTGCAGAAATGTTAGCAAATAACTGGAAATTTGCGTAATTATAGCACGTCGTAAAAATCACAAATACAGTCTGATCCACAAGCCCAAAAATCTGCTCATTTTTTAGCTGGCCTGTACTGTTAGTTCAGTAATCACCATGAAACATTATAGCATTATGATGGGGTCACTGTGGTCAGTTTCACAGCATGAAGGCAATGTAAGATCAACTTCCTGATAAACTCCAGATGTTTATTTTTGCAGAGGTACTTTGCTTATCCAGCAGATGTTTGATAAGATCTTTGATGAAACCCTAACGTATGCTGGGAGATTAATAGCTCACATGCTGTGCGAGGCTGACCCCTAATACTTAGCAAGTACTTGATAAGTGGTTTACTGCCCAGGACATAACTGTACACCCTTCATCGCTAGTGATGAAATTCTGGCATAAAAGCATAGACTGTATCAGCATCTGTCTTAGGGGTCCTATAAAAAATCCAGATTACCGAAAGGTATGGGACGATACGAGGACCTTATAAACTCATATCAAATCAAGCATCTGTCTTAGCAGAAAACTGACCATTACAATATTTATCATGTTTGTATCCGGATCAATACATGTATCTATCGAATAAGAACAACAAGTGAGCTTGCATATTGCATGATGAACGTATGAATCAGGAACAGGTAAGACAATTTGATATACTATTTATATGTTTTATTAATATGAATCTAAACATAATTTATTTGTTTCAAAGACCTAAATTACAGAGATTGGAAACATTTCCCAAGTCTCACGATATCTCGTGGCTGGTCATCTGAAATCTCGCGAAATCTCGTAATTTATGTCTTTGTGTGTTTTAACAATTTAACTTATTAAATAATCTGGTTAATCCGTTATGTTATGCTTGGTCATAAAACATACACATACAGGGTACATGTTACCCTTTAAACTTTGAAAGATAGCAAGTAAAGCGTGGATTGTAAATTAAGTACAATTAATATAAGCAATGTATTTTACATATTTTAATACTTAAAAAAAAAATCTGTTCGCGTTTATTGTCGGTGAATAAAACACGGGCAGGAGTTCGGTTGCGGAAAAATTAAATCACGAGTGCGTACGAATGCCCGTGTTTTATTCACCGACAATATACAAGAACAGAGTTTTTATTTCGATTCTAAATACTATAATATCCCGCACTATTTTATTTTTTTAACTGCGCGCATTCCATTTTCACCCATTTGACATTGAACATAATTCCACGATGAAATTAAGTGGCTTATTAGCTGGTACAATTACCTCCCGCGTTAATGAAAACGACCTTCGTAATTTTCTGAAGGAAATACCACAAGTTAAACATTGAAACAATTTTAATAACACGAGTATATGGTATCTATTTCATAAAATGAAAAATATAAATGGATTGATTATCAGAAGCTTTAATAAAACTTGGTTTCTAGAGAACATTGGAGTTTCTAAAAACATGTAACATGATAACAACGTTTTCTACTCATTTATATATTAGTATGTAGATTAATGCGTTCTTAATTAACAACCCATCCCTATATTAGACGTTTTTGTCTTGTTACATTTTAGGGGTCTTTTAATTTTTGATATAAAAACTTTACAAAATGATCGTGTTTGTTAACCCATACTGTTATAATTTCAAATGTTTTGAAATAAAATATAGGATTTGATTGATAAAAGAACCCTTAATGAATAGTGAAAATTGAGACTGCTTTTAAGTATATACGAAATGTTACTTTTCTCTTCAGAGAAAGTATCTAGTAAATTTATTAGAATGGGACTGTAATGTTATGATTTATCCAGCTGGTTGCTTAATTGTCAATAAATTATTCTTTTTTTTTATTCAATTTAGATATTGTCAATATTTTATGTATTATACGATATGTATAACATTCCAAATATAACGTGTTTCTGTTTTGTTCCTTGTAAATTACTGATAGTGACCCTCTGTTTAAAATATTTCTTGTATAACAGTGCGTGACACCTTGTACATATGATTATATTCATTATTGATAGATTATTTGCATTATACAATATCAGGGTGGACATACCAAGTGGTGTGTGACGTAATTTTTTGCTAAGACGACAAGAAGAAAATTGTCAACAAAACGAGAAAAACAGTCGTAAGTATTTTATTCGTTGATCAATTTTCACGAGACTAACCCCACGCTCAAGCCCAGAAAGAATAGTATGCATGTCACTGAATGATTTGGCACAAAAACCAACAGTTTTTTCCAGAAAGTGGCTCAACGGTTTGAAATGGACAAAATCTGAAAAGCAAAGACGACAAGAAAATATTTATTTTATCATTCATAGCTCTTTTGAGCATAATAATGCAAAATGCGTACTACCGACATGTATAACAATGTATTAGAAACAACCTGTTAACACAATTAAGCATTATATGGTCCATTTCATGAAATATTTTGTGAAATACATAATTCGTCTGAAAATGCTAAGACGACAAGAATGGAAAGACGACAAGAAGATTTATAAATCAACATTTAAAACTGGTATAAACTCCTTAATTCATTGTCTTATTAGTATAGTAAGTTAGGTGATTCCCGTTCACAGTCATTTAGGTCAAGAAGAATTCATCACGTGTTACATTACCTGCTTAAGTTGCTGCTTTTATTACGATACCACAATATCGCTGGCTTAGAAGGAGAAGATCGTAAGTGCCACTTACGATCTTATAAGACTAATGCATATTTCAAGTCTACGTCATGAGGCGCTTCTTATGAGCCTATTGCCATGGAAATTGGAACTTGTCATATTGACCAAACTAATTTTTAAAAAGCTTGTTTTACCATAAATAAAGAGTGATTGTCAGACAGCGTTTCGTATGGCGTGTCAGACGTTGCAAAATTCAATTACTGTCTATGTTTGTGGTATATTCGTATATATATGTTATATAAACTCATATATACATTGTAAAATGTTATATATATATGGTATTTTATCATATATGTTCCATAAAGTTATATATATATTTGGCAAAAACCATATGTATGTGGTATATTTCTATATATATGTTGTATAAAGTTATTTATATTGTAAATTAGCGTATGTATATTCTATAAAGGCGTATTTATTGTAAAAGTTTTCATATATATATTTTTATTCATATATATATATAAAAATTGTTCATATATAATTTTTTTGGTCGTATATATATGTTCTATAATTGCATATATAATATTTTTTGATCGTATATATATGTTCTATAATTGCATCTTGGGAAGTGTTTACATAATGATTTGAAACGAAGGAACTAAGGACATATAGACAGTTGGTAGAGGATCAATGGATAAAGAAGTTAGGTACCAGAACACCAGAGGGATGTAATGTGCGTTGCTACAATATATAGAACTGTGTACCCATATAACAAAGATACAAGGATAAGTTATACTGGCTGGAACTTTGCATACTAGCATTTGGGTAATAATATGTAATTGTGTGACAGGAATAACTTATAGAAGAACAGTGATAATGTATAGTTTGGAGAATTTGACCTGATCCTGATTTTCATATGTTTGACCTAAAACATGTTTCCTGTTTTGAAAATCATTCTATTAACTAATCTCAAAAGTTTGATTGGCATAAATATAATACTTTAGGTATTTGTGTGATGTTCCCCGGATATGGAGGCATTCTCTTTTTTCTATTGTGCTTATAAAAAATATATATGCATCATATCGGCTATGAAAATTCAGGTGAAATGAGGATCGGCATCATGTCAAGTTCTTAATACTATACATGGTATTAGTTGACTATGATACACAGCTAAATGAACTTTTTATTGGAAAGGTATTTTTCTGTAAAAAAAGAATACAATTGCAAGAAATTATTATGTGGAATGTACAATGTTTTTAAATAATGTTTCCGGTATATATGTATAAATGTGAGATTATGTGAATGTATGAATGTAAGTTTGTATGGGGGTGTAAAAGTAATTTTATGTATCAGAAAGTTAGTCTGAGATGTGAATGAACATGAACATAAGGTATGAGTCTGTATGAGAGTAGTAACAGCAATTATCGTGTATTTTGATGTTATATGACGTGTATAATGTGAGGTTTTGTCTTGATTTGAAAGAGTGAGATTGCAAGAGAATGTATGTATGTATGAGGTGATTTAAGTTGATATTATATATGTACATATGCATGAGTGGTAATTATATGATATGATATGGATGCAAGAAGAGTAAATGTCTGTAAAAGTACGGGAAATGACGTGACGTCATTTGGTGCGTTATGATACAGGAAATGACGTCACGTCATAACAACATTATGAAAAATTTAAAATGGATGTAACTTGAGTATATGAAATTGAAATATATCCTGAAGAAGGGCATGGGCCTGAAAATTCGATTTACGAGTCAGTTATTTGTTATACAACGAACATTTCTTTCCTATGAGAGACAATTAATATAATATATTTTGTTCATAAGTTCTATGTAACATATTTGTAGTTTTGAATGAAACATCAAGTTAGAAGACTTGCTACTTGCATAAGCCAATTTTACGGTCATGTTATACGCCTAACGGTGTATTTACGTATTTGCAACCTACTTAATATAACTCACACGAGGCCCGTCTGTGAATCTGACGAAGTACATGTTATTGTTGTACATTATCATATGGACCTTCTAAGTACTTTTTTTAACTCACTTCTGATGTTGCTGACATTTCGCCAATTAGTTATACTTGTATTTAAAGCGACAGAAAGAAACCAAGAAATGGACATACCTGATTTAACGGTATTTGCCGCTATTTTTTCGAATGGGATAGTTACTTAATAAATTATTAGTATCACTTATTGAATCGACTATAAATTTTGTATGCAAATACTTCATCCTTTACGTCAGTGGATCGTTTAACTGCAGCAGAACAGTTAATGAACTTTATACAGTGGTTGCGATTTTAGACTGAGTACATGCTATAACAAATAGCAAAATCACGCGGACATTTCAAGATTTCATATGATAGATTGAGCTTAAGCAAAAATAGTTAAGAATACAAATGTTCAGGTGGGCATGGTTTAACTTCAGTGCGTGTTCTAATTATTTCAATACATGTATTGACAGTACTGTTAACTGAAGTAAGCCATCCATGCTATAGATTTAGGGATTAATATCAGTTTAAATTTTTGAGTTTTAAATCTTCTTGTCGTCTTTCCATTCTTGTCGTCTTAGCATTTTCAGACGAATTATGTATTTCACAAAATATTTCATGAAATGGACCATATAATGCTTACTTATGTTAACAGGATGTTTCTAGTACATTGTTATACATGTCGGCAGTACGCATTTTGCATTATTATGCTCAAAGGAGCTATGAATGATAAAATAAATATTTTCTTGTCGTCTTTGCTTTTCAGATTTTGTCCATTTCAAACCGTTGAGCCACTTTCGGGAAAAAACTGTTGGTTTTTGTGCCAAATCATTCAGTGACATGCATTTCATTCTTTCTAGGCTTGAGCGTGGGGCTAGTCTCGTGAAAATTGATCAACGAATAAAATACTTACGGTTGTTTTTCTCGTTTTGTTGACAGTTTTCTCCTTGTCGTCTTAGCAAAAAATTACGTCACACACCACGTGGTATGTCCACCCTGAATATGACACTCGGGTCCTTATCATTGATCAATAACTTATCAGGGGGTCAGCTTGACCAATACATTTCAGATAATTATTTTATGACATTTGTTTTGACAAGTTGTAATATAGTTTTTAAAATGTTAACTGGACTGTCACATATTGAATATACGGCATTTAACAATGTGATATTTGTAAATGCAACATTTACCTTTTAGTCGAGGGCTTCAACTGGTGTACATGGTCGTAACAACATTCTTAATGTCATTTATGACAATTGACAACTCTTGATAGATCCTCTATATAATTAATGTTTCTCTATGTAATGAATGCCATCAACACTTAAAGGACCTCACTGGAAATATTCAATCGACTCGCCATAGTGTTTTCGTGAATATTTATGAAAAGTCTAGCCGAAGTGATAAATAAAACTTTCCAAAACACGCGATAAGTACTATAATTATGGATAATAAAACGTCTCTTCAAATAATGAGACAGATGGTCGACAAAGGGTCAGGCTTAATCAATACAATAGTACAATGTAAATCGAGAGAAGGCTCCAATTTCACCGCGAAATTTCACTGAGATTGAGCCCGAGGAGGTACATGGTTTCAGTATTTGCTAAATTCTTATTTCACAAACCTTGAAGTCACAGGTAACTACTAATTAGACGATTGGAAAAAGAAAAAAAAGCGAAATACAACAAAAACAAAACAAGGGAAAATGAAAAAAAATCACAAAAAATGTTTTTAAATTATCTTTATCAATGGTACAGTTACATGTGCTTGAAGTAGTCCATGTACCTATGCCATAGAGCTTGAATTATTTGTTTATCCCGGGCGGATGGGCCACTTCCGGTCGAGTGTAGGATAAAAGCCCCTACGGACATAAGCCCCTACGCTCATTTTTATACATGAGGACATAAGCCCCTATGCATTTTTTTTACACTAGGACATAAGCCCCTACCTAGTTTTTTTACATTAGGACATAAGCCCCTATGCATGTTTGTTTGCAACATGAACAACTCAGCCATGTACCAGTGTCTACAAGTTCAATTTTTTTTAAGTTGTAATAAAATATCAAATGAGACACAACATAATAATAAATAATTATTATATTTATAACAAGTATCTATGAACAAAAGAGTGTTTAGGGGAATGTTACAAACAGATAAGTCACCACAATACATGATAATTGATCTTATTAAGCATTTTGCAGACAAATTATGTTTCAATTTACTAATTCTGTTCCTAAAATTAATGCATATTTGTAACAAATAAACCGTAGATACAATAGAACAGTTTGTACAATAATTATTTCTTAATTAACTTTTTAATAATAGAAGAAAACATAGAACAGTACAAACAAAACATGCATAGGGGCTTATGTCCTAGTGTAAAAATATGCGTAGGGGCTTATGTCCTAGTGTAAAAATATACGTAGGGGCTTATGTCCTAGTGTAAAAAATGCATAGGGGCTTATGTCCTCATGTATAAAAATGAGTGTAGGGGCTTATGTCCGTCCCCCCTTCCGGTTATCATCATACTTCAGTCATACCAAAAAAATAATATCAGTATGTGTGATCAGGCCCCGATCTCCCGAAACATCTCAATTTTGAGATAAATCTCATCTCAAAGATTGTCAATGTGTCGTTTTGGTAATTTCTAAGGGAGGATGGACCCTAAATTAGCATCTACAGTTGAAAACAGCAAAATGCTATTATTTGAGCCGTTCTCCAGGAAAACCGGGCTTATTGACAAAATTACGAAAATCATGATAATAAATCGTTATAAAGACGAGACTCTTATGAACACTTTCTGAAAATTTGAACGAATTATTACATAAATTAACGAAGTTATAGACTTAGGAAATAGATCTTAGTTTTCCGTGATATACCGGCCAATATATCACGGTTTGGAGTTCATATGCGTAGGAATTAATCACGAAGGCCGTAGGCCTGAGTGATTAATAACTATGCATGTGAACGTGTGTATTTCATAAAAACTAAAATGAATCGATAAATGCAATTCACGTTGCAATACTACGGATATAATTAAATAACTAAAGAAAGAACGCTACGCAAATAAAAGTTCGCACAACGTCACGTTAACGTTGACGCCAAATAAACGTCATACAATCCATGACGTCATGTGATAAACAAGACGTAAATTCCATTCATAAAAAGCGTTATTTATACGTGGGAGGTAATTCAACAGCCAAAAAGTAGTACGGCAAAAACTGTGATATACCGGAAATTTAACCACGGTACAGTCCTATACGTTTACACGGAGCTAAAAATAGACAGTGATAGAATTTTGAAACTAACCACTCCCGCCAAGTTTTTGAGTGACGTCGCAAACGTCATTCGAGCGTTATTTGATGTAACGTTAACCATCATTTCATAAACCCAATATTTGATGAATTATTGACGTAAACTTTTCAATTTTTTTGTCACATTTTAGAATAATATTCTAATTTTAATAAAACACGACAAAATTGTGAATGTTTGCTTAAAGGGAAAAAAAGTTGCTATTTTTAACCACTAACCCCTTGTTTTTCTCAATTTGGATAGTTTTTGGAAATTGGTCACCATAGCAACGACGGAAGTAATTTTATCATAATTTACCAGATAGTTTTAATCTTTAAGATAGTACTATGATATCCAACTACTTACGATTAAATCGATGAACATAACTTTTTTCTCATTTTAGATCTATTTCTAAACATTATTAAATAATAACCATTGTTATGTCAATAAGCCCGGTTTTCCTGGAGAACGGCTCATTTGTATATTCCAGTAATGTTAAATGACTTCTAACTTCAGATTTATTAGAAATCCAGACTCTGATTGGGACAAAATTCCAATTTGAGATGAGATTTCTGGCGTACATTTATCTGTCATATGGAGGGATCCACCCTACGTATTAAGAATATTAATATTAACATCATTTATACTAGCAATGTCTAGTAAACTATTCAAATGTGCCACCAAACGACAAATGCCATTGTCAGACGACTATGGTTTATTATAAACATGTACAAATAAGGTATATATTTTACATATTTCAATAATTGTAACATATTTATCTCTTCAAAATCCTCGAAACGATAATAATAGTTTAGTTGCTTGATCTCTTTAATAACTGTTTTTCTCTGACGGCACCACCATGTGTAATAGTTGGCAGTGTATGGTGTAGAAAAACGTACATCTTTTCTCTTACCATGTGAAAGTTTTCTTTGTATATGGGTCCTACCATTCGTCCCGGATTAGCTGCAACAGAAAGAATAATCTATTCTGTACAAAATAAAAGTTATTTGATGAAACAATTCAATGAATTGACAAAGTTATGGTCAGTTGAAGTTCCCTCGTCCGACTTTTAACACTAAAACAATATTTGAAACCTAGCTAAGGTATAGGGATGTGTCGACTTGCGACTAATTTGAAGGATTGGGTATGAGGCCTCAGTAGAACCCCTGGGCCCTTATTCTCCAACGACGTAAGTCTGAAATTCAGACTTAGACTTTAAATTGCCAAATATTCTATTCACTCTCATGATCTTACAAATGTACTGATTTTGAAATAAATGGGTAAACATGTTCAGTAGGTAACAGAAAATAATCAGATAAAATTTCAAATGGTTAAATATAATAGCAAAGAAATGGCAGTGATTTTAAATGCTGTCAATTTTAAGTCTAAGTCTGAGTTTGAGACTTACAACGTTAATAAGGCCCCTGTTTGTGATAGCAGAACATAGATATTTGATAACAATGCACTTTTTTGGACACCCCGTATAATAAATTACGCACATTTTATCGACAGCTGTATGTACCTACGATCGCTTGAGGTCTGAATTCATTCCTCCACAATAGCAGAACCTGTTCAATCAATACGATGTACTGTAGTATATAGAATCCCTGAAAATATCAATAATTGATACTGTAACACTTGGACCACATGTGACAGCTGTGACAATATCATTGTGTTGTGCACATAATATCAATACTATAATATAATAACTTCATAATTATGCCTGCATTATTATACAAAACAAGATTATACAATTATTCTGGCATAATTACATTTATATAGACCGAGGTAGTTTGCGACATACTATATACCGTGATGTACATGTCTCACCAACGGCCATCAACGGAGCTTCTAGCGTAAACACACCGTTCAACCCGATACATAGAAAACAGTTGATACCTAGAAGACAGTTGTCAGTGTTTATGTACGCAAAACTCGCGGAAGTAAGAATTGCTTGTTTTTATATTCCTTTTGCAGGGTCTGAACAAAACAAAGTGTGTACATTTATTCGCAGTTAAAAGAGGTATCAGTACACAAACTTCTGAGCAAACCCGTGAATTATTTAGGGAGAAATCATGAAAAATATATGCGATTTTTTACAAAAACACGCGTTATTTGAAACTTTGATCCCAAAAAGGTATTGTTTGACAAATTCTTACCCTTTGACTTATACCATGACGAAATTGCATCCACCCCCGTCTATATGCAGATTTACACACTTTTATTCGTCCTTTTCGCCGAGATATAAGAGTTTAAACATGTCATGGTGACATACTTTTGAGAACAATGGAGACAGTTGATGATTAAAAAAGATCACATAGAAATCAGTCGCAAGGGTATAGATGATAACAATGAAGACAGTCTGAACGCAACGTTTTTGGAGAGCAATAACATTGAAATAATTACGGTATACTTAAGTGCCAATGTGTATAACTGGATTTTTATAATGCGCTACCAAACTACCAATGATTTTTTTATAAATCCCATTCACAATCTTACTGACCAAGTTCATCATCACAGACCTGGCTCAAAGTATGAATCGGGACGCAATATATATGCTTGTTTTAGAACATGTTTAAAATAAACGTGGTAAGGTCGGAGAGCTTCCTGACCAACGCAATTCCGTCACGTTTTTTCCACGTTCGCAAATATCCTCTCCGATTGACAACGATTTGTCACGATTTGGACATTTTTATATCTATGTAGAAGCGGGGCCCAGGTTGAGCTCAATTGAATACGATGAACGTAATTAATAAGCAGCTAAAACGCACGTCGACATGATTTAACGAACTAACAACACGTTTATGGACAGCCAATGGCTGTTAACAGTATTATGATTACGACTTTTTTTGTAGTTTGCAGCAATGTTCTTCGTGATTAAGTTCTCTCAGGTGCTAGTTTTTGAACTAGTATCAATGGGGATATACCAGTTCTATACATTCTGTATTTGTTGATGAAAAAAGATACGTTATCTTTGACGTATCATACTCAGTTGTTCTTCTTACATTAGTTATACAATGTGCATGTCAATAAAAAACTAAATTTTACATATATGTTAATTTTAATTGATCACAGATTAACTCGAGGGTCTTGAGATCATACAAGCATCATAATTATTTTAAAAGGAGTAATGGGGCACTAATATAAATGCATCATTCAATTATATTTTGCGAAACTCGTGAACGAATCTGTAAGTATTCGCTCTTCATAAGACCAGTAAAATCGGCTTATTTTTAACTGCCAGAGATTGCTAGTTTCAATAGTATTTCTCTGTGCTATAATTATGATTGATCTAGTTCATATTGTGGTAACCTATCTATTTTTAAAGTACAGTGTATATGAAAGCAAACATCTTACTACTTTACACAGCAAACATATAATAGTATAGTATAGTATAGTATAGTATAGTTTATTCAAGAAAAAGGCATACATGCCTGTCATTCTACATATATATATACATTACAATTTTACATAAATTACAATGGTTAATGGTGATTATGTATTAAAATTATGCATAGATAAGTTGTTTTCAGTTAGTAATAATACATACATATAAATTATTTCTAGTATATTGTTCTGACTACCACAAATGTGGAAAAGTAATTGCATTTTAAATAAAATAATTCTATCAATTATCACTTTATTAGAGTCTACTGGACATAAACATATATTGGTATTAAAATAATATAAATTTATATGAAGTACGCTTATCATAGATGTGTCTTATTATTCAAATGTTAATATGATCTCATTCCCTATAAACACAGGAATCATGTCAACATATATAATGTTTAAAACAGTACTTCTGTCCTTTGTTATAAAATAATTATATAACAATTTAATCAATTTAAACAATTTGCACATCTGTGCACACGCGATAGTACTGCATGTATCAATAAACAGTTATTAGAACAAAGCTTGCTATTTCTTATTACTAATTAACCACGCTATTAAAACTTTCCATATATGCTAAAAAAAGTCCTGTATTCGGTATAAGTTGGACTTTAACATACGATGTATGTGTAGCTTTTATCGAAGACTGTCACTGAAATACCAGGAATGTTTTTTATCAGCAGCATGGGTGTACTTTTTCATTGGTGTCGTCGTAATCCAGAACGGTATTTGTACGACTTACCACAGTCAATACACGGGTGAACCAACTTTCGATGTTGAGCATCTGTATGTCCTCTTAAAGCACTCAAATCACCAAAAGCAGCACCACACACTTTACACACTATTCTGTTTTCTCCAGTACAAACTTTCATATGTGCGTTTCTTCTGAAGCGGTCACGGAACATACGATCACGCCCTGTACATGTATGAGGCTTCATACCTAAATGCTGGTTAAGGTGATCCTGAAATCGATTTCTGATGGGAAAAATCTTCACGTGATGGACTTGCTTATGTGCTTCTAGTTCAACTTCAGTATCGAAAAACCTTACATACATTTACTACATTTGACCTTTGGGTTCATCGTGGTCTTTTAAATGCCTTCACCAAGTATCTCTAGAGCTATAGGATCTTTCACAGATTCTTTTCAGACAAAGACACAAACGACCCGTCTAACGGCCCCTCTGCTTCTACGAGTTCTCCCTCTGCGTCTGACGAATCCATTTGCAACTGCCTAAAAATATAAAACATTCATATACAGTCTCTAGACTATTTAATGGTAAGGGCGATATCATCGGATATGTAGCTGAAACCTGTGTTTTTACATTTATCCCGAGAAAGTCTTATGACAATGGGTTCACCTTAATATCCAAACATTCTTGGAAGCTAATGCAAAGGTATGCTTTTGCTTACAATGAATTTACTGTATTCGCTAATTATAAACGAATATATATGACAACTATGGCTGCTTTAATAAAAGCTAATTAAATCTAGACCAGAAGTTCCACAAATTCCCATCATAATACACATCTGACAGAACGGGAGATTCGTCCGAACTGGTAGTACATGCATGATAACCTTTGATGAATCTTAGATTGGTCACAGAGACGCCATTCCCTTATTTAGTTTGACAGTACACAAAAACAGTTAATGGTACCTTTTTACATGTAACAATGATTTGCCTGTGTCGAGCACACATTATTATTTAACTTATGCTAGACTGGTACAATGTACTAAATCACAGCTTAATGTTATAATATCCACCTAACGTGCTACGCTAGAAACAACCGGAGTCAATACCGTCCCATTTGATATCAATACCGGTAATACACCAGCTAAACAAGAACATCGCATGCACTTCTCAGTAAGTTATATCCGGGTCGCGGAAACATGAGACAATTAATAATACAAGATCATGTAATTAATGCCGACGTTTTGCGGATCGATTTACAACAACAAATTTAAATTGACATATTAGTACATGTGTAAAGTATTGTTATACACTCATGGGTGTAGGAGCGTCCTCAACATGGGGGGGGGGGGCAAACATTTGGCAACTTGGGGTAAGAATTTTTTTTGCGAGCGTAGACAACAGTTACTTGCACTTATACACTGACTGAACGAGCTCTAACCAGATAGGTACAGTTTACGCACTGTCAGAGAGAAAACATGGAAAATAACGTTCTAACACAACATCTATCTGATTACAGAATACACAATGTATTTGACAATGTAAACATTACCGACTCTTGTTTACTAACATTTGTGAGCCATATTATTTTATAGTGAATATTGGTTCAAACCTAATAAACGGTCAGTGCTTATTATTATTAATTATCAAATTGACATTTATGTTCTTCCTTGGAATAATAAAGTGACAACAGCATTTTTAAAAAAGGAGCACATGCGTAACTTAAAACTCATATAAAGGCAATGCTACATATTTATATAATATGATACTCAATACACCGTACTTGCAATACTCTCGCACACAAAAATTATGAGATATCAATCCCCAGTACACCAATGTTGATAAACATGCACTCGATTGTAGGTCATAGTGCCGCCATTAATTATGCTACGAATCTGAAATTTTTAGTATACTTAGATGAATGATATTCAAAGATATCACCCAGTTCACATTTTTAGTTTCTGTCTGTTTAAGGAAAATAAATAACAAAATATGCGCAAGGGTCGTATTTTTCTGTGCGAGCCCGCGTCACAAATGATGATATTTCCCCCACAAACAACGTTTTACATCGAAATAGGTATATATCTAGATTGATATATTATGTACATAGTTATATTAATAACCTACCACTTACAAAAACCCTTTAAAGTAAGAGAAATATCACTTTTACATACCTTTGCCAGCGGTGATTTTCATCCAATATAGCAAATCGCGACTCGCTTAGCTGCAATATCCGGTGTACGTTCCCTACCAGTGGATATTGCACGATTTGCTTGCGGAAATTGATATATTCAAAGCAAGAGCCTTGTAATATATTCTTGCGTAAAGGTCAGGCTCAAGTCAAAATAGCCAAGCTATAAATAAAGTCTTTATCTTCCTCTAGATTTATTAGTCATCATAAAGGATGGAATAACTTTTCCATAATGACAACATATTAAACAACAAGTAAAGTTACATAAATCACACAAATTTTAAAGTTATGAAAGATTAGGCAAGGTATCAAATCAAGGAAATTCTCTCCTCCCCCAAGCTTTAAAGTTTGTAACTTTGTAGTAAAGTCATATAAAAGTCATAAGTAATTTACTTAAATTTAAATGTGGAAAATGGAAAAGGATGTCCACAACCTGTGAATATATGACATACATATTAGTACTTAGTTATCTCCCTTCCTAGGGGCAAGTTTTTGAGGGTACGTGAAAAACTGATAACTGAAAATTAACATTAATCACTAAGAATAATACAAGAACACCATCATGTCTCTCAAATTAAGATTTTAACTCATATTGTCTCTTAAAAGCTCCAGTGCAGCAAACTTAAAGAAAGTCAACACATCATATCAGTATATAAGTCAACACAATGATTTCCACTGTCAGTTAAATGTGATTTTCGACCAGCCCGCCTAGGTGGTAACAGTTCTCTTTCTCCAGCGGTATTGTATGGTTGCAACCTAGCTAATGCTCGCGGTAGCTTATTTGCTACAGTGTCTTGGTTCTTTTTTTAGTAAATGGTTCGGATTGTACACCCTGGACCGGTGGGGGTGTATCAGACTCGACGGCAGGATCCAGGATATGTTGTGGCCCAGGCAAAGGAGTTTCTGGTATCATATCAGGGGCTGTGTCCTCCAAAGTGGTAGGTGTTGGTGACAACTCTGGATTTTGTACATGTTCATGAGTTAGAGATGTGGATTTGGGACACTTTGACACAACTGGTGCAGTCACAAGGGGATCCGCTGGTTTACTTAAGAATGGAGTAAACTTTCTCAAGTGCTGTCTATTCCTTAAAGTTACCCTACCCGTTCCATCTACTCTAACCACGTATTGGTGAAACTGGCGCACCTCAATCACAACACCTGTGCGCTCCCATCGCCTTGGCTGGTTTCCCACAAGATTTTGAATGAACACATGGTCTCCTATCTGCAGTGGGGGTAATTTACGAGTATGTTCAGTCCATTTTTCATGTTCTCTAGAGTGACGTTTAGCCAGTGCTCTCTCCCGATGAGACAGTAACTCCTTCCAAGTCTCGTGTGGTTGATAACGACCCATCAATATTGGGATCGGGTCACGAATAGGTCGTCCAAACAAAATGAGCGCTGGTGAAGCCTTCGTTTCTGGATCAATAGAGTTCTTGTATACCAGCAGTGCTCGCTGAAATTTGTCGGTGTCTAAAGACCCTGTTGCAGATGTGTTGTCTACAAGCATACGTTTAACTGTTTTCACAGCAAGTTCAGCTCTAGAGTTTGCATGTGGGTTCGCAACTGAGCAAAGCCTATGTCTAACGCCCCAGTTCCGTAGAAACTCTTGTGTCTTACCAGCTGTGAACTGTGGACCACCATCTGAGGTTAACTCCTCGGGTATGCCGAATGTAACAAATGTCTCACGAAGACGTTTAACTAGTCCCTCAGCGCCAGATTCTGACCTGTGCACCATCGGCCAGTTGGAGTATCTGTCTACAATCACAACATAGTCTGTATTGTTGTAAGTAAAGTAGTCCGCACAGATCTGTTGAAATGGGAACTCGGGTGGCTCAATGTCTGATGGAGGCTGCATTGGGTTCGATTTGGCTATTTTATGGCAGTGTTAGCATCTGTCTCGTGTCTTAGCAATGTCAACAGTGATATCCGGCCAGTATACAGAGTCCACAGCCCTTGCCTGCATGGCACTGACACCTTGGTGCGCAGCATGAAGTGCGTTGAGTACAGATTCCCGAAGTACAGCTGGAATCACGACGCGATGACCCATGAGTACCACACCATCCACTACACATAAACTAGGTGATAACCGGTGGTAAGCTCTCAATTCTGGCGGCAAATCTCTGATGTCCTCTGGAAACCCTTGCTCTATGCAGTGAACAAGTTTACGGAGAGTTTGTTCAGACGCTGTGGCCTCACGAACCATGTCCCATGTAACCACTGTGCATACAGAATGTAGAGTACTGGATGCTGCTGCCAATATGGATTCATCGTCAGCATCATCATGATTATCTGTTTGCTGATATAAACCAGTGAGCACATCATGGAGAGAAATGGAGGCATCATCGAGTGAGTGAAGTTCTGCTGGGTCCCCAGGAAGTTCGAGACGTTCTGGACCACCTGTTGGGTAACGCGATGCAGCATCAGGACCGAGATTCTTCTTGCCTGGTATATGGACAACTGTGAACCTGTATCCAAGTGTTTTCTCCTTAAGGTTAAGCAGGCGCCTGTTATAAATCTCAGTGAGTGAACGATCGTTCAAGATCTGCAAGAGCGGCTTATGATCTGTGGCAACGATGAGGTCTTCGCATCCCAGTACATAGTAACGTGTTTGATGAAGAGCATAGACGACAGCCAATGCCTCACCTTCAATGGCGGCATACCTACTCTCAGCTGGATGGGTAAATCTGCTCCCAACAAGACAAAGTTTCCAACCACCAGGACAACATGCAGGGGTTTTGGAAGTGCATACACAGTATTTCTGCATCATGAAGAAGCCAATTCCATCAACCGACCAATCTGTGGAGAGGCACGTCATTCGGGTAGGATCAAACAAGCGGACACCATCCCTCATTTCTTGTATGATAGCCTCTTTAGACTGTTGGAATGCACAAGTAAGTTCCTCAGTCCACTCAAATTTTGTAGAGGGTTTAAGCAGAGTACGAAATGGTTTCATTTGCTTTGTTCTGGCGAAAGCGTAAGCACCCTGGTTAATGAGCCCAAACCATGCCCTTGCCCCAGTGATATCTGTAGGGACTGGGAAGTTACGAATTGCATCAATGAACTTGGTACTCGGTCGGATATTGGTTGGTGTAATCGTCAAGCCTGCAAAATCCACATTGTCTTGTGCAAATTGAAATTTGCCAGGATTCAACGTGATTCCGTTTCTGGCACACATGTCAAGCCACTCACATGCCTGGAAAAAGGCAGCCTTAACAGAGTCTGCCCACATACATGTATCATCAACGCATTTGACCTTGTTGTTGAAGTTGGCAATGATTGCATCAAATCTCTGATTATAGGCATCGCCACTGGCCAGAAATCCCTGAGGGGCTACCTTGTAGCGATACCGACCCCATGGTGTGATAAAGGTAGTGAAATGCCGATCCTCCTCACGGATAGGCACAGAATGGTATCCATTCCATGCATCTGTCACAGTTTTCTTTGTATTCTGTGGAACTCTATCAGCAAGATGAAATGGGCTGGGCACATGGTGTGTTTGACGGACAGAGCAACGGTTGAGAGGTTGCAAGTCTACAGTTCTTCTGGGGGTGCCGTCGGCTTTACTCGTGACTACCATCCTTGAACACCAAGTAGTAGGTGTGTTGGAACTAACTCGCTCCAGCACGCCAATGTGGACATCCCTCTCAAGGTCAGCATGCACCTTTTCTTGCCAATGGATAGGTACTAAGGCTGGTTTATGAACTGCAACAGGTTTCGAATCTGGGTCAATGTGAAGTTGAAGTGGATCACAAGACATTAGAGGCAATGGTTGATGCTCACAAACATTGAAAACCGTTGATCCATAATAATCAAGTAGTCACATTTTCAGAACGTCAACATTTTCATCTGTGGCTTCTAACCCGGATGGAAGCTCTGTTGGCAGCGGCGGGGGTTCTTTTTGCCGTCTTGGACAGGAGCACATTACATCAACAGGAACATGGCTGGAGGCGGCAATCTCTGACGAATTTACATTGCAGACAGGAAATTCTGGATGGATCATTCCCAAAGAGGTGAGAGCTTCTCTGCAAAGAAAAGCCTTATTCATTGTTTCTGACACGTAGCATATAAGCCGAGTGGATTTTGGGGGTAATGCTGCATTAGCGGTTTTAACGTCAATGACGACAGCCCCAATGACACCTAGATCCTCTTTGATGGCACCCCGCATGGTAAGTTTGACCGGAAGAAGGTCTTGCTTAGTGATTCCAAGATTTTTCACATACTGTAAAGGCATTATCGAACTTTGGCACCCTGTATCAGCTACCATAGTCATGTTCACAGGTTTCAGCTTTGAAATGTCATTCATAGGGTACCCAAACGATGAGTGGTCTTGAGGGACTGGTGTGACTGTCACTGTGATCATTGGATGTGGCTTTGATGGGCGTGCGATCCATTGGCCCTCAAACACATGGTGTTGAAGACGATGTAATGTTTGTATATCATCAAATGGGCTATCTTCAGACACAGTACATAACTGATCGTACACATAACCAATGTCATTAGCATTCACATCTTTATTTGAACTTGAATGCTCACGTGTTTTGTTATTTTGATGTTTACTGTTCTTATTTTTCTGACAGTTTCTGGATGACGAATCGCGATGACCCCATGTACCACAACTGATGCACTTGCTGCAACATGACGTGAAGTGTCCTTTAACAGTACATTTTACACAAGTGAATGTCCATGCCTCACAATATTTAGCTCTTGTCTTACGGTCATTTCTAAAGCCGTGTGCTGGGCCACCACATGCCCAACATCTCTTAGCAGGTTGTGCATGTGATTGGGACGACCTAGAGAGTCTCCAACAGCACTTTTTGTCAATTTGCCTTGCTCTTTCTGTGCTATGAATGAAACTGTCTCATCCAAGGTCCTATCAGTTTTCGAGTCCCCAAGAAGATCAGACAGAATTTCTGGGTCAGCGATGCCCCTTATCAAATTGTCTTTTATAATCTCCTCACTGTATTCGAATACATGCTCACACCCAGGCTCTTTACACTTAGCTTTGTACTGGCATAGGGCAGCCTGACCCCTTAATGACGCGAGAAATGTTCGTATTCCCGTTGCAGGGGACTGTACCATACGATTCATTTTCAGTCTGTGCACAAGTGTACTTTCTTCCTTAACAGCAAGTCTCTTTATGGCATGAAGTAGCTCATTCTCTGGCATTTTTGAAACATCACCCTGTATATCTCTCATTATATCTGTTCTTAAGTCACTATCACAACAATAGAACAAGGCTGTTGGTATCATTGCATCTGTGATCGCCATGCCGACTTTGTACATGTTCCATTGTCGTTTGAAAGCAGACCATTGATCTGGATCACATCCAATACCAATTTTTGGTGAGTCCAATTTAAGCTTTGTAGGCTGTACCATAGCTGGAGCTGGGTGGGCGTTCTTCTCATGGATCTGAAGGGCGGCAGTTAAAGCAGCTGCAAATCCTGCCTCTAGGTCCTGGGATTCCCATTCACAACCGTCAACTGGGCATGTCAATTTGGTCATATTTGGATACAGTGATCAATGTTAAAGAAATGGCTAGCACAAGTCCTTCTGAATAGTTGACACAGCAAAGATATCTCTCTGTATTGTGGACATAAATAAAGTCTTTATCTTCCTCTAGATTTATTAGTCATCATAAAGGATGTCCACAACCTGTGAATATATGACATACATATTAGTACTTAGTTAAGCTATACAATATAACACATTCAATATATCACATATAATATATCGCACTATAACATAACCATATTTTAAATCCAAAACACCCATGTTAATCGGTTATTAAAAGCTGCATTAAAACACTACTAAAAACTGAATTTTGTAAATAGGGTGCTAACGCACAAATTATGAAATGAATGTAAGAAAATGGTATGTTGATGCTGCGAATATCTCGAATATTTGTTCGGATGAGTGTGCCTTCGCTTCCAACTGAAAAGAGCATCGGTGCTTTAGCATGGCGGTTCAGCTGCCTCCACACACCGATTGTGGGCTTAGAACATCGATTCCTAGCGAATGACACAGTCAAAGACCGACCTGGATGAAACAAGCCAACTTTAGCTTGGTATTGAGTCCGAGCTATGAGGAAACATGACACAGACTGTGTTACTGTAATTGGTTCCGCATGGCTGCACACTGTGTCAAAAGAATGTCGGGTTTCAATAAACAAGCCAAAGGTACATTATTGCATTTTTATAACTATTCTTTTCATAATTGTCAATAAAAAGGAAAATCATTTAAGTACAAGTTTTTAACGAGTTTTCTCCCGTTTAGAGCCGAATGTTCCAACCGTTTGTCTTCAAGCTTCTTCATAGTGTTGATTTGAGGTGCCATGTAAGCACCGCGGGAAATATCCTGACAGTCTGATGCTCATAACCAAGATTTTAAGTTTAAATAAGGCTTGAATCAGGATTAGTATCGACATCGCCTGGGTGACACGCGAGTGTAGCCTATCCACTGCATGCGCCAAAGAACCGGACACCTGATCTAAAGCAGAATGAGGAATTGCAAACAGAACAGACATCCCCTACCTGGTTTCCAGGTTTTCAATGTTTATGTCGCCATGGTTACCACACTTTTTGTCCAAACCAAAATATAATTAGACGTGCATAATCTCCTCGTTGGTTCCTATCCACATACCAAGTTTCATAAACATAGCGTGAACAATGTTTGGTTAATGGCAGGAACCAGATTTTCTTGATGGACAGGGCAAACCTTAATATTAGGTCCTCTCCGGTTGAAAACCGATAGGGGTCTAATAAATAAATAATGATTTAATACTGATCAATACTGGGTCGATTCTAGGCAAGTTATTTTGTGACATTGGCCTTGTGTGGTTATATGCATTGTTCAATCTGGCCCGATGATTATAAACATGTTCTCTTTCCCGTACTCAAAAGCACAAACTTGAAAAACAATTTTTTTCCGAAAGTGCATCAAAACCAACGCCAACTCATGTATTACGAGATATATTAGACGTAAAATATACCTTTCGTCTGAATTATTGGGGGGGGGCTGTCCCCCCCCCCCTCGGCTCCTTCGCCCATGCATGTAGAAGTTGCATTCCTCGAAATGTAATTGTAAAACGAATAAACCCGCGAGATAAAAGTTATACTGACAGCAACTAAAAACATTTTAACGCGCGCTTGTAAATTAGTGAACAAGTTACTACGCAGTGAAACTAACGATATTATATAGGATTCGTATTGGCGGTTCATGCGGACGCAGACGATACGGCAAAATGAGCTTTTCTCGAGGCGTCAGCAATATGAATACAATCTAAATCGATCGCCTATAATTATGTTTCCCTAGCGTTCAGCGGAGCAGGAGAGATGCTGTGTGTGTATTTGTAAACCTCTGTATTCGGATTATAAATAATCAAAGCTACATGATTATATGTGATGTTGTCGGTGTTTCAACAGCGCGTGTGTTTGTTTATAAAGCTTGGACTATTCTTGGATTATATCTGACACATCCGTGTAATACTGCTTAAATAATTAATGTAAGTATGATAATTATATTCTAGTCGATTTATAAACCATTCTATTTGTGGTCAGCATGTGTATACCGTGTAACGCGCGTATGAATTTAATTACGTATACTACGTTAAGGACATTCCAAGTTGAAACAAACGTATAATTACGAGAGTATAAAATAATTACCTATGTACATAAAAGTTGTGTTGTTTAAGCCGTTTAGCGTATGCTGTTGTATACATACTATCATGTAGTAGTCTAACACACACAGTGAGGTGTGTAACCGTTCATAACAACAGCATACAACAATATACAACAGTATAGCTAGGCCAAGCTGGGTGGTGTTTATATTAATACTGATTGAGCTCTGTTCGTCTCAGGGACATTAATTTGAATTTATCAATAAATAGATCTTCATATGAGGTCTGATATTAATGAAGTATGCAAAATGCATTCAATAAAGTATTGTGTATGTATAGAGCTAGATAATACAATTGCTATCGATCTTGACTTTTGATAATATGCTATAGTTGTGTGTTTATGGTGTTGCAAAGTATTCGCTCTGTTACAGTTAGGCCATACCAAATCGCTTCTATGGATTTCGTGGTTCACCTCAACCACGAAATAATCCCAGCGAACATTTATTTTTACCCTTGTTTTATTACCTGAAATGCAAAAATCCACGAATTCAAGTCCCAACGAAATTGTCTTTTTTACCAAAACCACGAAATTTTGTCCCAACGAAATTAAATGATTTTACAGTAAATATAATTACACGTAACATAAATTGTGCCAGCCAATCGTACCAGAGTAATTCATTTTAACGTAAAATTTAAAAAAGCACGCACACAAATGTATGCACATAGAAGCACAAGAGGTCATTGGAAGAAATCGTTAATATGTATGCTTGAAAATATAATATATCCATGAAGTATGGTGCGTTTGGGTACGCTTACACAATAAAGAATGGAAACCCTTGTCGTATTTTTTCAAATTGTTTTTTTATCCATTTTTTCTACTTTGAAATCGTGTTTTTGCAATCTCCGGCTCGGTTATGCAAATTTACGGAAGTACGGACGCTGTTTCAATCCGTTAGACGAAAACTGTTGTCGTCTATTTGTGAGAAATTATTGGCTATTTAAACGTGTGGGTTTACTGCTTAAAATGTGTTACATCCCAACAACGTGTTTTTCATTGAGGTTCAGAAAAGAAATAAATTTGCGTTCAAGATGACGAATATTTAAACAATATGACAGTATATCACTAAAGATTGCCAAAGCTAGACAGATTGTTGAACTAAAATTGATTATTTAGATATTTACAGACATCTTGCCCCTTGATTTAAATGATAACACATATCAGGAAGACAATATTTCTAAAGATCGGTGTAACCACGCATGTATGGCGCGTATATAATGTAACGTTAATATTATTGGCAATTTTTCTATTTGTTCTATGATAATCATATGGTAGGAGATGTAGGCTGATGGTAATATCAAACGTAAACCTCGCTTAATGAACTGTTCCATAGTTTTAGGTGTGCGTCCCTATGAAGCAGCTTATGTGTAGACCCTTACTAGTATGGTAAGGCCTAGCATAGTAGCTTACCGTTACACAGGCCTGGATAGAATCTGATGTCAATTCTGAATCACAACATCAGACCCGATATGTTAAGAATTTAACAAATAAGCGTGTTTTACAGAAAAAAATGGCACAAATAGACCATAATGCGATTGAAAATATGCTGGTGCTTTTTTGTCTCCGAGTGTATACGACCCTGTCACCAATATGAACATTATAGGAGGGTTGTCCCAATATAACTAGTACGTATAATGGATGCTAAAGTAATAAGATCTAGATCTTGCTAGAAAAGATAATTGTAGTGAGCTTTTTTAAACTCTATGAAAACTTAATTGTTGTCCCGGCCCACGTGTTGAAAACACTCCCACATAAACTGTGTGAGTAGAAAGGCTTATTTGTTTGTTTTTTCGAAGGTCACGTGGTTTGGTTTTTAATGGACACGTGCTAAAGCCTTGTGACAGTGACGTCATTAGTTTTGTGACGTAGTCTTTTTCATCAAACTCTGCCAGCACTATCAGGTAAAATTGTACTTTAATCATAAATACAAATGGACAGTTCAGGGCGTGGAAATTGAGAAGATAAGATCAAGATTGGTAGAGCTAGAGAGCTATGAATAAATTTTAAGTGCTGTAAAATTATATCATAATTGCTGGGTCGAGATTTTAAACGGATTGATAGATCTAGATCTAATTATAATGCGTAATAGATCTAGAATGTCCCTAGATACGCTATATCTACGGAATCTCACGATGATCGCCTAACATGAACAACTACGGACCAAAGAGGAAAATCGCCACACCTTTTGCCTTTGGTCCCTTTTTACAAGACATTTATGCACTAACATTCTGATCACCTCGGTTTTTATCCAATGGAAAATACTCTTTTCCGGAGACAAACGGAAATGGCCGAGCTTTCACGATTGAAACAACGTCCATGTTCACTCGTGAAAGCTCGGCCATTTCCGTTTGTCTCCGGTAAATATATTTTGCATTGCATAAAAACCAAGATGATCAAAATGATCCAGGGACGTATCAAGAGACACATAAAACACCAAGGCAAATATATATCTTTAGGACCTACTTTAATAACGGATTAGAATTTAAAAACACTGCATCTTCTGCTGAAGGCTATATTGGATTTTACCGGAATAACAAAATCCATGTGTTGCCTTAATCATATACTAGTAGTCTATGTGTACAATGTATCCGATGTTTTGGTATTTGTGTACAGAAATGACGTAATGTAGCTGAACTTTAAGATCATGTATAGATAATCTACAATACATCGCAACGAAGTAAGTCTAATCTAAAAGTGAGCTGGCTAGTGTAGTTTTCTTTCAAAAGCGATTTTTGTCTTCAACTTTAAATTGTGGGTGAATTAAGCATAGCTTGAATCTAGATCTACTGAAGTTGAGCTGCGCATTTATAATCATGGACCCGGTTTCACAATAAGGCCATACCAAATAGCTTTAATGTTTAGCGTCAGGTCTGGTTTGTTGAAACCTACCTACCTATTCACAAAAAAGCATATTAAATAAAACATTGCCTCACCTGGATCCGTATAATAGCATTTGCACACCCAAGTGTCTTAGTGGCAATACTTGCCCAAAGGGTGTTTAGGCATGGAACAAGTCAGTAAATGCATTCTTATTAACATTATCGTTGGTGTTAGTTTTAAAATTCAAACGAAAAACATTTCACCGGAGCAAAATACCTCAAGAGCATGAAAATCGAGAGAAAAATTGTTTTACGAAGGTTTTTTTTATTTTGAAACATGACTTCAAAACCTAGGCGCACGACGACGCTAAACATAAAATTTTTAATACCGATTTGTATGGCCTAAGGCTGATCTAAAACTCGGAACAGAGTTTACCAAATACGATATTGATCGGATCCCGGGATCATATATTGCAATGATTGGATAGATTAAGATATAAAGCAGTTGTCGTATCAGAATATGTGCCTTGTTAATGGTCTAACAATTGAGGTCTTTTAAAATCACAGGTTCACGGTTTCATCGATTTAATAAACTTATTTTCCCTTTTTCTAGTTTATTAGAAGGGGGGTTTCATGCACGTTTATTAGTTTAGTTAAGTTACCAATTTTCTAGGGCTCTTTTCAGCTGTTAGGCCGCTCAAGCACCCTTTGACATTTCAACTTCCCCTGGTCATTGGACTACAAATGGAAACCTACACTCGTGTCTCCCTGGGGAGACTATTTCTCTCCTGTGGTGTGGCAGCCAACATCGATCTCGGCGCCCAGGAATAGACACTGCCCTCACAGGTACCATTTTACACCATGGTGGAATGGAGCTGTGGGTCTTGCTCAAAGTTTTTGACCAGTGGTCCAGAGGAGGATCGAACCCGGGACCTCTCGATCCCGAAGCGCGCGCCCTACCTCTAGGCCACCGCACCCCATTAAATCGATGCAACCGTGTGCCTGTGCTCTAAATTGGCATAAATTAGAGAGATGCCTAGCAAGAACGTTGAGCAGCTGTTTTGTCACTGTTCAAAACTTCCCGTTTAATCTAGATGCACATACTCATATAAATTATATTATAAACTGTTCCATGCGTTTGTTTTTCTTATTATTTGTTATTGTCCTTCTCGTTCACCAGCGTAGTCTTCACTTGCATGTTGGTCAGGGGACTTGATAAACTACTAATGAATGCGTATATCTCATTGTGATGGGTACATTATAGAGGCATGAATGCCTATTCTCCGTAGTGGTAGGCACACCGTAGATGACTGTTCTCGGTAGTGTTAGGTGCACCATAGAGCCATGAACGCCTGTTCCCGGTAGTGTTAGGTACCCCATAGCTATTACAGGAAGTATTTGACACACCCTAGAGTCACGAATGGCTTTTGCTTGTAGTGTTAGGTACACATAGAGCCATGCATAGCTGTTCCAGGTATTGGTAGGTACACCATAGCGTCATGAATGGCTGTTTGCGTTAGTGTAAGGTACACCATAGAGTCATGAATAGCTATTACATGTAGTGTTAGGCACACCATATAACCATGAATGGCTGTTGCTTGCAGTGTTAGGTACATTATAGGACCGTGAATGACTGTATAGGTAGTGGTAGGTACACCACGGAGTCATGAATCGCTGTGCTCGGCAGTGTTAGGTATCAAATCTAGATCAATGAGTGTATTCATAGTCTAATAAGTTTGTCAGCATAGTGATGGAGTTGTGTAGCATCGATCGTGCTTTGTGAGTTCAAACCAGTTTGGGCATTCTTTGTCATCGGTATTAACTTTATGATATATACTTTCAGATGACCAAACAGACTGATGCGAAATAATACTGACGAGTAGAAACGACCAGCTAGATATGAACGTACATAGAGTCCTATCTCTTCCATGCTCAAGCGTCACCAAACGTATGTAAACTAACCATTCCTTAAGTGCTTTATACGTGGCCATGTAAATATAACATTGATCAAAACTGCTGTCTCGCTTATGAAGTAGTGGTGTCGTCTATTTTGCAGTTGAAATACAAAAAAAAACCACATTGGAGATAAGGTATACCCACCCATCCAGTGCATGGTCATGTATTATTCTGTTAAAATATTTACTGTAAACTGTGTTATTTGGGTCACATGTACACTCGACGGCACTTCTAACGCTGCCACTTGATTATTCTAGTTATCTCTAAAACCGTTTGAGATTACTTTATCAAATGTTCACCAGTTTAAGTTTAAGGCATGTGCCTTTTGCTGCATGTGTTACTTTAGAAATAGGTGGGTATGTAAATGCGTGGTAAAAGCGTAATTTACGTCACCCGGAATTACAAAGTCACAAAATTAAACAGCGTATTTATTAAGGATCAATTGAGTATTTTCAATATTTTATTCCTTCACAGCTTCAAGTGTAATGTAATGAGTGTACACAATAAAATAATTCATAAATTTCATCTACGTTACAATTTCCTAGGTAACCAAATAGCAGTTGGTAAGCTTAGACCGCCTCAAAATCAGCTCATAATATTTGAATATAAAACCGATGCGTTTAAAATAAACGTTTAATCTCAAATAACGCTATTTGAATGGTAAAATTCACATTTCTTCTAAATAACGAATGTTCATAGTACGCATTAAAGTTGAATTAATTCAGTTTAATATAAAAATTGTTCACCTTAAATTCAAATTTCAAGTTGAGCGCAACCTTTGTTACTCGCAAGAATCGTATTTTCTCAGCAGAC
This sequence comes from Spisula subtruncata, assembly GCA_963678985.1. Taxonomy (NCBI): domain Eukaryota; kingdom Metazoa; phylum Mollusca; class Bivalvia; order Venerida; family Mactridae; genus Spisula; species Spisula subtruncata. Next base: position 40,810,286 of record OY787667.1, on the reverse strand, counting down.
ACGCTATGGGTACGGAAAACATTATATTTTGCAGCAAAACCAACAATTTTCGTTTTCTAGCATTTTGGTAAATATTGTTAATAACTATTAAAAACCATAAACAAATAAAATGTTGATATGCACAACCAATATAGGAAACAGTGACATCTACACGCATACATAACAATCAGATTGCCGATATTGAGTGATAAAAATGCGACTTTCAATATAAGTATTCAGTCAGTTGAAGACGTATCGTGAAAAAGTCTTTTGTCGAACCGAGCGGACAATTCGCCAGAACCAGTGTCAAATACTGATGTTCAAGTATACCAAATTCCATTACAATCCATTGAGGACTTTTACAGAAAACTGAAATATATAAATGGCAGCGTTAGAAGTGCCGCTATTAAAGTGTATTTATTTAGGATTTATTGACGCAAATGCAAAATGGTACATTGTTTACATAGTTGTGCTCCGATGACAGTGGTATTGCTGTTGTACAGATATCTTCAGTTGTGCAATATTAAATACTAAATTTTCATTCTATCGTACGTCAGTGTTTTTTTTGTTTCGGAAGTCTGTGTCAATATTTTATTACGTATAATAATGCTTCTAAAGTTTGCCAGAATTTTGGTCCATTTGGCAAATAATAAGTTAGTTCTACACCTTATAGCAATCACTCTTCACGCCAAATGACTGGTGTTATTTGAATCCATCGCCACAAGTGTACTCGAACTTCAGTATCATGGGAAGCTGTACATCTGCGATTGTAATTTAATGGATATTCGGTTTCACAAGAGTTTCGAAAGTGGACTTACCATTCCTTTGTACCGGGGTTTTTGGGTCTTAATAACAGAAAGGTAAACTGTATGTTTTATATTTTCAGGAAAATGGATGTTATACGTGCTGTCTGCTTCCATGCTGTCTATGTTTTTGGTGTTTTCATTTAGTCGTCCAGGACAGGTATTATTATTGATTTACTAAATAAGGTAGATAGTTCGAATAGTTGTCCATATACATTTGTTTAAGGTTTTAATGGTTTTATATCAGATTCGTCTTATTTCAAGCAAACCAAAACAGTAGTACATAGATCATGAATTAATACCGGTGATTGTGTCCTGGGCCGGTATTCACAAAGCATCTTAAGTGAAAACTTAAATATTTTGACTTAAGTTAAAAAATTATCTGTCCATATTATGCAAGAAACTAAGAATAACTCAAGTTTTCTTGGTGATTTTCGTAGCGCTTAACATAATGCTTCATAGCAATGTAAAAATTTGATAATCTTGATTTTATTGTTTAGCTGATACACCTTAAGGAAATAGTAAGATTTTGGGAAAATTCTAAGTTTTCACTTAAGTTTCTTTGTGAATACCACCCCTGACTGTCAATCGGATTAAAAGCATTTCCTCAAACGTGCTACTTTATGACTTTTCGCAAAGAAGAACGAGCACTTTAGTCAGATTGCCCTGACTGTGTGCGTCTGGTAACGTTACGTTGTCATCGACTGGGTTTAGTGTTTGTTTCATGTTGTTATCTCTATCACGCGAAAGTGACAACTTCCCACTAGCGTATTTATCTTGGGAGAATAATACAATCCAGTTGATGGATTCCTGTCCTGTAGAAGGAAGAAGAATGCCGTACGGACGTTCCGATTCAATCAAATTAATGTTATAGTATTGGTAGTATTTATTTTAGTAGACAGATGAAAGTCTTGCCAGACTTGAGTCAGTGCATTGATTTGACATTATTCTTTTGCATTGTCAGCAGCAGAAAACGCCGACTGCCGAAGAATTGAAATGGGAATCTGATGCATGCAGAAACTTTGCTGAGGCTCAAAGTAGAAAGAAGTCACAATCTGGCAATAAGACGTATTTGGTCACGTGGTATAATTTGTCACCGTATATAAAATACCGTAAGGATGCCTGGCAACAAGATTTTAGAACTTGCAAGTACAGTAACTGTGAATTATCGTTGTGTAAGCATACATCGCCACAAAGTCATGTTGTGATCTTCAATGGCCGAAGACTTTTGGAGAAATATCCGTTTAAAAGACCTCCTGGTCAGGTTTGGATATTTGCTGAGGATGAAAGTCCTTTGACCTATGATTACGAGGGCGGTTACTGGAGGTCAACGTTTTGGTGCCGTGCCTTTAACTGGACGATGACGTACGACAAAAACATGGCGGATATTTACCTTCCAAGTGGAGAGCTCTGGCCGAAAGTTCACAAAGACGATAGAAACTTTCTTGAAATTGCTAAAAAGAAGTCCAACAATGCTCTGTTGATTACTTCTCATTGTACAACGGAATCTAAGAGAACGGAGTATGTTAAAGAACTACAAAAGTACATTGATGTTGATATTCTTGGAACGTGTGGCCGGAAGTGGGATTGTGGTAAGGCCTGGTTCCATGACGATTGTTTTAGTATTCTCAATACCACTTACAAATTTTATTTAGCTTTTGAAAACGCAATGTGCCGTGGTTACCGAACTGAAAAATTCTTCGAAAATTACAATTATGATATTGTTATGGTGGCTAGAGGCGGTTTAGGTAAGTCAGACGTTATTGAACCACGTGAGGCTTACATTTCAACTTCAGATTTTTCAAGCATTGAGGAGTTAGGAAAATACCTTGAGCGATTATCCATTAACATTGATGAATATGCCGCTCTGCTGAAGACTAAAAGTCAGTACCGTTTTCCTGGTTATGCTGCCATTTATCAAAGAACTTTGTGTGACATATGTGAAAAGTTGAATCATGAAGATGATAATCGAAGAGTTATTGCCGACATGGTGGAACACATAGATGTTGGGACGACTTGTAGCGAACCCACAGAAGTTGATCTGAAGGAAGATACGGGATTTTTTAGTTGGTTATGGAGAAAATGGTGATCGTATTTTTAATGTCATCCAATTTCTTGTGATTGAAATGTATTCGCTAAACACAAATAATAGACATGTGATAACCTGATTCCAAGGTCATGGGTTCAAAACCCGGATTTGGTTAGTTAGATTGTATCTTGGTCATTCCAGCACAAGGTCCGATCACAATCCAAGGACACGGTCATCGGGGTGATTAGTTCTAGTTGTTTTAACTCGTTTACAAATCGAGTGTTAAATAGATTAAAAATCAACTTTAGTTCTTTAAAATGACACATTTTACGGAAGAAATCCCTGTATATATATACATGTACAAATGCGCATAATTGTGATGCCGGCCTGTATTGGAGAAAGGACACTCCAATGTAAATTTGCAATTGGTTAGTGTATTCATGTATACATTTTATACTTTTGCTCATTGTGATAGCATTTTTTACCTTGGTCATATAGTATTGAACATGAAGTGTGTAACAAAGTGACACAATGATGTGAATGGAGTATATTGTTTGGAGAATTTGACTTGATCTTGACCTTTTTATGCGTGAACATATTACAAAGTTCTTGCTTTGAATATATCAAATTCTGCAAGTAAATCTAGAATAAAGGTATTTCCAATTTGGGATATACTCTCCGATTATGGAAACAATACAACCGCGGTGATAAATACAGACAATATATCAACAGTTAAATTATGTAAATAAAGAGGCCAGGTTCTTGTCAAATTCGCCAAGCTATAGTTGCACTGTGGCTAATTAACAGAGTGGCATTGTATGAGCGTTTTCCGTTTTCAGTTATTGTTCCAGTTTGATATGCACTGTAGTTATAAAGTATGATATGATGAAAATAATTAGGCTATACATTTGTACTTACTTTTTCAAACATGTAACTATGATGTTGTGCATGACGTCATTATGTGTGTAAATTAAAATGTGTCACAATATTCAGGTGCTTTTATAAAACATGTATTGTTACTATGTTCTCCGCTATAAGGTATTTCACTATTTATTGTTTTAATATTTGCTTTGTTTGTTGTATCTTGTGTTTTAGAGCACCAATGCATTTACCTATACAATTGACATTACCCCAGTTATTATGGCAATCAGATACATTTAACGGTAAAATCAAAACACATCGATGGCTTAGAATTAGAAGGTCGTAAGTGCCACTTACGACCTTTTAAAATTCATATATATTTAGAAAAAACATCACAAGGCGCTTCTTATGAGCCCCTTTTCAGAAAAATCTGAACTTGTCATGTTGACCAAAATGAAGTTGTAAAAGTTTGTTTTACCATAAGTAAAGAGTAAATGTCAGACAGTTTTTCCGTGTTTTCTCAAAATATCGATTTGGTTGTTACGACCTTCTAATTCTAAGCCATCAACATGTTGATATTGATTTGCTTGAAACCCTTCGCCAAAATCCTTCTTCAAACTATATGGGTGCGATCTCTACTCTGGCGTGATGTCCATTGACGTAGGACATCTCGCTGGCTTAGAATGAGAAGGTCGTAACAACAAAATCGATATTTTGAGAAAACAAGAAAAACCGTCTTACAATCACTCTTTACTTATGGTAAAACAAGCTTTTTCATCTTCAATTTGGACAACATGACACTTTCTGATTTTCAATAAGAAGCGCCATATGATGCGGATTTCAAATATGCATTAGACTTATAAGGTCGTAAGTGGACGACCTTTCATTCTAAGCCAGCGATTTGATGATTCCGTGACATTCTTTTATAAATCAACTGTGGAAATTTGAAGCAGGATGTAGACTTGCAAACATAACATCTTAAGTTTGCAGTTTATGTCAAGAAATACATGTACAACAAATAATAACGAGGAAACATTTGACGACCCTATATAACCATGACGACCCTATATAACCAAATTTGAATTGTTTATTTGAAAGATTTACTTGTATATGATACACGTGACGCTTACAATTCATTTATTTTATCTCACAAACATTGTTTATGCATTTTGTAAGTTTACAAACTCACCACAGTAAATACTGTCTAAACATGCGTGTTGTTTCTTTGTTGCCCAATCGGAACTCCTCGGCGTTTATCTAACGAAAGTGCGTATTTCTCAGTTACGGAAATGCCCGAGTAGTGACAATTGTTTGCATCCTTGTTTGCGATCATTTGAGGAAGTGGTAAGTACGTGATGATCCGGTTATTCCCTGTCTTATTAAGTAATAGTAACAGGTTACGTTTGTTTATTATATAGCGTCACCCTATTGAAAGGGCCTGTCAAATTTGACTTATGAAACACTTATCTTTTATGCGTATGTAGTACCTTCCCGAATCCCTTCTCCGTATTACCGGGGGACTAGTCATAGATCTATGGTAGCCATTTATTTAACCAGCTTCAGTTCAACACCGGCGTCCGCCGTGTTCCGATCCTTCAACCTCCCGCTTCCAAGGCGGACGCACTAACCACTCGACCCCGGTCGTAGATTAAGTAAGTAAGTAAGTACTAAATATTTAATGAGGCTATACATTTGGTTTCTGAATCGTCCATGTCATGCATGTGGGCCTAACTGGCCAGTGATTTTATGCGGCAGTTATGTTAGACCTAGGTTATGATACCCTAGCACTGCATGACAATTCAATATATAGAGGATCTATCACGAGTTTTCAATTGATATAAATTTATATTAAACGAGTTTTGGATATTTTATTAAGCGAGCCTCTGGCGAGCTTAATAATATGTCCTGAACGAGTTTAATATAAATAATTATATCAATTGACAACGAGTGGTAGATTCTTTTTATCATATGACACTAAAAACGCAAAATACGCATTGATTTATTGGAAAAACTCAATAGCTTATACTACACGTGGTACGTATAACTTTATACGTATGTATGTTTGTATGTATGTATATTTTCATAATCGGGGAGTTTCACGAAGACGCTCGAGATGTAATACATGTACAAACAAACATTTGAAATACCGATTTTGCACGGTTTGCTTGCGGAAATTTATATATTCAGAGCAAGAACCTTGTAACTTTATATACTTGCATGAAGGTCAGGCTCAGGTCAAAATAGCCAAGCTATACCAGCACACAACAGTTGCAGAGCAATTTATTTGGAAATTTATTCAATTTATTTATCAATAAAGAAACATGATGCGTAGAAAAAACGGCTTAGCGAATTTTTAGTTGTTTCGGTAATGGTAAAATTATTGCATGCTATTATCGATAGATCAATGCAATATTCAGATTATGTCTAATCATCATTGACAAAGGCTATGGGCGTCTCACAATTCTCGTTCAACCAGAGTATTTTCCTCTGAAATATACTTAATAGAATAGAAACTTGACTACCCACTGATTTTTTAGGATGACATCTCACATGCATATATAACTTATAATTGGATAATTCGATCTCGCCAAACGTGTACGCGCTGATCAGACAGGCAGATTCTCATCATCTTTAAAATATCCAATTGCAAAAGCATTATTATGATACAGAAATTTTCAAACGTTCGATAATTTATTCAAATAAATGTTTATAAAAGCATAATTAGTGTTTAGATAAGTCAAATACAATTTTAAAGAACTCTGCTTAGATTTTAGCATATTCATTTTGGTGTCGGATTTTTGTCATACATCTAGGACATGATTGTATTTACTTATTTCATGCTTATCGGTGGTTTACGGCGGAATAGCGGTGGATTATTCCCCGATAAATTCACGCAAACGGACTATTTTTTATTAAAACAAATTTCCCCGTAGCCAAAAATAAAATAATAAGCATTTTCACTTGCTCTCTTAATCTTTAACAAATAACAGAACATCATATTACGTATATAAATGTAAACAACTGGACGAAATTGAAGCCATTGCAGAAGAACTATTTGATTGCAACTCGACGCGTGCATGGCGGGAAAACGACTTCACGCAAAACATTCCAGGTATATAGTGGAGTATTTTCATCAATTAAGCTATTTGAAGCATGAAATAAATAGAATATTAGTATTTTAACGAGTATGATCGTTTGATAATTCACCTCGTGAGCAGCTCGTGAAAATATAACATCAGCTGCTCACTCGGTGAATTATCGGCCGATCATACACGGGAAAATACAAATATCCTCTATATATTTTGTATATAAATTATAATTATGTACGTCGACTTCAGTCCATTCAAAGAAGCCCGTCAATTTGGTACCTAAAACGCTTGGCAAGTTACAGCTCATAACATAATTAAAACCTGTTACGATATTTTAAAACGAAGAACTTTTTATATTTGTAAATAGTGTGTTTTCTTAAATAGGTAATCAGATTAAGGTCCTATGGATGTATCTTATTTATGTTTGTACTTTGTATAAAGCATGATTCTTAACATATTTTCGTGTTTAATGTATTTTTATGTGAATAATGTAAAAATAAGCTTAATACTAGTACTTGCTAGGGTTTTACTTCCATCTAAGAGACTGTTGTTAATCAGTTCATCTACGGTCTGACCGGGGTGATAATTGATATTTTAAGATATTCCTTAGTAAGCGTTTTAGTGCCTATTTACAAATTTCAATTTTCTTATATCAATCATTTTAACACATTTTTAATACAACGCATTAACAACAGTTTCTTAGTCTTATTTATATAAATATGTGATATCTTAATAGTTCCTAAAATATAATACTGTGAATATTTTTAAGTTAATGTGGTACTCATATATGAGAATTGTAGTACCTTAATGTCTCTTGTAATTCAATTTTGAATGGTCATGTACGTTTGATCTGTTTTTATTATGATATGAACTTTATGTGTGTAAATGTACATGAATGAGACGTAAATAAAGAATATATAATTATGCTATTAACTTGTGAGTTCCACATTGTCGATCAATATACGTGGGTTATTAACGTGCGTCTAACAAAGGAACAATTGTGTAAAACTGGTTGTTTATGATATATTTAGTTGACCATTTAGCACTTCATTACAATACTAATAATAATAATAAACACTTTATTTATAGAGGCAACGTAGTTAGGCATTTGCCCAATCTTCCCTACGAGCCTCTGATATTCAACACATTTGCATAATATATACAACAACAGTCACATTAAAAATGACAAAAGGAAAAAACTAAACAATTCAATGATAAGGAATATACATAGTACAATATAAAATAGTAATGTCATCTTAAAGAGACGTTTCACACAACTCCGATCTTTTAAATCGATTCAGGAATACTACATATACATTAAATGAGAATCATTATTGCTTAAACTTCTCAAATTTTCATCAAAAAGCTCCCACTGATTACAGGGTTGTCACTAGGATTTCATGTAGGAGGCTTTTTGTACATTTGAGGAGGCCAAGATGCCTGAGCTCTGAAGGTGGAAGGCAGCTGATGGTAAATTTGAGGGGGCCCAAATATCATTTGAGCCAGTCAAATTGGACTCCTGCCGCCTTCTAATGACAACCCTGGATTACCGAGGAGAGAGTGAAAACATATTTCTGTAACTAACCAAAATTGTTCCGAGTTGTTTCCCTTTGACCACATAATAATAAATCGCTGGAAGCGATAAATTATTATTGATGATTTACATTATAGAGACATATTTGCGCACACTTTCTTCTGACAAATTATTATAACTGGTAGTGCTTTGCTCATTTAGCGTATTTAATGTGAAAGTAGAGAACATATTCAAGTTATAGGGAATGCCTCTTTAAAATACACATTTGCAATATCAGATACAAATGTATCAACTCACTTTCTTTTTACATAGATTGATTTTTCCAAAACGTAATATATTTGGTTTTGAAAGTGTTTAAATTTTCTGCTGTGCGTATCTCTTCAGGTAAGGTATTCCAAACCATGGGGCCAGAGTAATCGAGTGATTTTCGGGTGAATTCTAGATTCGGTTTCATTATATAGAGATTTTGTTTATAATTTGAAGATCTTAAGGTGCGAGTTTGAACCTCATGGATTTTCTGAAATTTATCTTTGAAATATGCTGGGCATATGTCATTCAATGATTTGTATACAATAATATATTTTTTGTATTTAAGTCGTTCAGGGAAAGTCATCCAATTTAGAGTAGCAAATAGTTCTTCTGAGGGAGTATCAAAGTCCTTGTCAAGAATCACTCTGGTTGCTCGCTTTTGAAACCTTATTAGACTTTCAAGTTGACTATTGCTACAATTTCCCTATATAGAACAACAGTAATCTAAATGGGGGAGTATATATGCATTGTAGAACAACTTCCTGATTGGTGTGTTTATGTAGAGTTTAATTCTTTGAAGAAGATACAGTTTTGAATTTCATTTTTTATTACCAAGTTCACTTGACTTTTCCAGTTCAGGTTTATATCAACTTGAACTCCTAGAAGGCGCTCTGAATCAGACAAGTCAATTTGATCTTGTGCTAAATGTAGAGAGATACCTTGATTTGATTGAGTTTTGGTTGTAGCACTAATTGTCACTGCTTTTGTTTTTTTGGCAGTCAGTGCCATTGAATTGTTTTGACACCATGAATATACTTTATCTATATTATTTTGAAGGATAGTTTGAACTTCTTCATAAGATTTACCAATGGCTGTTAGAGTAGTGCCATCTGCAAACATATCTGTAAATATATTTGTTAGTTCTGCAGGCATGAATAGTATAGGTCCAAGGACGGAGCCTTGTGGGACGCCTGGTGTAATATGACCTGCTTCTGAGAGTTTCCCAGACACACAAACCTTTTGATGTTTGTTTGTCAAGTATGATTTGAACCATTGGAGTGATGCTGGACTGAAATTGAATGATTTTAATTTGTTTAGAAGGGTTGAATGATTTACTAAATCAAATGCCTTCGACAATGAAATTTGCATATGAATTATTATTTTCTTAATCATGCATTGAATGTGTTAGACGCATAATTTCAATGAAATTGAATAACACATAATAAAACAAGTAAATCTATTTTGAATCATTGTAGTACATAATCTATATAGTCCATGGAAGGCTCATTCTCTGCTAGAGCATCGAACATATCTCGTGTAAATCGGTTGTTTTTACCTTTTTGTTGACATGTTTTTACTTGCAGACTTAGCCAAAAGGTCACGTGGTATGTCCATTGTCGCCAATCTATATATTGACCGACCTGTATGTTTCCCTTACACTATCTGGTACATGAATATGAACATACGAGTAATGTGAAGGGGTCATAAATATTGGATCAGTCTCACCCTGTGTGTTTATGTCGGGAGCAATCGTGGCTATACCATGGTCCCACTGAAAACAATTTGCAGTTGTTAAAGAATTATATATATTGAATGTTTAAGTTTGCGATTTCCGTAAGTACGTTGATAAAACAGTACCAGGGTTCGTAACGTCTCACTCTGTCTGTGAAGGTTGTGCGGGAATCCAGCAAAACTTTGAGAGGTCATGGTCCTAGAAAACAGCATCTTGTTGACTCGATGGTTCCTGTTGGACCGCAATCGTTAAAGCTCGGCCATGTCCGCTTGTCGCCGGTAATTTTTCAATAAACATGCAATGAATTCAGGCCGAAGGTGATCAAAATGCTTGGACCGTTGACGGTCGTAATCTGGTTCCCTGTTTCAAATATGGTAATGTAAGATACAGGTGCATATACTGGGGACCAGGCTATGGCATTGTGTATGGATACCGTAGATATTTCTAATCAAAGATATCAAATGATAACCCTGTAATGAAAATGCCGCTAGAAGGTGACGTACTAGAGGTTACTAAGAGGTGATTGGTCATTTGATTTTAACTACTTTTAGTTTGTCACGAATTTCCTCCCTCTGTAAATTGCAAGATCATAAATTGGCGGGGTTTAGATTTCGAGCAATCGACCCAAACCACGAATATAGCGAAAATTAAAACCCCGCGAAATATATCCGCTTTACATTTATAATACGCCTTCCTTTCAGCCTCGTCGACCGTATAATGTTGTTTCTTGCCGTACTATAATTTCATAATTATGTACATATAAATTTACACAAGGATGTTTCCATCGTTACTCTTTTAACCACATCCCAGCTGTATAGTTCACATACATATTTTCAACGATTTGATAAATTAGGGAAGTATTAATCTTATGTCGTGTTCCTGACAAAATACAAAAAATGTACATGTTCACGAATGCAAAGACGCTCGCACATGCATGGATTTGCATAATAGTTACGACAAAGTTAGGATATCTTCAAAGCGTCTTGATAAAAGATTTGAATTTAAGTTATAATTAATGCATATACACTCAACCGCTTTAAAAACGCACCACTATTGAAAATAATCAAAAAATTTCAGAACTCATTTTTTGCTAAAATTAATAGTTTACATGGTTTGTTCAGTTCATAAGCTTGACATAATTAAAGAAAACGATTCTGTTTTCATTCGGAATACCCCACCCAAAGAACTTTTTTTGATTTTGCATGTTTTGCACGTGCAACTCGATCGCTTTGACCTATGTGGTCAATATTGACTTTAAACTGTACGCTGTTGGTTTGCACATTGAAAAAACAACAGAAACAGTATTTGCTAATGGTATTTATATGTTGCGAATATCTCGAATATTTGTTCGGATGATTGTGCCTTCGCTTCCAACTGAAAAGAGCATCGGTGGCTGAGCATGGCGTATCATCTGCCTCCACACAACGAGTGTTGGCTTAGAACATCGATTCCTAGCGAATGACACAGTCATAGACCGACCTGGGTAAAACAAGTTAAAGGAATTGAGCCCGAGCTATGAGGAAACATGACACAGGTTGTGCCACTGTAATTGGTTTCGCATGGCTGCACACTGTGTCAAAAGCATGTCGGGGTCAATAAACATGCTAAAAGTACATTATTGCATTTTTATAACTATTCTTTTCATAATTGTCAATAAAAAGGAAAATCATTTTAGTACACTTTTTAACGAGTTTTCTCCCGTTTAGAGCCGAATGTCCTAGCTTTTTGTCTTCAAAAGGGAAATACCCTGACAGTCTGATGCTCATAACTAAGATTTCAAGTTTAAATAAGGCTTGAAATCAATCTTAGATTCACATAATGCGCATATCTGGACCGCACTCGGTCGTATGGTGTTAGCCAGACAGCCAAAGACACATTACATTGATAATTCAAGTTAAGCTTTGCTTGGATGGTTAGAAACATCACAATGTAGCGGACTCTTATAATTGCTTTTGAAATTGTGACTTTCACTTTCATGGGTCACTGTGTTATCTATATCATAATTTTTTTTAACTCATGACAATGCCATGAAAATCACACAACTGGTTGTGTATAGACTGAAGATTATTTATCCGAAAATAGATAACAATAGAGTGACGTTTTCATCACTAAAACCGATATTTCATAAGTGGTGCGTTTTTAAAGCGGTTGAGTGTACGTATGAATGGATTGGTCTAATACAGCAATGAATGGCTATGAAATGACAGCACTTAACATAGCTAGGTTAATACGTTGAAGTGTCTTGACTTGAATTTAAGTATGCCCAATAAGTGTTAAAGATATATGTACGTGATGACTTTCGCGTGGTCTCCATTCACTATATAGTTTTGCAGTGTTATAGCTTGGCAAATTTGACACGAACCTGACCTTTTGATTAGCTTAATTTAACAGTCGATATATTGCATGTCTGTATTTATAACCTCAGTTGTATTGTTTTCATAGTCCGGGGAGTATCACAAAGACGCTCGAGATGTTATACATACAAACATTATGACATTTCGATATTGGACGATTTGCGAGCGGAAATTGATATATTCAAAGCAAGAACCTTGTAATATATGCATGCAGGAAGGTCAGGGTCATGTCAAATTCGTCATGCTATACAAACTTAATATTTCAGTACAGGATGTCATAACTCTATCATGCGTGCTGGTGGAATTTAATCAGAAATATGCAATAACAACCTCTGCAGTGCAACCCTTTTGAAAACAGCAGATACAATTCGTTTTACAACGGTTGTTGCTCTACAGAGGTTAAATTTGGCGTAAATATCTTATGTTTGAATTTTTGATGTGTTGTTATAGAGGGGTTGGTGTACTTCAGGTGACCGCTCTAGAGAGGTTGTACTTCAGTACCGTATGTGAACGTGGCTCTTTGCTATACAAAGATTTTGAATATGCCTCCGAAGCTAAGTGGTGAGTCCGCTTGTCGCCTGATCCAGCGACCCGGTTCCAAATCTAGGCGGAGGCACTCATATGCCTGCCATATCGATCGCTTAGAATGAGAAGGTCGTAACTACTACTTACGACCTTATAATACTCAAACATATTTGAAATCTCCAGTACCAGGCGCTTCTATTTTCATGAAAATCGGAACTTGTCATGTTGACCAAAATGAAGTTATAAAAGCTTGTTTTACCATAAGTAAAGAATAAATTACAGAGAGTTTTTCCTGCTTTCTCAATATATCGATTTTGTACTTACGACCTACTAATTCTAAGTCAGCGATATGATATTTCAGCAGATAGATGACTGACAAATAAAGGCTTTGATCCGCATTTAAATTTTAAAAGAAAGTCTCACAGTTTTCGAAATTATACAGCAGAACAAAGTGATTCCCCCAATAGCATACATGTAATATGAAGTACAATAAATGTACATGTATATAGTTTTAGAGTTTATTTTCAAATACAATGGATATGCACAATCGATGATTACAAATATTCAAATATTCAATATCATCTGGGTGGTCATAAACATATATAAATAGAATATAGTTTATTTGCATATTTAGTCCTGAAAAGGACTTTTTACAAAACAACAGTAATACAATTGATTAAATAGCATGGTGATAAATGGCGAGAAAGTATTCATATTATATGATATCAAAATATGAAGCTATCGTTTATAATATCTATGTGAGTAACGCGCAAATTTTGGCCCGAGTTCGGGAGAGACATCTTTATTATAAAATATAACATTATATCATGATAACATAACATTTACTTATGTTATTATAAAATATAGACAATATATAGGCAATCGTTCTAAATATTTTGATCAATACTTTCACTTCACAATAATTATACATTCATACAAAGTTTAAGGTTTTCCTTCAATATGATAACTGTATGTAACAAAATACAAAAACGAAACATACTACATATATATATATGTATAGCTATACCACGTTCATTCGAGTATAAAGTTCAAGATTGTTCGAAAACTATTTAAATGAATATAAAAATGTCTTACGAAATGACATTTAATGTATAAATTTAAACCTGAGGCTTCGCATATGCTTTTTGCCCATCGATAAATTAACTGAGTTCACGTTTATTTTTGATTGACTGGCGAATTATGAAAGTTTTGTATCAATAATTTTATCACGGAGGTTGAAAACTGGGTTGTTAGAGGAAATGCAAATAAATGTTTCAACACTTGTAATTTTAACACTCTTAGACAGGATTTTCAATGGTTTTCCCGAGTACACTCGGACAGCGATTTTGCTCTTCGATAATCGGACCTTCTAACGAGTACTTGGATACTCGTTGCCTTCCCTAGTTTCTTGGGTACTCTGTGAATATTTGATTATGAAATATTAAAACAATGATGTGAATATGAACAAAAGGTCCGTCGACATGCATTATACTTGATGCGCGAATAGAAGCACTTCGGAGTCGATAGGTCACGGGTTCTACTCTCGTGTTAAATTCTCTGAGCAAGAATAACCCATATGCTTCATTACACATCGGCGTTGTCTGCCACACCCAACGGAGAGAAATAATTTCCACATGGAGACTCGAACGCAGGTTTCATTTAGGTAAAGACCAGATGAAGTTAAAATGTCAAAGGTGGTTGAGCGACTGAACAGCTGAATTTATACTCTGATCGTTATCAAATGACATAATCTCGGTGACTTATTACAAAGTGGACAATAAACCAAAGGTTTGCTTAAGGTCGTGATATCCATTATTGTCACACACCAGAGGGCATTTTGATTCATACACCCATAAATGATTAACCGATGAAAGTCTGATAGTACCAAATAGTTGAGGTTAAATGAAGTGCAACACCGTTCATGATGAATTTGGGTTAATACGGAAAGGGTCGGTCATGACCTTTGTAAGCACTTGAACGCACTGCGCATATCGCTAGCTTAGAAGAAGGTCGTAACTACAAAATCAAAATTTTGAGAAAACAAGAAAAACTGTCTGACAATCACTCTTTACCTATGGTAAAACAAGCATTTTCAACTTCAGTTTTGTCAACATGACAAGTTCCGATTTTCATTATACAAAAATGTATACTAGGCTCATAAGAAGCGCACCATGATGTGTGTTTCAAATATGCATTAGTCTTATAAGGTCGTAAGTGGCACTAACGATCTTCTCGATATATAGGGGGCACACAATTACATTTTACGTGCTATTAGATGCCTCTCATTGTTAATCGGGGATGCAAATATTTCGAAAAGAGGTCTCATCAAAGATCATGTCATGTTGATACATTTTACAAGCTTTATATAGGTCTAGTCGCACCAATTACGGGAAATGACACAAACCGGGTTTTGTTTTGATATATATCGTACATGTATGTAGCTATAAAATTATTTAATTTCGAGAAGTATGGTGTGCACCAGGTAATGCCAGCAATTTGCGGGTGTAGTTTCCATTAATACTTATGACTAATAAAAGGCAGTCATTTTCCATAGTCGTCGAGCGTCATCCACTGTCCATAGAAAAAATTCTTAAATGTCACATTACGCAGTGTAGACCTATAAATAAGAAACCACAGACGATGGGATATTCGCCAAGCTATATACGGATGACATTATTCAATGACGCAATACCATGAATACCGCGGTATAATAGACAGGTCTGAAATGACAAAACATGTCAGTGGGTTGGTCCAAATAGCTTAAGGAAAACAAACTACGTCCAAGGGACGAAACAGTACGAATTGAAAGTGATTCAAGAAACCTAGATAGAGACTGTCTGTGTTATCTCCCGTTATGGAGTGGTATCAATTAAAATGTTATGGAATTATAAATATGTACGTGGTTCTGGAACACGAACGTCTACTGCACCTTGTGCTGTTATCAACATCTCTTGTGCAACTTAGCTTACACCTGGCATGCAGTGAATATTATTAAGAATAGGAAGCTTCGATGTATAAACCTTCCTCCAACTCATGCAATAAATTATTCAAGTAGCCTAGTATTCTCTATTTCAATGACAGTTATAAATAACGGTAAGCAACCTATTGCATGTAATTACGACTATCCTTGTCATGCACTTCACAAACTGTGCAACGCTTGATAGATTCGGATCCGTAATTTAAAATATAACTTAATCAGCTGACCTGGTATAATTTATTGTAGATGAGACTGAGTCAATGTGAGAATCCCCCCTGCACCGGATGGGACACAACAAGCTGGCGGGGGTATCAAGCAAGTCCAGCACCCAGGAGTATAAATATATTTGCTGAGAGGCTGGTCGCTGTATACCTTCTCTTCATTAACCATATACATTGTAACCTGTTTTTAACTTTGTACTTTATATTCTGTTTTACTCTTTGCACCTATTGAGATTTTCTAATTTTTAACTTTTAATTCACTGCCTCTGGCTGCGTCCTCCAAATGATACTCTGTCAAGGAGTTATTATGTAGGAATCTTTGAAATCCAAAAAACGAACATAAAGTTATATCCGCTGAAATCCAACTATAATGAAAACTAATTGTTGGACGAGAATCATCATGGTTAAACCGACATGTCTGATGAAACCAGATTATCTAATATTGGACACAAATTAAAGGTATCAATTGAAGATGCACATACGTTTGAATTGAACTACCAAGTAATTGAAGTTAGTCTCGTGCACAAATGAACAACGCTGATATCAACGGCTTCAACTCCAATGGAATACGTACAAGTTTACTGAAAATCCTAATTGGGCATATTGGTGAACGGCAGCAACCACAGCTTACTTTGAACCGGACACTTTCAACTAAGGTTTGAACTTCATAAAAGAACAAAATAAATTACGAAAACAACCACCCTTTCTTCTTTTCTTTTCTTTTCTTTTCTTCGTTAATTTTCCCACTGTCAGATAGTGGCACTCTCAGAAAGTTCATCCGAGATTTAAACACAATTTATAAACTGGATTTCTACAAAACATTGAACTACTAAAGACCAAAATTACACAGATTAGACACTCCACTGAAAATTTAGAGAAAACTAAAGACCTAAATTACAGTTCTTTGGGAAAACGCAAAATAACAGACATGCAGCAGATTCAGTTATGGTACATGAAACTTTTTTTAGTCATCCAATTTTAATGGACAATGTATCAGGTTGAAGAGCTAAGTTTCTTCTACCTCATGAAGTAACTAATTTTTGTCTACCTTTTATAAAATACAGAAAATTAGGATTTGAACAAGGCAAATCAGGCATTTTATGATAAACTTGAAATTTTCATTAATTTGATGAAAATGAGAGTAGGTCTCTTCGGAGTCTATTGTTTTATTGACTGATTTTAATAAATGAGGTATCATTTTAAAGCTGAATGATAAATCTATTGCATAAACTTATTACTTTTTTTGTAAGTATAATTATTAGAACTGCAGATATAAGGTAATAAAAACGGACAAGATTTCGCGAGATTTCAGAGACCTTCCACGAGATATCGTGGGAGTTGGTACATGTTTCCAATCTGTGTAATTTAGGTCTTTAGAACGGGTCGCACTATTCTGCTGACGTGTTAAGCTGACGATATGTACACTCAGGGACAAAAGAAACGCAAAACTTTTTCGCGGGTCATAATTTTCTAAATAAGTGCGATATATTGTTTCCGTTTAATGTAAATGATACATGGCTTACAACCTTGACATATCAGCACGTTTTCTACATAATTAAATGTGTTTGTAACCGGTTATTACCAGTTTAGGGTAAAACCTATTTTTCGCACATGGAGCACGTGCGAAATCTCAAAGCGGAACATTTCTATTGCCAAATGACAGTGTATACATAACACTTATGAAAACTCATCAAATAAAAACATTTAGAATAACTTTATTCATGTCATGTTTGCCTGAACACACACGGTCTGAAGCAATCGGACTGCTCCAAATGGGTTCGAGTTCTTCTGATGTTGTCGGACAATTTTATTACCACCCTTCAATCATTGGAAGGCTACATGAACAATACCAGGCCTCTGGAACGGTTAAGGACCGCAAACACACAGGGAAACCAATGATAACCACTCAAAGACAAGACGGGACCATACGCAATTCTATATCGCAGGAACCGCTTCCGGTCAGCTAGAAATACAGCTAGGACACATAGGAGCCCACGGGTATGCAAAATGACAACTTGTTTGAAAAAATAAAGTTCCTTTTTGAAAATATCGCACGTTCATTTTGATTCATTTTCTTTTCAATTTACATTAGAGACGATAACGATACACTTCAAAGTCGTTAACATTTAGCCAATCAACGTCACATCTCTTAAAAAAATATTTTAACAGCAGTATCATTAACACTAACTAAATTAATCTATCATTAACATAATGCACGTGTTTCCTAGTGACGTAACGTCAAAAGGTGAGGCACGCAAGTGTAACGTTTTTGGCGTCGAAAAGCCTTTTGTTAAAAACGTCAGTGTCAGTAATAAGTACGACGGTTAAGAATCCGCATAAAAATTAAATTATAAAATTTTAAGTTGCAAATATCTAGATACTACATACACAAAAGGTCGTATGGGCTTTTCAACGGAATCTCTATTCATACTACGAGTAATGTAAAAGGCATCTTTTGTCGGAATTCCCGTCGACGTCATAATTCGAACTAATTTGACGTCGTTGGACATTTTGTAGACGCAAGGAAAAGAATTATAGCTTTTTTATTTATAATTCAATCCACTTGAAAATCGCTATGCTTGTTCTACGGAAAAAAAGTAATTTTTTGTTTATTTGTCATTGGAATAACTATGGATCGACCAAATTTGCAAACGTTTAAAAATTGAACTTTTTTAAAAATTCACTTTTTAACCTATTTTGGACATTTTGTAGACGCAACCTCATCTTCAAGAAAACTTTCGTTTTTTATGGTGTCAAAACAATTTTTTAACCAACACCTCTACGGAAAAAAAGTATTTTTTTAGTATAAAATTACGCACGTGCACACACACATATTTAAGTTATTCACCTTAAAAGATAGACATTTTAAAATTACGTCACGAAAATACGAAAGTCTCGCTTTTTTGCCGTTGCCCTATTTCCACTTAATTTTTAAATATTTTGACGGAATCGCACGAAACTAACATGGCAGCATGTTTCAAGCATGCTTTAACCGGTGACGGTGTTTCTCTGTGAATCCGTTCAGTAGTTATTACTTTATTATAACGTTTACCTAATCGACCCTGTGTTTTTGTTACAAGTCTCGCTACGTTTTTCGCGAAATAATCTCACAAAATTACGCTTGATGCATTTTACGTTTATTATTTCCATTTATCTGTATACATTATTAAATGCAAATTTTATTTCTGCGTTTAATGATATAATTTACAGTTTGCTAGGCCGAGTAAAGCAATAATTATCGTTGGAAATTGTTCGCTATTGGTGGCGTTTTCGCGTGTGCCTCACCTTTTGACGTTACGTCAGTGCTTTTTCTAACAACCGAAATCATTAACATGCATGTACAGTTTTTAGTTTGCAATTGGTAGGTAATAAACAATCAATTTATATGAACAATGATTTGAAACTTCGTCTATGATTTTCTTGGCTTTACAGCACATGTGAGGCGTTTATTCGTGAGTGAAACATTATCCCACAACCATGCATCATAAATATTATATCGTTGATGTTTAAAGTGCAGAGGTGTTCGTTGTGCTTACGCCAGATAAAAAAAGTGACAAAATTGTGACTTTTGCAATGTTGGACTGTTAGATTGAAACCTATGTAAAAATATTATTCAATGACAGAAATGACTGAAATTTTAAAGTATGGCTCATTTATATGTCACCAATGACTGTGTAAAATTTCAGTGAATTTAAAAAATAATAATTTTGAAAAATACCATTACATATGTTTTGCGTTTCTTTTGTCCCTGAGTGTATATAGAGGGAAACTGCTGACGATATAGACAAAGAGGGAAATTGCTGCCCATTTGTAATAAGAAGGATATTGATCTGGCTATAGTTTATATGTGTTTATAAGAATATTTTGACAAATATTTTCATGTTTTATATAGTATTTAGCGCATATTGATTGTTAAATAAAATTATTGTATCGGAATTTTAGATATTGTACTTTAGTGGTTTATTGTCATATGCGTCACTGAGTATAATATTCTTTATTTATTCATGTACGGTACGGTGTATATTATGTTGGAATATATTATTTTAATGTCTATTTTTGGTACTAATATGTATTTTTTATCTGTTAATTACGTTATTTATATTTGTAGACTAGAAGCAAATGTGTGTCTGTTGCTGTTTTTTTCTCCGATAAGCAATGTGTTTGATGGGTGTACAGTACACGTCGTAACTTGTATATTTGGATAATTCTTGCAATTACGTCATTCTGTAGATTGCGTAATACTCAGCCTAGCCTTCATATATCAGTCAGCTTTCTGCTGAATATGGTAGACATGTATGCATCAATCCTGGTGGGAACCCGGGTCGCCGGATTAGGCGGCTAGCGCACTAACTGGCCAGTATATGTAATAATTAATATTCTCCTAGGCCATGCTGTCTTATGATAGATATTCATTTATGGTAACAAACACTTATTTAAACAACACTGGAATGAACGTTTTTAATAAATAAGTGTTTTGTAGTAATTGTTTAAATAAATTGTTTGTACCAGGTATGGTATAATAACAACAAACTCCAATTCTTTATATATCATGAATTTATTGGCATATAATAATAATAATAACAATAAAAAATAATAAATAACGACAATGTGGTTGATAACATGCGTCTACTGCAGAACAGCGAATCTATGTTGCTGCTAAAAAGCAGACCTTACTGGTGTATAGTTGTATGTAGTGGCATTGACCAATTGTACACAATATACAAGATAGTAACGTTACGCCCTCTTGGAAGAATCTCCGACACCAGTATAGTTGCACTGTAATATAATGTAAGGACGTACATTAGAACACGAATTATAATAATAAAAATAACGGGAGGTCGAAGGTTTGAATCTCGGCGGAATAGTTCACATTGTTGGAAAAACATCAATATTCATCATCACATTATTTATCCATACATATTCATTCATTCAGCTTGTGAATAGAAATCTTGTCAAAGCAGAACATACTTCTCGGTGGAAGCTGGATTAGTGAGCCAGCTAGTTTGGGGTCATTTCAAGTCAGTGAAAATCTAAAAAGAAATAACTGCCATACAAACTAATACTCATTGTTCTTACCCAGGGACCTTGGCGTGTATTCCATAACAAAGCAACTTGATGTCCTCTGCGATTTCATCTGCGGACTTCCTACCGATGTCGTTTGCACCAATGACCAGAGCGATTTTCTAAAAAAAAAAATAACCATAAGTTATATCAATAATATGAACTAAGGCACCGCCTAAACGGGGTTTAAACCGATTGGGTAACTGCTAAGCTCAGATATACACTGACTAAATAATGAATTGAAATTAAGTGTTATTCTCAATATTAAGCCCATAAAGCTCCTATTTCATATCGTCAGCGTTTTCACGCTTTGTACCTGGTCAGTTTAACACATCGAAAAGTGCTGACCATATAGACATAGAGGGAAATTGCTGACCATATGTAACAAGAAGGATTATTCAAGCGTGCCCGTTTACCGTATCGGAAAATGCTGACCATATAGATTAAGAAGGATTATTCAAGCGTGGACGTTTAAAATATCGGAAAATGCGGACCATATAGATAAAGAAGGGTTCGTTCTTATTTCATGTGGTCAGCAATTTCTCGATACAAGCGTGGTAGTTTAACACATCGAAAAGTGCTGACCATATAGACATAGAGGGAAATTGCTGACCATATGTAATAAGAAGGATTATTCAAGCGTGGACGTTTAAAATATCGGAAAGTGCGGACCATATAGATAAAGAAGGGTTCGTTCTTATTTCATGTGGTCAGCAATTTCTCGATACAAGCGTGGTAGTTTAACACATCGAAAAGTGCTGACCATATAGACATAGAGGGAAATTGCTGACCATATGTAATAAGAAGGATTATTCAAGCGTGGACGTTTAAAATATCGGAAAGTGCGGACCATATAGATAAAGAAGGGTTCGTTCTTGTTTCATATCGTCAGCGTTTTCTCGCTACATAACTGGTCAGTTTAACGTATCGAAAAGTGCTGACCATATAGACATAGAGGGAAATTGCTGACCATATGTAATAAGAAGGATTATTCAAGCGTGGACGTTTAAAATATCGGAAAGTGCGGACCATATAGATAAAGAAGGGTTCGTTCTTATTTCATGT
Source organism: Spisula subtruncata (assembly GCA_963678985.1). Taxonomy (NCBI): domain Eukaryota; kingdom Metazoa; phylum Mollusca; class Bivalvia; order Venerida; family Mactridae; genus Spisula; species Spisula subtruncata. The sequence goes on along the minus strand of OY787667.1, from coordinate 40,788,026 downwards.
GGTCAGCAATTTCTCGATACAAGCGTGGTAGTTTAACACATCGAAAAGTACTGACCATGTAGACATAGAGGGAAATTGCTGACCATATGTAATAAGAAGGATTATTCAAGCGTGGACGTTTAAAATATCGGAAAGTGCGGACCATATAGATAAAGAAGGGTTCGTTCTTGTTTCATATCGTCAGCGTTTTCTCGCTACATAACTGGTCAGTTTAACGTATCGAATAATGCTGACCATATAGACATAGAGGGAAATTGCTGACCATATGTAATAAGAATGATTATTCAAGCGTGGACGTTTAACATATCGGAAAGTGCGGACCATATAGATAAAGAAGGGTTCGGTCTTGTTTCATATCGTCAGCGTTTTCACTCTTAATAATTGGTCAGTTAAATGTATCGGAAAATTTATTCTTATTTATAGTCAGTTTTATGATGGATTAAGTTACAAACAATTCAAACTTTCAAAAATTAGAGTAACACCTTATTTAACGACCGAATATACAACTTTACGGACGGGATTATCACATTAACGAAGGAGATCATTAAGTGTCTAATCGGTTATACATGTACGGTCGATAATCCCTTTATTGTAGGTGATTGGTAGGTGACACTTGATAATTATCTTCAATCCAATTAAAAAAAGTTGATAGTTACCAATTTCATCTATGAATACCAAAATATAATTATAAAGATATATAAATTGATTAATATTTTGATATTTTCCAAATTTTAAAGATATCGGACCATAGTGTACACTATTACATAAATATGTGATATCTTAAGTTCCTATAATATAATATTGTGTTTAAATGTACATGAATGAGACGTAAATAAAGATTATATATATAACAACATGTTAATTAATTTACAAGAGGTCCTGGTATGAGATAAATCGATATACTCATATTTATATCTTTAAACATTTTGCTATATATACATGTACAATGTATACTATTTATTTAATGAAACGGGAAACAAATCAATAAATGTAACATTTTTGGTTAAATTGAATACATTTTTTTAGAAAATATGACTTTTTGTGTATTATGTTATTTCATCTAAATTTATATAAAAGAACAATTTATGAGATAAATTTAATTATTTTTATTTGTAATTAGTTCTAGTGTTTACACGTGTTATACATATTACTTTTATTTAAATTACTCTAAATAAAATGAATGACTAAATTTATTAACATTTGGGCTAAAATCTTAAAAACTAATACCAGGTGGAAACAATTAGTAAATACATTGATCTCTAATTATTCTAAATTAATTAAAACCAAGGATTTAAATACATATTTATATACCTCCGTGTTAAAACCGAAAAATATGACACATAGTGTATGTAAACAGTAGCAGTTACTGATAGTTATTATATGGGGGCTCCTGTTAATTGTATTGACCAGTATACTGTGTTTTATGACAACTTTCCCAAATTAGAGTGACACCAAATATACAAGTTAATGGGATAATAAGTTAATTGGATTAAATGTATAATCGATCATATATGCACGGTCGGTACTCCCTTTATTGAAGGTGATTGGTATGTGACACTTGGTAATAATCTTCGTTCGAATTAAAAAATTTGATAGTAACCGATTTCATTTATAAATACCTAACTATACACATGGTTAAAAATATAATTTTAAAGATATATAAACTGATTAATAATTTGATATTTACTAGATTATTGAATATATGAAAAATATTTAAATTTATTACCACGTTCATATTTTAGATATAGTCTTCATTTGATTCTCCTCAGTGGACAACATTTATATTACATTTAAAATATATAGGTACGAAATAAATATGACATATTTTCTTTCTATAGAAGTTACTTGATTAATAAAATTAAAGTGTACAATAATTATCAACTTTAAAAAAAACTTAATCAATCAACACCAGTACGTGCTATTCTTTCTTTCGTGAGGCTATAATAAGGAATAAATATATAGCATGGTGTATAATGAGAAGGTTGTGAGTAAAATACTATATTTGGAGAAAACAAGAAAGAACTATCCGGCAATTACTCTTTACTTATGGTAAAACAAGTGGTTTCAACTTCAGTATGGTCAAAATGACATATTCAGATTATCGTGAAATTTAGAACATAAGACGCGCATTGTGTACATTTTAATAAACATTCGTAAATAGCAGTTACGACCTTCTCATCATAAGCCAGCAATATGTACATATAGAACAATGAGTGATTCCACTATTCCGTGTTAATCAATTATATTTTACCAAGGATTAAAACAAAATCAATTTAATTGAAAAATCCACACAATTACGTAAATTAATTCAACTAGAAATGTGAAGACAACAATATAAAATAATCACAGACAATATCGAAATACAACACAAGCGCAATTTTGATCAGAATGATATCTTATGAACAAATTATGAGCATATGATAAAGTAACATAATTTCTTTGAATTATATACTGGTTGAACTAATTACCGAGTTTTGCGTAAATATTTGATTGGGGCAAGTTGTTATAATCATTCTTCTACTTCATCGTCTAAATTCTTTGATTTAGTCATTAATGTGTATGTTTGTGCAATAATTAATTGTAATTAATCCATTTTTAATTAACGCGAAAATTGCAGTTTGTTGTTATGATACTATGGTTCAAAAGAAAAATTATCGTTTAAATAACAAACAACATAATTAAATCAATCATTTTCACTTGATTGGACATTATTCTGAAGTATCATTATTTACACTGTTACAATCATTCGACAATTAAATAATAATTATTACCTTAAATTAGTTTGGTTTTTAAATTATAGCACATCAAAAGCAATCACATGCGTATAATTAAAATCATTCAAAACAATTTATTTATATCTTGTATTTAATCATGTTTGATATTTCTTTATTACAATGCATGTTTATAACATATTTATATACATACTTGTATTGCAATGTCAAAGATATTAAAATAACAACGATAATTACAGTTTTCAAACAACTTTATTTCTGAAATTTATTCTGCAAAAAATAAAACAAAATTATTAAATACGTATTGCAATTATTTAATTCAGGCATACAAAACACTGCAATGCCCACCATCTTACATAAAAGGCAGGTATAAGGCAATAAAATATGATATCCTTCTTATTACATATGGTCAGCAATTTCCCTCTTTGTCTATATTTTAGTTTCCTTATTTCTCGAGGATCTAGAGTTGTTTTTACAAGATAACGAAAATAGCGGCTTATTGGTTGATGATATAGTTGTAATCTTATTGCTTTTTGCCGATGACATAGCTATATTCGGTAAAACACCCGCTGATTTGCAGCATAATCTTGACTTATTGTATGAATATTGTAACAAATGGGGTATAGAGGTAAATGCGACAAAAACGAAAATCATGGTTTTCAGAAAACGGGGAGGGCTAAAACAAGACGAGAAGTGGACTTACAATGGTATAGATGTTGAAGTCGTAGATACCTTCAATTATTTAGGAACGTTATTCTCGTATAATGGAAATTTTTCTATGTATCACAATTATGTATCTGGTAAAGCTCTAAAGGCTTTAAATACTTTATTGTTTAATTGTAAAAAAATACCTTTAAAATTAAAAGTTCTGTGTCAGTTGTTTGACTCGTTTGTTGGTGCTATATTAAATTATGGCAGCGAAATTAGTGGCTTCAGCAAATCGAAAGAATTAGAAAGATTGCATTTAAAATTTTGCAAGCGTATTTTAAAAGTTCCAACAAATGCTAGTAATTGTGCTGTGTACGGAGAGTTAGAACGCGTTCCTTTGTTTGTATCACGTTACTGTAAAATCATAAAATATTGGTGCAAAATCGTAAAATCAGAAAACATTATTTTAAACAAATTGTATAAATTAGCCGTTAAAGACTGTTTAGCCGGGTATAACAATTGGGTAAGTCGAGTAAAGAAATTGTTAGACGATCATGGTTTCTCGGAAGTGTTTACAAATGCAAATGACCATAATATAATTGTAAAAAATTTCAATGTTATATTTAAAACCCGTGTTGTCGATTGTTTTAAACAAGAATGGTTTGGCTCGGTAGCAAGAAACCGCGTCTTAGAAGAATACAAGGATTTTAAATTGAATTTTGTTTATGAACCGTATCTAGATATTGTACCTCATAATATTAGATTTTTTATTACAAAACTACGTATTTCTGCTCATTCTCTACGAATACAGACGGGTAGATTTGGATAAAATAGATTACCCCGGCATGAACGATTTTGTTTATTTTGCAATATGCAAGATATAGAAGATATCTATCACTTTGTATGCATTTGTCCATATTATAGAACGATACGATTAAAATATATTCAACAGTATTACTATTTGAGACCGTCTGTTTTTAAATTCTATGAATTGCTATGTAGCAATAACAAAAATCACCTATGTAACCTTGCATTTTACCTGAAGGAAGCTTTTAGATCTAGAAACACTGCTAATATAATTGTAAATAATTAAATAAATTGTGTATGTCAATGTACCGTGAGAAGTTTTGAGCGCGCGTGAGCAAGTATTCGCTGAATGAAATGAGGTGTATGTTTTGAGTGGAAGATTTTGGTGCGCGTGTCTGTGAGTGCTTGAAATATACTGTATGATCATATAACACTAAAATGTTAACTAACCTTATTGATGCTTTAAAAACTTTTCTCTCCGTTACTTACCCATTTATCATATGTATTTTGTTTGTATTACATGTTTATTTATAAACATTGTATATCAGAGTTGTAGACTATGTACTCGTTACTTGTCTTAATAAATATATGTTCTGTTCTGTTCTGTTCTATATCGTCAGCAGTTTCCTCTATATACATATCGTCAGCTTAACGCGTCAGCAGTTTAGTATGTGCCCTTTAGAACTACCAAGTTAGTTTCGTGCACAAATGAACAACGATATCAACGGCTTCAACTTCAATGGAATACGTACAAGTTCACTGCAAATCCTAATTGGGCATAATGGTGAACAGCATTGGAGTGACAGTGCCCCGTCGGGCGCACGATAATGTATAATTTATAGCGAATATGTTAAATTACAACTCATTCAATGCTTATGTTTATTTACGGTACGTCATGTTGTGTAAATTAGGATACGTGTACTCCAAAATGATACAATGATTCAATGTTAATTCAAACTATAAATTCTAATATCTAAGGAGGTATAAACCAAAGACATAATGAAATTTAGGTATTTGTATTATAAACTATACGGGGCTATTGCGCAATTCCGCCATTCCGTGATTTTTGTACGGATTGGTCTTTAGCCCTATCCAATGTCTAACTTCCGGTGAAATTCGTCTTGGAAAAACAACATTTTTGGTGCAGATTTCTACCGAAGACAATTATGTTTCATGTTTGATTTGATCTCAATCATATGTGTTATTGATAACAAGGTACTGGAAGTAATCATTTGAAGTACATGTCATTGTCATAATGTTATTTTGACGGTCTGAGATTCTGGACTGCCTGTGGCTCTGCTACTGCTAATGCTAGGCTCTGGGATAGAAACATAGACCTTCTCACTGACATTGATTGAGGACCTTAGGCTTGTGGGTTTTACAATTTGGGTACAACATTTGTGCTTATTTTAACCAATGATCAGAGTTTTTGAAATGTCCTGCACAAGTCGCATCTACCTGTCTACGAAAGCCGGCCCTTTAACCGTGATGTTACCTTCCACCCATCCCCGCACTGCCAGGGAAATGTGGGGCAGTTTTTCTCCGAACCAATACCACGGAACAATATTTAGTTGTTCGGGACCGGTGAAATACCAGAGATTTTACCATCAGCTGTCCCCAGCTGGACGGGGTTTTTATAGTCAAACAATCTCGACCTAGTGACTACTACGCGTCACAAAGGTCAAGACCCAAAGTGCAAAAAAACAGGTGGAAAACACGCAGATGATAAAGTTTAGTTTTAAGCCCGATTTTGATGTTTTTCGGCAATGTCATTCATACTATGAATAAAAAAGACGAATGCCGTCGAATACTTGGTAATATGGTTCGTTATTACCCGTAAATCGATAAATAAATCAGCACACACGCACCTTGCAAAAAACCTTCATGTACACAATCCACTGTGTGTTATCATGCGCCAACGTGCCGAGTCTAAAAGACCGTTTTCCGTACTTTCCCGGAATTCATTGGTAAACATTATATGAGTTGTTAAAGTGCATAAAAAGTCCAAACTCTTCTTGTTTTTGTTTGTTTATCAATATTTAACTGTTTTTATAAAAGATCATCTCTATTCATCAACAAATGTTCGTTTACTTTTAGCTTTTAGCTCACCTGACCACAATGTGGTCATGGTGAGGTTTTGTCATACCGAGATGTCCGTCGTGCGTCGTGCGTCCCTCAACAATTTCTTCAAACGACTTCTCCTCCTAAACCGCTTGGCCAAATTTGATAAAACTTAACAGGAATGTTCCTTGGGTGGACCTCTACCAAAGTTGTTAAAAAAATTCCAGTCCGTCGCATAACTAGGTCACACAGGCAAAAATAGATTTTCAAAAAGGAAACTTCAAAAATCTTCTTCTCTGAAACCGTAAGGCCTAGAGCTTTCATATTTGGTATGTAGCATCACCTTGGGGTCCTCTACAAAGATTGTTAGAATTATGTCCCTGGGGTCAAAATTGGCCCCGCCTCGGGGGCCCTTAGTTTTACATAGAGTTATATAGGGGAAACCTTAAAAAATCTTCTTCTCCGAAACCGCTTGGCCCAGGGCTTTCATATTTAGTATGTAGACTCAGCTAGAGGTCCTCTACAAAGATTGTTCAAATTATGTCCCTGGGGTCAAAATTGGCCCTGCCCCGGGGGCCCTTAGTTTTACATAGAGTTATGTAGGGGAAACCTTTAAAAATATTCTTCTCTGAAACCGCTTGGCCCAGGGCTTTCATATTTGGTTTGTAGACTCAGCTAGAGGTCCTCTACAAAGATTGTTCAAATTATGCCCCTGGGGTCAAAATTGGCCCCGCCCCCGGGGCCCTTAGTTTTACATAGAGTTATATAGAGAAAACTTTAAAAAATCTTCTTCTCCGAAATTGCTTGGCCCAGGGCTTTCATATTTGGTATATAGACTCAGCTAGAGGTCCTCTACAAAGGTTGTTCAAATTATGTCCCTGGTGTCAAAATTGGCCCCGCCCCGGGGGCCCTTAGTTTTACATAGAGTTATATAGGGGAAACCTTTAAAATCTTCTTCTCCGAAACCGCTTGGCCCAGGGCTTTCATATTTGGTATGTAGACTCAGCTAGAGGTCCTCTACAAATATTGTTCAAATTATGCCCCTGGGGTCAAAATTGGCCCCGCCCCAGGGGCCCTTAGTTTTACATAGAGTTATATATAGAAAACCTTAAAAAATCTTCTTCTCCGAAATTGCTTGGCCCAGGGCTTTCATATTTGGTATAGACTCAGCTAGAGGTCCACTTCACTAAAGATTGTTCAAATTATTCCCCTCGGGTCAAAATTGGCCCCACCCTGGGGGTCACCATTTTACTTAGACTTATATAGGGAAAACATATAAAAAATCTTCTTGTCTAAAACTACAATGCCTAAGAGCTTTGATATTTGGTATGTAGCATCATCTAGTGGTCCCCTACCAAGATTGTGCAAATTATGCCCCTGGGGTCAAAATTGGCCCCACTCGGGGGGTCACCGTTTTACATAGACTTATATTGGGAAAACATATTAATATCTTCTTGCCTAAAACTACACTGCCTAGAGTTTTGATAATTGGTATGTAGCATCATCTTGTGGTTTTCTACCTAGATGTTCAAATTATTCCTTTGGGTGAAAATTGTGCAGGGTTTATAATCAGGTGAGCGATATTGGGCCATCATGGCCCTCTTGTTTTTGTTTCAAGCGGGCGCCGGAAGTGTATTGTTTCACATGTACTACGGTACAGTTCAGTGAAAATCAAGCGCGCCAAAAATAACAAATTTTCGGGAAACCCCTCCCAGAATCCTTTCATTTGCGTATTCTGATTGGTCGATAGATGGAACACCGATTTCTACAACAACAACATTGAATAGAATAGAACATAACGAAAGCAAAACTGCAACATCGTCGTGTTAAACTTGTCGGATAAACAAATCGCTGTGTGTTTTAGGAATATTTTTGGCTCATATAACAAACAAAAGGTTCATTCTTCCTGGATATGTTATAAATTTCACGGAGGTTGGTAGTTTTCGTTAGCTTTTTAAGTTTCAAAAGTTGCGGGCAGATTCTCGTCGCAAAATCTGCATTGAAAAGTGACACAATAGTTTGTGTCTCCGTGGAAGAAAACCGAAATCATGTCTAGGGTTTTTACAACTGATAAGTAAGAATCCCCACAATGACAGCTCTATTTTACCACCTTGCCATTGTTTTAAGCGAGTCTTGTCGAAGAAATTTTTATAGTCGAGCGATTGTCGCTTCTTGATAGTCTGTGCCTGCGTTGGTTATGTTTTTGACAAGAGTCATTTTCTCAAAGACTGCTTAAGGTATCCACTTGAATCTCAACTTAGTCATTCCATATCACAATGGGTAGTCCATACTGACAAGGCTGGTAACTCTGTGACCTACATTTATGCCATTATCTGCCCTTGTTTCAACTTAGTACATAGAAATGTACTCAAACAGATCAAAGCTTTCAGCTTGAAACTCAGCATGCTTGTGGAATAGATGACCTTCATCTATTGACAAGAGTAAATGTTATATCCAGGCTAACAGCATTGTATTACAGTTAATCCCTTTTCTGACTTCGATTATTTACATCAAAAATTGAACCCAGGTTAATTTGTTTCAAGTAATTAATGATTTGCTTTATATACAAATTTATATGAAGCATAAAGTTAAAAGAGATGTATACTAATAACATTATAAATTTGCTTTTAATTTTTTATCATTTCAGATATTTTAGCATGTGACGCAAAGTCTCATGACACTAAAGTGACAGGGATCATTTGATTCATTATCCATCTATAGCAGAATGCTGATGAGGAAAACAATGTGAATTCTAATTTCTTCAACTTGACAGTCACATGGTGATCAATGCGGATATTTTGTCTAAAATTTACCTACAATGAAAATAATATGACAGCAGCAGATGAGCTACATGTATGAAGATGCTTGACTAAAACAAAAGTTTAAAAAAGCAAGGAAAGAATGTTTGTGAAAGAATATTGAACATGTGAAGAAAAGAATCTTAGAACTATGGAGAACTTCCCATCAATGTCATCAAGGGTTTTGCTCTTGTTGACGCTAGTGTTACAAATTTTACCCTCTGCTGTAACTGATACAGATTCTTTACATTATACCCCAAACAACTGTAATACCACGGGAACCACGGATACATTGAAGGTGGATTTCTCTTCTTCTGTTGTAGATTGTGGTAAGTGTTAAAGCCTTAGTCACATCTGCCTTGCAACAGCCATATGCTATTCTACAATCAGTTTTCAAACCAACTTTTGGAGAAGACCCTGGTATTTTGTGAAATTGTCATAAGATTAATTCTAGACACGATTGCCATGCAAAAGTATAACATTAGCGCCGCCTGATGGACGCATGTTGCAGCCAAATGCTTGACTTGTCATATCTTTCTGCATTTTGATTAAGAATACAATATTTCTACTCGATTCACCAAATGTGCAGGGCAGCTGTATGAACATCATATGATTTCCTGGCACTGACTGGGTTTTGTCTGGATGGCTGCATCCTGAATGCTATTTTGATTTTATTTTCGGTGCATTGTTCATCAATGATTTTTTTCAATCACTTGTTGATGCATGTATCAATATTCGAACTATGAATTCTTTTATTACAGAATATATTGTATCATTCAATGGGTACTACAAACTGCAGACTAGAAAACGATACCTTGACGCAGCATTACAGAACTCTAGTGTTAAAACGTGGACAGTAGTAGATAGGAACAATCCAGCCTTTGATTATCCCAGTGACTTTGATGTCGTCAAGGTATTTCATTTTGTAGTTAATCACTCTAGCTATCCACAAATCAGTTGTTTTTCAAAACATCAAACCTCACCTCATGCACCAAATAAGCCTGATCTTTCACTTGCCAAATAGACCTACACTGGATCTCCATTAATATGTAGGTACAAACAGATTTTTACTGTTACAATGTCGTTTGAATATTCATATCTGGACAAAAGAGTTGGGGTCAGTTGTGTTTGCATATATGAATACAAAACCTGTCTTAACTAGGCCATAGTTGTTTGTACGTACATGTAACTTAAGGGAAACACCACCTTGCACAAAGCACCGGATATCATCTATTGAGAAAGTTTCTGTAAAATTATACTTTCTGTCGTCTATGTCAAACATTAAATTGCCCAGGGTATCAGGCATGTGGGTTAAGTTGAAGATTGCTTGAATGCCATTCATTTCAATGTGAGAACAAATCTCTGATATATGTATTTTTAAAAAATGATGCATTTGACCGGATTGGACGAAGCACAACTAAGTAGGAGCACTGTGATACTCAAATCTTGACAAAAAGTGAGCTATTGTCATGACAGGATCATCTGTGTGTACATTAACTGTCAGAATCGTTTTCTCTAAAACTATCAAAGGTATCCACTTGAAAAATAGCAAAGTTATTCACCATCACAAGAGGAGTCCATATTGAGAAAGCTGATAACCCTGTGATTAAATTTATTGAGTTATCTACCCTTGTTACTATCAAAAACAACAAAGTTGAGCATCCAGCACTCGAAGGTTGTACTTCTCGTTGTATGACTGTACTATAAAATCATTAAATTTCATGGATTTCTTGGTTTACCACAACCACAAACTTTAATCCCAACGAACATTAATTTTGACCCATGTTATATTACCTAAAATGTAAAATCCACGAATTCAAGTCCTAACGAAATTGTCTTTGTTACCAAAACCACGAAATTTCGTCCCAATGAAATTAAATGATTTTACAGTATGTTTATTTCTGTTTTCAGTTTGACAGTGAGCAGCAATCTGGTGTAGAACATTTAAAGAAACATCCTCTCATTAAAACTGTTACTCCACACAAGAAAGTCATCAGAACTCTGAAATTGGTTAAAGGTGAGTCACCATTTTCAACTTTAACTTAATACTCTTCAACACCACAAGGGCATCAGTCTACTGAAGAGATAATCAATCATGACATCATTTCATTTTCTCAATACTATGATTTATTAGTGGGATAAATCATATATAGGTCACAAACCACTAAATAAATTTGTTCTTTAGCTCAATGTAAAGTTACAATAGTCAGTCCCAGGTTGATACATGTTAAAGTCTATGACCAGGTGACAGACATATATCAATGAAAAGAAGGGGCTACCAGCTTTAAGAAAATACAAAAAAAACAGGGGGTCACGTATCATATAAGAAAAATTTTGTCCTCCAACGCGGTTAACATATTTTTACAGGCGCGCGGACCGACCAAATCCGGGTTTTACCCTACCCTACTTTCGCTTTGGTATTTTGGCCAAAATCTAAAAATATGTAAAATAAAACAGTTTCAATACATCACATACATGTATACAAAGCCTGTAAACCCAATTAGATGATTCCAGTTCCACCTTGTCAAAACATACTACCATTTAAACACAATCACAAGTTTATTTAGGGACTATTTGAGTGTATCCTTTTTTGGTTCGCGGAGGCATTTAGTGGTTTGTAACCTATATAAATGTATATATGAATAGAAGTTGTTCTAATCCATTTTATTCCCCAGTGGTTACATTTGACCATGGTATTTTGAAAATGTCATCAAAATGACTCAGGATACTTTTAGTTTGTCCATGGTAGTGACACAGGGAATAATTGAAATACAATTTTTGGGCATTACCAATTTCTATTGTAGATAAATTATTATTCTGAAGTAAGTTGTGATTTCTTTATGAAGTCATCATTCATAGATACACACTTGTTTGAATATAATGATATTGTATATTTTCATATATATCTTCTTACTACAGATGCTGATACTGACAATGACATTACAGAAACTGTTGCTTCAATTAACAAGAACAGAAACAGAAAAAGTCTTTCCTTGGTAAATGTGTATTTGCTTATGTTATTTATTTTTAAAAAAACCTAGTATTGACCGACTGAGTTATCGTCATTTTTGACTTCATATGCAAATTTTTAACGATAGAGCAATGTTGCTGAGTAAAGCTTGTATTTGTCAGTCAGCTTTCTGCTGTAATATGGATGCCTCCACCTGGATTTGAAACCGTGAAAAATTTGTTTTGGTGTCCTAATACATCATATACCTACTTTCGTCTTATTTCATGGATTGGGATACGTACCTTAGTTGGACCACTGTATTTCATTTATCAATGATTTATTTACAGGCTACTACATACTGGCATTCTCCTTCAAGACGTGGTCGGAATCTTTTGAGATCCGTCCCCAAACAGGTAAGATGAATTACAAAGTTCCATTTCATCCTTGAATGGACACCTTCAACTAGTACAAACTTATAATGATCAATGAGCCCAGCCCTTACTGTAGAGTGCTGTTATCCGATAGAGTCGGTAGACATATACGCCACAAAGCCGGTGTCATATAGGTCCTTTGGGTCGGATGTTTTCTGTGTTTATAATTATATTACACATGCCACATTAATAAACTATTTACTTACTTATGCATTTGTTCTACAAAATTACTGAATTTAGTAGATATTGCTGAATGGCTAGATTATGTGAGTTCTTTTCAAAAACTCAGCACATATTACCTCCCTTTGAATACTAGTTATGGTATCAGTATCACCAATAGTTAATCACCAAATTCCATTCTGAATCTGTCAAATTTAAGCTTTGAATAATACTGATAAGTTTATATGGATAATGTGTTCCATTACACAAGCGGTAGTGTTTATTGATTAGTATTAATAAATGTATGTGTATGTGATTTTTGCAGATTGCCAGTGCATTGCAGGCTGAAATATTGTGGAATATGGGATATACAGGTAGGGTTTTGGTGTTATTACTCAACTGCTTGAATGGTGTTCAATCATGTTGTTGTATAGCCCTTTCATTCATACACTCAAACCCTTTTCTTACTTACAGAAATCATGTAGAGCTATAACGAATGATCTCCCTTGATATGGTGTGACTGTCTTGAACAGTCATTTTCTGTAATTGAATTACTTAAGACTGTTATAAAAGATCGGAGGTCAAGAAAGAAAATGATTAACTGAATGTATGGATGGAGAGAGAAAAATTCTTGCATGGAGGGGATTTGCGGACTGTCAGACATTCCATTCCACATAGCCTTTTTCCTGGAAGAAACCTTAAAATATGTAAAGGTTTAAATTTTAACCTGAACTCAGTTTTAGTATGAAAACATTGACAAATAGTGTGTTTTAACTGCAATGCCATGGAGTAATATATCTTTCTATATTTGTACTGAAAACTTGTGTATATTTCTAGGTGCTGGGGTACGAGTGGCTATATTTGATACTGGCTTGTCAGAACAACATCCACATTTCAAACCTGGTCGAGTCAAGGACAGAACTAACTGGACACATGAGAAAACTCTAGATGATGGTCAGTATTACACTTAGTTTCTCTGGTGCTAGGCCACTTCTATGTTTAGGTTTGCTGCATATAGTGGCGAGACATATTGATTTTGTACAGGATGGATGTCACCGAGTTTGTCTTTGCCTGTTCTCCCCGTTAGTCTTATTTCAATGAAACTTAACATGTCTATCTGTCTGTCTTGATGTTGTCGCAAACGTTAATTTACCCTTGTTCTTCTGAATCATTTACACACCAAGTCTGATTTCAATAAAACTTCTCAAAAACACCTGTATGTTATAATGACTTTTCAGCAGGGATTTTTTATTGTTTCTTAGGCTTATGTGTGGGCATTGCTCAGTGTAGTTGTGTTGTGGTGTTACTGATTTCTGTGCTTGACTTGTTAGGTTGAGTACTACCTTCCCTGTCTGATTTCCTCATACCTTTTTTTACAGTGGGTCAAAAAACTTGTTTTAAGACATATGGTGTGGCACCTTTGCAATTGGGGGAATTTTTAACTTGGTGTGTTTTTACTTGATTTGACATTAATTATGATTACAGGTCTGGGACATGGAACATTTGTAGCTGGTGTTATAGCAAGTCATAGAGAATGTCTGGGATTTGCACCGGATGCTGATATCTACGTATTCAGAGTGTTCACCAATAATCAGGTATGTCTGTGACATCAGGCCTGGGGCCTTATTCACCAATGTTTTAAGTCTAAAACTCAGAATTAGACTTAAAATTGACAACATAATGACTGCCATTTCTTTACAATTTGATTTAACCATGTGAAATTTTATCTGATTATTTGTTGTTTCCCACTGAACATGTATACCCATCTATATTAAAATCAGTACATTTATAAGAACATGAGAGTGAATAGAAGATTTGGCAATATAAAGTCTAAGTCTTAATTTAAGACTGATAATGTTGGTGAATAAGGACCCTTGTTAATCAAGATTGCTGAGGTGTATGGAATTAGACTCGTTTGCTTCAATATCTAAAGGACTAAGTTTGTTTAAATGTCTTTTTACATGTCATGTAACATATGATGTGAAAACAATCTCAGTTTGTTAACCAATGTCAGTCTAACTTTAAGAGCAATCTGATAAGAACAATCTGATTTTGAGAACAGTATCATTTTGATGATAGCTTCAGTTTGAAAATAGTCTCAATTAAAAGTTTGTGAATAATAGGACAAACTAAATGCAAATCTGCTTCAAAACTGCTTAGGTTCTCATAGAAATGATCACATGTATTCACCACTTCTTGCATTAGTACCGTAAATCTATCTTCTATATGACTAAAAGTTATTTCCCTTGGTTTAATTCTGATTTGAATTTTTCCAGGTGTCATACACATCATGGTTTCTAGATGCTTTTAACTATGCCATACTGAAGAAGATCAATGTGTTAAATCTGAGTATAGGTGGTCCCGACTTCATGGATCATCCATTTGTTGATAAAGTCTGGGAGCTGACAGCTAACAAAGTCATACTGGTGTCCGCTATTGGGAATGATGGACCACTTTATGGGTAATATATAGTACTTGCTTACATCACAGTAATGAAGACATATCATCTGTTTTTGATATCATTGTCTAACCACATTTACACTTCAGTGATCTCTCATAAATTTATACTCTGCTACATCAAATTAGAACTGGTTGATTATTAAACTCCTGGAAAATGATAAACGCAAACTGGCATAAAGTCCATTCAATTTCTCAAGAACGCTTTGCCCTGGGATCTTCAATCTTTACATGGAGGTTGGCCAGTAACAGAAAATGTTGAGGTCAGTAGGTCAAAGGTCACTGTGACCTGTACAATTTTCGATTGTTAGGCTGCCATGGGGCATACATGTTTTACAAACATCTCTTGTTTCTGTTAACATGTTGACTGATGAGATATTGTAATTATGTTGTAGAACATTGAACAATCCAGCTGATCAGATGGATGTTATTGGTGTGGGTGGTATCAACTTTGAGAACCAGATAGCTAGATTCTCATCTAGAGGCATGACAACATGGGTATGTACTGATTATATAGATTTGGCATTTCAGGTAACAAATATAAGGGTTAAAATTATTGTCCGATGGGATTTGATTTCATGGCTGCAATCAATAAAATTAAATTTCCCACCCCCACGAAAATTAATGATTTTAGAGTATATGATCTAGTTTCTCATGATTTTTTTCGGGAAAAATCATTAACTTTCATGTTTTCTTTTAAAGAAGAGGCGAGGTTTTTTCTTCACATATTCTTCCTATCATCTTCATCCTTGCTGGGACATAGTGCCAACACCATCTCTTCAGATCCAGTTTCTCGAAACCTGTTCGGCTCCTGTCTAACTTTTGAGCTGCTTATATAGCTCTGAGTTTAACTTTATGGTCCTTTGCCATGTCATAAAAGTTTTGTGGTTGACCTTCACATACGGTGTTGAAATTTTAACATTTATGCTCAAAGTGGATTAAATTTGGGTCAACTGGAAACAAATGTATTGAAATTACAAAAAACATGTCCAGATTGTCCGCATCATTCCAGTCTTTATTTGACTTCTACCATATTGGGCCAATTAATGCTAATTTCTAATTTCCCTCAAATACTGCTCAAGAACTGGAATTTGTACAAAACTGAAAAAATCTTTTCATATGTTTGCAAGTACATTTCCCTTTCATATGTGTTTGATTTTCTTGCAGGAATTACCATCTGGATATGGTCGTATGAAACCTGATATTGTAACATTTGGATCTGCTGTTAGAGGTTCAGCCTTGAAGTAGGTTATTTTGTGTTTATAATATAATGCTTCAACGTTGTTACTGCATGCATTTGGCCATTTAAGCCAAATGGTAATAGTGGTGAATTTCTTAAATTTACAAAATTCGCTAATATTTCTTCTAGCACAAATCTTTGGCTGACAAAAAATGCTAAAAAGAAGTGCTAATAATTTAAATATTTGTGTAACGGTCTGGTAGTGCCAATCGATATTTCCGGCATAGCTTTAAGCACAGGTAAATGAATCGTTGAAAACGAATAAAAAAATAAAATAAAAATTTGTTTTGTTTTCTTTTTCAACGATACAGTTACCTTGTGGCTTTAAGGACACAGACCGCAGGTTATGTGATAAACATAACTACCAAGTGTTAAATTCACATTTTGATTTGTATTGTAAAATTTGGTGACTCAGTGAAGGGTATACTACATACATGACTGTCTTTGTTTGTTATTTTAGGGGTGGCTGTAGATCACTATCAGGGACAAGTGTAGCTTCACCAGTGGTAGCAGGGGCAGTAACTCTACTATACAGGTATGTAATGCTTCTAACCATAGTAAGCAAATGACTCTCGAGTGTAATGACTGAAATGAGAAAGTGAATAGTTATCTATTCCATACAAGTTGTCATGTATCTGCATATTGTAGTAGACTTTGATTTTGACCTGGATTGATGGATGTCCCAAAGTTTTTTAAACTCTCTGTATCTCTAAATATGCAACCATTGGTCAGATTTCAATGAAACTTCACATGTATACTTGTACCGAGTCTGATTGTGCATATTGTCATGAGTTTTGGGTATGATAATTTCTATCAGAGTTGTAGCCCTTTGTGGGCACATGCATATTTGTATCAAAAATCCTTCCTAGTTTAAATATTTTAACCAGTTTTTTCAATAGGAGGCTGTCCAGAATTTGGTTTCCGATTGATAACTTGAGTTTGGAATGAGATATCATGATGAAACTTGCTGTGTAGGTAGATATGAAAACTTTGATTGGGATTGTAAGTGGTGCCATTGGGGTCAAGGTCATTGTTACTAAAAATAGAAAATTATGCATGGCTGCCATGAAAACCTGGAATTTCCACATCTTCTTCTTATTGCAGTTCTGTGTTAGATCGTGTTGATGTTATAAATCCTGCCAGTATGAAGCAAGCACTAATAGTGTCAGCTAGACGTCTACCTGATTCCAATGTTAACATGTTTGAACAAGGTCACGGAAAGTTGGATCTTGTAAAAGCTTACCAGACACTCAGGACGTATAAACCTCAAGCTAGGTAAATATATTCTCACTGTTAATACACTAAGCATAGCTATTTTAAGCATGGGGCTAATATTCTTATTCTTCCCATTCCAAATATTTTGGGTTCCTTAAAAATTAAGATTATTGTTAACTTTTCCGCCCTTCCAAGGTCAGAAATTCAGAATTTGACCCCGTTAAACAGTAACTACCATAAATTCACCTCTGTTCAGTTTCATAGATTCGTAATTTTTTAAAAAAATGCAGGAAAACTGATAATATAGTTCATGTTCAATTCCAGGCACCATGAACACTGGTTTGACTATTAATATGATGAGTATACTAGGTATTTAGACATATTTATATTATATGTAATATTTTACTTTATTGACATGTGCTGTATTATTCTATTTACAGTTTGAGTCCAAGTTACTTTGATTTTGTTGAATGTCCATACATGTGGCCTTACTGTTCTCAGCCGTTATACTTCACGGGAATGCCAGTCATACTTAATGTGACCATACTGAATGGTATGGGTGTCAGTGGTGTGGTCATTGATAAAGTAAGTACTCAATGTGACCATACTGAATGGTATGGGTGTCAGTGGTGTGGTCATTGATAAAGTAAGTACTCAATGTGACCATACTGAATGGTATGGGTGTTAGTGGTGTGGTCATTGATAAAGTAAGTACTCAATGTGACCATACTGAATGGTATGGGTGTTAGTGGTGTGGTCATTGATAAAGTAAGTACTCAATGTGACCATACTGAATGGTATGGGTGTCAGTGGTGTGGTCATTGATAAAGTAAGTACTCAATGTGACCATACTGAATGGTATGGGTGTCAGTGGTGTGGTCATTGATAAAGTAAGTACTCAATGTGACCATACTGAATGGTATGGGTGTCAGTGGTGTGGTCATTGATAAAGTAAGTACTCAATGTGACCATACTGAATGGTATGGGTGTCAGTGGTGTGGTCATTGATAAAGTAAGTACTCAATGTGACCATACTGAATGGTATGGGTGTTAGTGGTGTGGTCATTGATAAAGTAAGTACTCAATGTGACCATACTGAATGGTATGGGTGTCAGTGGTGTGGTCATTGATAAAGTAAGTACTCAATGTGACCATACTGAATGGTATGGGTGTCAGTGGTGTGGTCATTGATAAAGTAAGTACTCAATGTGACCATACTGAATGGTATGGGTGTTAGTGGTGTGGTCATTGATAAAGTAAGTACTCAATGTGACCATACTGAATGGTATGGGTGTCAGTGGTGTGGTCATTGATAAAGTAAGTACTCAATGTGACCATACTGAATGGTATGGGTGTCAGTGGTGTGGTCATTGATAAAGTAAGTACTCAATGTGACCATACTGAATGGTATGGGTGTCAGTGGTGTGGTCATTGATAAAGTAAGTACTCAATGTGACCATACTGAATGGTATGGGTGTTAGTGGTGTGGTCATTGATAAAGTAAGTACTCAATGTGACCATACTGAATGGTATGGGTGTCAGTGGTGTGGTCATTGATAAAGTAAGTACTCAATGTGACCATACTGAATGGTATGGGTGTTAGTGGTGTGGTCATTGATAAAGTAAGTACTCAATGTGACCATACTGAATGGTATGGGTGTCAGTGGTGTGGTCATTGATAAAGTAAGTACTCAATGTGACCATACTGAATGGTATGGGTGTCAGTGGTGTGGTCATTGATAAAGTAAGTACTCAATGTGACCATACTGAATGGTATGGGTGTCAGTGGTGTGGTCATTGATAAAGTAAGTACTCAATGTGACCATACTGAATGGTATGGGTGTCAGTGGTGTGGTTGTTGATAAAGTAAGTACTCAATGTGACCATACTGAATGGTATGGGTGTCAGTGGTGTGGTCATTGATAAAGTAAGTACTCAATGTGACCATACTGAATGGTATGGGTGTCAGTGGTGTGGTCATTGATAAAGTAAGTACTCAATGTGACCATACTGAATGGTATGGGTGTTAGTGGTGTGGTCATTGATAAAGTAAGTACTCAATGTGACCATACTGAATGGTATGGGTGTCAGTGGTGTGGTCATTGATAAAGTAAGTACTCAATGTGACCATACTGAATGGTATGGGTGTCAGTGTGGTCATTGATAAAGTAAGTACTGTACAATTATCGTCAGAGATAGAATCTAGACTATTACTATTCCTGAAATGTGTGAAAATATTTGTACTGTATTCTTCAAACTTTTATCAGCCAAGATGTGTAACAAAAATAAACGAACGCAGTCTTTACCAAGCAAACTTTAGGCATTTTCCAAGCCTCTGAAATTTCATAAATTCTCGTTCTGTAAAGTCTGTCTTTTGAAACTTCTCCAAATTTTTCTTGATCTAATACACAGTCGTTAATTATGATTTTCTGTCATTTAGCTTAATGGAATCTTACCTATTTTTTTTTCGTTCTTTCAACTTATACTACAGGAAATATCCTTATAAATTATTGACAAATTATTGAAAAAGTTTAAAAAATGATTTTCCATAAATATTTTGAGCATACGTCTATTTAAAAAAAATTTAATGGAAAAATTATAAAATAACCCTAAAATTCAGTTTGACAGAAAATCAGATGACCCCATGTCTATAATTTCATCATTTATGTGTGTCAGAATCATCACACAGCCACCTTTGTGTGAACACATGTGCTAGAAGAACCCCCCAATGGAATTCCGCTGTGAACCAATAAAAACAGAGTTCCAGAATGATTTTTACTGACCAGCCAATCAGAATTCACGAATCTTTAGGAAACTTGTCTTTTGATTGAAGAGTTGAAGAATGCTATGTAAGATGGCTGCTACTTGGAAAATATGATGATTTCTCATCATGTTTTGTATTTAACTTGTAGAGAGGGGTTCAGGCATTAGTTTCATTGTTAAAAAATATTTATAAATCAGCGAACAATTGAGCATTCTCCAAAAACAAGTCTTATGTTCACGAAATCACAGGAAAGCAGGCTAATGTCAGAGAATTCACAATTTTGCAAAAATTGCCAATATTTACATTTAGCTAACTTTACTGCCTATAAAATACATTTAATTTTTTAAAACAATACCATTAAATTCTAAAGACGAGTTAAAACATAAAATACTGGTGTGAAAATGGTAATGGAAGTTCAGATTTGTTTGTTTGCATTTACAGCCAAAATGGGAGCCATATCGTCCACATTTTGGTAACTATCTGGATGTAGCTGTCTCATATTCTAAGACATTATGGCCATGGTCTGGTTACCTTGCCGTCTCTATATCTGTCTCAAAGAATGCAGCAAAGTGGGAAGGTATAGCTCAGGGACAAATCACGTTGACTGTGGAATCACCTCCAGAGGTAAGCCATGTTTGTAGTGATGTTAATTAAATGTAACACAGTACAACCTCTGAAGAGCAACACATATGGGAGCTACAAATATTGGCCCTTGTGTAGAGGTTGTTGCTCTACAGAGGTTAAATTTATAGTAAATATCAGCTTTTGAATATTTTAAAGGTGATGTTACTGAGAGGTTATTGCTCTACAGAGGGTCACTCAAGAGAGGTTGTACTGTAAAAGCTGTTCGTTAATTCGGATAGGGTTTAAGGTTGTTTCTGAAAAAAATTTCATTTATCTGATCTGGGTTTTTTTTAGTCTTGAGTTTTCCTTCTTTGTTCATATTGATTTATAGAGTTTCAGACTTTGGAACTGGGATTTTCAGGCTTAACAATGATTGCTAATTACCAGGCATGATTTATATACGTGATTTGCCTACCAGTTATCCTGGACTGTATCCTGAACAATACAAATTTACCCTTTCAATGAACTAGCAGCTTGTTAAATTTTCATGGAAGTGTATGAGCTGCTGCGACTGGAAATTTAATCAGGACCACTGGGTTACCAATTCTGTGCCCTAACCACTGGACTACAGCCGGGGCTTGTAAAAGAAGCTATTATCATATTGAAATGTAATACAGGATACCGGTAGTTAAATCTTGTTCATTTAAAACATTCGAAGGATTGAATGTATTCAGGATCACAGGTTACTGTATCGTTCAAAACAAAAAATAAAATATTTGAAAGAAAAATATAAATTTTCGAAAAAAAAATGTTCTTTTTTTTTTCGTTTTCAACGATACAGTTACCTGTGTTCAGGATCTGTTATAGATACAAGATTATATATTGCAGGGTGACGAGACAGAGCCGAGAATATCTCATCTCAAATTACCCATCCGAGTCAAAATCATTCCAACACCATCTAGAAGGTGAAATATTTGTCTTTGTTATTAAATTTTACAATTGTATATTTATTATTGCTCTTTCCATACAAATAGTTATATGAGCCCAGAATCAACCTAACTGTGTTAAGCTTAAGCCCAAAGTTATTTAATTATACTCTTTGTATCACCCTACTGTCTCTTTTCCAGTAGAGGCTCTTGGAAAATCTTGCAGGGAGGGATAAAAGCTGTAGACTACATCCCTAAAAATGAAGCAAACAAACAGTTTGATTATGATTATTTTTCTGAAGGTGGAGCATATAACTGCTGTTATCTCCGTGTCTGTCTATCGTCTATGACTGCCCTATCTCTCAGCAACTACCAATCAGAAACTTAATCAGTAATTTCATCTGTTTTTCGATGCCTTTATTGCCTTAGAAATTGAAATTTTTAGCCTCGATTTTCTTATATTGGTATACTTTTTATGTGTGTCATTTGTATTCTACAGTACTTTAACTTTTGGTTCATGTACTCTGTATTTTATATTATATGTAGGCAGCGGATATTATGGGATCAGTACCACAATCTACGTTATCCACCGGGTTACTTCCCTAGAGATAATCTACGCATGAAGAATGATCCACTCGATTGGTAAGTTATAGTCACAATCTACGTTATCCACCGGGTTACTTCCCTAGAGATAATCTACGCATGAAGAATGATCCACTCGATTGGTAAGTCATGGTCACAATCTACGTTATCCACCTGGTTACTTCCCTAGAGATAATCTACGCATGAAGAATGATCCACTCGATTGGTAAGTTATAGTCACAATCTACGTTATCCACCGGGTTACTTCCCTAGAGATAATCTACGCATGAAGAATGATCCACTTGATTGGTAAGTCATAGTCACAATCTACGGTATCCACCGGGTTACTACCCTAGAGATAATCTACGCATGAAGAATGATCCACTCGATTGGTAAGTCATAGTCACAATCTACGTTATCCACCAGGTTACTTCCCTAGAGATAATCTACGCATGAAGAATGATCCACTCGATTGGTAAGTCATAGTCACAATCTACGTTATCCACCGGGTTACTTCCCTAGAGATAATCTACGCATGAAGAATGATCCACTTGATTGGTAAGTTATAGTCACAATCTACGTTATCCACCGGGTTACTTCCCTAGAGATAATCTACGCATGAAGAATGATCCACTCGATTGGTAAGTTATAGTCACAATCTACGTTATCCACCGGGTTACTTCCCTAGAGATAATCTACGAATGAAGAATGATCCACTCGATTGGTAAGTCATAACGTTATCCACCGGGTTACTTCCCTAGAGATAATCTACGCATGTAGAATGATCCACTCGATTGGTAAGTCATAACGTTATCCACCGGGTTACTTCCCTAGAGATAATCTACGCATGAAGAATGATCCACTCGATTGGTAAGTTATAACGTTATCCACTGGGTTACTTCCCTAGAGATAATCTACGCATGAAGAATGATCCACTCGATTGGTAAGTTATAGTCACAATCTACGTTATCCACCGGGTTACTTCCCTAGAGATAATCTACGCATGAAGAATGATCCACTCGATTGGTAAGTCATAACGTTATCCACCGGGTTACTTCCCTAGAGATAATCTACGCATGAAGAATGATCCACTCGATTGGTAAGTCATAACGTTATCCACCGGGTTACTTCCCTAGAGATAATCTACGCATGAAGAATGATCCACTCGATTGGTAAGTTATAGTCACAATCTACGTTATCCACCGGGTTACTTCCCTAGAGATAATCTACGCATGAAGAATGATCCACTCGATTGGTAAGTCATGGTCACAATCTACGTTATCCACCGGGTTACTTCCCTAGAGATAATCTACGCATGAAGAATGATCCACTCGATTGGTAAGTTATAACGTTATCCACCGGGTTACTTCCCTAGAGATAATCTACGCATGAAGAATGATCCACTCGATTGGTAAGTCATGGTCACAATTAATGATATCATGAATTATACAGCCGAACCTGTATTACTGGCCATCAATGAACTAATACCACAGTTAAAAAACTTTTTTGCAAATACCACCATGTGATGATATTGTAAGGATGGTATCTGAAGTGGTCTTTGTTGACAGATGGTAAATATTGTCATATGATTTCGTGTCATTCAGGTCACGAAATTATATGACAATATTTACCATCTGTTTACAAAGACCACTTCTATTGTTCCTATGTTTGGTAATTAAGGATGGCACTGGATATTCGTATCACGTTCCGAGTATCCGAATAGTAAATTGGGATCCGAATATCCGTTATAAAATTCAATAAAAATGTTTTCTCATAACTTTACGACGAAAACATCGATTGACACCTAGAACAATAGAATACATTTGATTTCGGTGACACATGGTTTATTGGGGGTCTGTTTATTTCTTTGACATGGGGTCTCTGTTAGATTTGCTTTTGCGTGATAATCTTAAAGTCTGTTTTTGCTGGACAATTATCAGATTATAGGTGTTTTTTAGTAATTATCCCGATTTTAACAAGTTGTCTACTCAATTAGTTATTAAATAAGACCAGTTTCGATTAATTGTGCGGGTCCACGAAAGGTGCTAATGGTGATTAAAGGGGTTACGAATTTGGTATTTGTTTTATGTAGCCGTATGTTACAAACATTCTTTTCTCATCGGCAGCTAATTAAAATCAAGCTAAGCTTTGGAGTTTTGGTTAATCTGAACGTAACTGTCGGCAAATAACTAACAATTAATATGCGTCGACGTTTATCATTGGCTTTGACCCTGCAACGCCCATTTCTAATTAAATATAACTCAAAGTGTATCAAGACCATCGATTGGTTATGATTGGAAATAAAAACTAAAAATGCACAATTATGTTATCATTTATTTATTCAATTTTATGTTTGATGCAGAAAGTAAACATGAACATAAAAAAAATGCATCAGGAACCCAATAAGTTCCACGAATATCGTCAAGGGAGATCACTGTGTAGCAGCTTGTCAAAACGAAAGTAGAAATAATTCAGATGGAGTTACGTACCCTTATATCAAACAGTCACACTCACGGTAAACACAAAATGTTAAAAACTTAAGGTTTCTTAAGATTAAAGCTTAGAGGTCAGATTAAATATTTGGACTCGTAGGTATGGATGTAACAATAGCAGAATATCCGCATTTGGGCATTTAATGTAAGTCTGTCTGGTACACAAAGACGATGGTGGTCGCGAAATTATGTTACATTGTCGCATAGCATTAGCTTTATTCCAACACGATTTTAACAACATTCAATTTGATACGGATATCCGGATATCCGTTCGGATACCGTTCCGGATATCCGGATACCAATTTTGGTATTCGTTGCCATCCTTAGTGGTAATTACAGATAAGTTTAACTGTACCATTAAATCTTCAATAATTTTGGAAGACCACAAGACTAGATCCGGCAAATGATAGACCTAACAAATGGGTTTGCTTACAATGTTTTTAGATCTGCAATTTACAGTCCCATGAAATCGCTATTTTACCAAAATTTCTGGAATTACATTTTCCACATATAGTGGGGGAGACATATTGATTTTCTTGGTGGAAATCTGTGTGCTTGTTTGGCTGTCACATAGTCTGTCTGTACTAGTTCTCCTTTAAACATTGGTCAGATTTTAATGAAACTTCACATGAGTACTTGGTGCCAAGAATAGTACAAATTGTCATAAATGTTTGGTCAAATGATCTTTCCTGGAGTTATAGCCCTTAGTGGGAGTCCAGGGAGACATATGTTTTTGTCTCAAAACCCCTCCTTGTTAAATCTGAAGATGAATGATAAACATCTGTTATTCTTACAGGAATGGAGATCATATTCACACAAACTTTAAGGATATGTATCAACATCTGAGGGCTGCTGGATACTTTGTGGAAGTACTAGGTAAGTTACTGGAAGGGTTACTATATGACATGATCAGATGGTTTATCAACTAGACAATAATGATTTTATACTAAGATCATAATCTGTCAAGATGTTACTGCACTTGTCTTTTGAGAATAATTGAGTATTGTTTGTTAAGTAAAATTCACCATATTTTTAAAAGGTACAATCAATTAGGACCTGTAACACAAATTTTAATCCAATTCTTTAATACCAGTCAATGGACTATTCATATGACTGGTGCTTCTAAAAGTGGTAACTTCTGAATGGTGCATTAATATTGGGTTGAAACCTTTGAATTCCTGCTCCGACCTCTCAGCGGCTGTGTAAACACTTCACCAGTTCAAAGTTTGTGAGAGTCTATAGAATTGAAGCTCATGATAACCGTATGAAATAAATGACTCAATAGCATATAGATGTGTAGTTCCAACTGAACTTCTGATATCTGACAGGGATTATGTTTAAATCACTTGAACTTGTCTACACGTAGGAATTCATAATTCTATTACTTGCACTTGTCTATATATCTGACTCTCTGTCCATCAGTAGGTTGGTAGATCAAATAGTTTCCTTTCTATAACTCAGGAATGGTTTGACCTACGACTCTTAAACTTGATTTACATGTTGAACATGACTAGCGGCTTACCTGTATACTGATGTTAAGGGTGGCAGGGCACTGTGACCTGGCCTGATCTCCTGAAACATCTCAAGTAGAAATCTCATCTCATACTGAGTTTTTGCCCAAATTTGAATTTCTGATCAATCTTAAGTTTGAACTGTATAATAATCTAGAATAATGATTTCTGTTTATGATGCTAATTTTGAGTGCATCCTCTGATGCGACTTATCCAAACTACACATAGTAATATTTTAGGTGAGATTTATCTCAGGTGGAAATGCTTTGGGAGATCAAGGCCTTAATCACTACTCTTGTGGTGTCAATGTTTTAATATCATGATATGGTGCATCTTTATTGTTTCAGGTTCTCCATTTACATGTTTTGATGCCAGACATTACAGTAAGTTCTACAGTTATTTATAAGGTTTTGAATTTCACATTAGATTAGCAAATTCACTTGGACAGTGGGTGGTTGGATAGGTTTTGTTTGGTGACATGGTTGTCCGGGAAATTTCGGGGCATTTCTATTTTTCTTGTGTTTTGTATTTGGTTCTGTATCATGCATGTGATGGTCATACTTTTTACTCAACATATAATTTATGAGTAATGTGTATTGGTTTGAATATGTCTTTGTATTTAAAAGTTGAGAGCAATTTAGTGGATAGTTTGAATGAACATTGTCCATACCCTTACCC
Organism: Spisula subtruncata; assembly: GCA_963678985.1. NCBI lineage: Eukaryota > Metazoa > Mollusca > Bivalvia > Venerida > Mactridae > Spisula > Spisula subtruncata. Next base: position 40,761,011 of record OY787667.1, on the reverse strand, counting down.
AAACTATGTATTATTTACATTTTGTTCACAGGTACGCTGTTGATAGCTGATTCTGAAGAAGAATTTTTCCCTGAGGAAGTGACGAAACTTAAACGTGACATTGATAATGGTTTATCTGTGATAGTGTTAGCCGACTGGTATAATGTCTCGGTGATGAAAAAAGTCAAGTTTTATGATGAAAATACAAGGTGAGTGGTTCTTGTGAATGTCCTTTTCCATTTCTTAACAAAGGCTTCAAACAAGTTGATAATGTTTTGTAATGCCTTCAGGGGTCCTTTAATTCCAGAATAATCAGGATTTGCTGCACCGGAAGGAATGGGTCGAATGCAAAATGTGGCCGCTATGTCTAAATTAAGAACACGCGCATAAAGGATGCACATAAACTAGCGTATGAAATGTCCTTAAACCAAAATTTGACAACAGTTTTGATTTTACTTCATATGTGGAGAAGTTGCTTGTTCGTTGTGGAAGGGTAAGTTAGTACTTGTTAGGAAACAGTTCAAGACAACTGGTGAGGCAAATTTGCCTGTTTGACTTTATAATTAACAAAAATGATGATAAAAGGCATTAAGTCGGAACTAACATGAATATATAAACTAATATAAATGTTGTGATTGTACCAAACAATGTTGAGAAACGACAGTGAATTGGAATACTGTAAAATCATAAATATTTGAGGGGATTTAATTTTGTAGATTATCTCAACCACAAAGTTAAACCTCCAAGAATATTAATAATTTCTATAGTATATGACTTAGTGGATACAATATTCTTGAAATTATGTCCCCATGAAATGGCCTTTTTCACAAAAACTATGAAATATTTTGTCCCGTTGAAATTAAATGAATTTACAGTAATTGACAAAAATTATGAGAAAAGGCAATTAGCCGAAACTAACATATGTATAACATGTTGTTATTGTATCCCAGACAATGGTGGATGCCGGATACAGGTGGGGCTAACATTCCATCCATCAATGATTTACTCTCACCTCTAGCTATGGCATTCACAGACAATGTGTATGAAGGAGACTTCACTCTCGGCGATCATGACAGTAAGTCAGAACTTTTTCGTAAAATCTTGAAGGTTTCCAGTTAAACTGTAGTATTGTTCATTAATTAAGATGGAACTACTGTAGTCTTGCAGGCGACCTATGAAGGCTGGTAGGGTCAAGGTTACAAAAAATAGAAAAAGCGTCTCTGCCAATTGATGCTTGGCTGCTGAAATTCCTGTATTTGTGGCATTTTGACGTCTTGTTAAATATATCTTCAAAAACAATGCTAAAAGAATTCAGCAAATCCATTGATCATGTCTGACACTTTCTTTCATGGTAAATTGAATGGCAGTTAGGGTGGTTTAGCAGATTATTTACAAACTTTGTATTTTTATAAACTTAACACATTGAAATGCACCCACAGTCTTAGCTGGTTCTTTTGATTGTTTTGTCAAACAGTAAGCTTGGTAGAAGATATAGTCCAAGAGCATATTTTTTCAAGAAATGGATTTTTGTAAACTGGACATTCATGCCGATTATAAAGGGGAAGAGCCACGAAGGCATGAAATCGGCCCCGCTTTTTCCCATATTGTGAAGTACTTGTTTTATAATGCGTTTTATGCTATTATTGTTTATTAAGCATCGTACTTTCATTCAAAATAAAAAACTTTTAAAAATTACGAGTTGTTGTTGTTACATAGGCCACCAAACCCCACCCACTTTTAACAAAAATGGCATTTTTTTACGAAATTTGCCACTTTGAGCATCATTTTCGAATTGGCGGCAAGGGTGACCAGCGACTAAATTTATACCAGTGATTTGTAACTATAAAAGCAACCAAATACATAAAAACCATCGCTGGTCTTCAATGCCGCCAAGTTCAAAAACGAAAAAAATCGTAAATTTTTATCAAATTTCTGCAACGTCAACGTAAGGAAATGACGTCATAGACGCGCGCCATTTTCCCCGGATTTTCCAATCAATTAACGGACATGTGTACAATGGTATAAAATAATAATAATATTTGGTTAAAACTCGCATCGTACTTATCCTTCTCCACGCAATATTATTTTAGTGCAGTCTAACCGTTGCATGCAGTGATAGTTCTCTCCCTTTCCATAGATGGCGTGAGTGTCGCTGTATTACATGTTTTTGTAAATACTGCATTAAAATATATGGTTTTGTAGTAATATTGACATCGATCGCAGTACGATCTGGTTGTTATCGAGTGCTATAATTAAAACGAACAGGTAAGTTGTTGTTTATATTTTCTGTCATCACACTGCCACTGTAAATAATACTAAATTTCGGGATCTACGTAGGTTGAAATTACCCAGAAGTGTAGGCCTACAAACATCGTTTGTTTGTTTGTACACGGTGTTGGATTTATCTAGGATCGTGATTTGTGTCACGGACATCCATGATTGGCTCCAATCTAGACTAAATAATTTTCAAACACAATTATTACATCGGCATTAATTCGATGAGACATCATAACAGTGTAGTTCTAGCCATGCCTAGCTTACGTGATATATTCGCTTGTGAGATTCCTGGGTACAGTGGGTAGAATGGCCAAACTACAGCTTCTTTTATGATAGCCTTAATAGGTATATGTTATTTTGCCTCTCAATCGTGTTTGTTTACCTCGAAATGAAAGTACATTCCAGATGCTTGTATTGACATTCATTGCGTCATATATGACGTCATGACTTAGAAATATTTAGGTCGTCCAAGGGACACAATCCCTACACTTTTTAGAGAATAGATATAATTCAGTTATCCCCCTTATTATCGACCGCCACTCAGAACCGTCATGATGACGTTCACTTGTGGCTCGGCGCTCGACTTGAGCACCACTTTTTCTTATAAATAATACACTATTTGTTACGACACAACCTGTGATCATACACTTGAAGCAGTTTCTCTAACTCTAGGATATTGCAGTTATTCTTAGTTTAAACAGTTGCTACGCAAAGTCTTTATTTGCTAATCAGCTATCTGCCGAAATAAGGAACGGCATATGAGTGTCTCAATCTGTATTTGAACCCGGGTCGGCTGCTTGCGAACCACGCAGATGTATAAATTGCAAAACACATTGAATACTCAATAATGTGGCTAAGTGCTTTAAATTAAGGCAGAACGAGCTGTTTAACACTTGTTAATGTATATAGACATTGACAAATTCACATATTTTTCAGGTTATCCATTTTGTTCTTCAACACACAAAGAAAGTGCGAACTATGTGGAGAGTACTGTGCTCCGTCACAGTCTCACAGGTAATCATTCTGTTTCATCTGTTAGTGTCGATTTATGAATCCATCTCCGGGTGTTTGTCAAATTATGGTGAGAAGTGTTCTAACAAGCGTTGTCCTTAATGTTGGCAGTAGAAAGAACACGTCGCACATATAAAAAAGATGAACACATATGCCTCACGCACATCGATTGCAGCGAAAGTGACGCATACATGAAATGTGCTACAACGTGTCTGCGCACTCACAAAAATGTACAGAAGATAGCACTGATCAGTAACCTTGCACGGATTCCTACGTGTTACCTATGTTTTAGCATGTAGACAACACGGCTCTAATTGTGACCGCTGCTATACTGTGAAGTATAGATATGACAACTGATAATGAACTGGTTGACCAACTTAACTCAGACAATTCTCAGACACTTCTTATCGTACCAATATCTATATCATACATGTTATATTGGTGCTGCAAAATCAAAGTATTTAATATGTTACCCTGCCGATGAACTGTGTAATTTGCAAGTTTATACGAATATGTGGCTAGTCATATTTTTGAAAAAAATATTTGTAAGTTATTTATTTCTTTTCAGACGCGTTGACGCTGGTGGAACTATTTGGATTTGCTCCTTATTGATGAGTCTTGAATCTACTGGATGCTGTCAAAATATGCTTAAGTCCGCAGGTTTAATATTGTAATGCAGAACTCCATTCACATGTCTTTAGTGCCAGTAGTGAGGAGGAGTAATCTTCGAACAAGTTATATACAATCAACTATCGGGACAGAGAAACAATGCCGGATAATGGATAAAACAGGTTCTGTTAAAACCAGGGTACTTCAAATAGAAATACAGTGGCATTTTGCCGGGACCGACGAACTGTGCTGGTTAAATCATAGTTCGGGTAGAATCAGGATCCGGATAGACCAGGTTATATTGTATTTGTTTGAAGTGTGTCATTATTATACACATGTAGTACATGTGTATAAACAAAATTGATCATCACTCATATCAGAATGTTATGAAGTTAACCAGCAATAAATTATAGCAAACCAGTGTATCTCGTTATTTATTATTTGTAGTTGAGAAAGTATCCATAATTAGTTCAAATATATTCTTATGGCGAAGAAAATTTGAAAATATGTGCAAGTTTCTTTGCAATCAAATCATAAATGAAACCATTTTCATTCTGACGCTATCCTATTGGCAATTGTTTATTGCTGTTCTCACTGTTTATGACTGTAACCACAGAGGACAACATAAGATATTCATATCGGTCACAAGCTTGAATGGAAGCCATCGCTCATGTCTACGTAATTATTATGAATTGGTTCAAATTCAATCAAAAATGGAATAGCTATAGTGAAGATTCTTTAAAAGGCCTAAACCAATCCCAACAGAAGCCTAGAATCCAATTTTGTCAAATAGGTTACCATGGTAACCAAATAAAAACAACTGTCAAAATGTTACTTTGAATCTGTATGATCACTCTCATGAAAAAAAACTTATTTTCTACAAAATATGAAAAATTATTTATTTTTCACAATTTCGGCAAAATGTTGTTTTCGTTGTTATGGTTACAGTTACAATGTTTAAAAACAACTTGAAATGTAAAACACTGAGGAACGTCTTAAAATTTATTTCGAGCAATATGCAGCTGCAAGTAAAGTGTTAGGCAGAAAAAATCCTGATGAGGTTTCGTAAATAATCGTTTTGGACATTATTTAAAACTGTTACCATAGCAACCGAAGTGAAAAAAATCGTAACAAAGTCAGTATAATTGCTTTGTATGATTATAAGGACGCACACCTCCTTTCCTTTTAAAGATTTTGAAAATATAAGCAATTTTTCAAATTTTTTACAAAATATTCAATCCGTTGCCATGGCAACAGTTGAATAACAGTTTCTTTAAAAAATGCCTTTTTTGAAAAACATTTGAACAATTGATATCACATTATCATTTTCACAGGATTTTGAAATGGGGCCATTTTTTACCCTTCGTGGCTCTACCCCTTTGGACAATAATTGTAAATAAATGACCCTCAGCGCTTGGACTCATAGGAACTGCACAGGGTAAATTGCTAACTTTTGAAGAGTTACATAGTATTGTAAAGTTTGATTGTATGATATTTTCAGTGTACTATGCATCAGGGACGAGTATTGCAAAGTTTCCTAAAGATGGTATCCTAATATCTCGGGCATTAAAAGATCAAGGTATGTTCTGATTACTCTTCAAGGCTAGACACTAACTATTTTGGTCACTGGTCCAATAGAAAGAAGGGTAAAATTTGTAAACAAAATAGCTACTGGTCCTTCCAGAGTTTCACTGGGCTTTCTTGATTTCCACTGGCCTTTTGGGACCAGTGTTAGTGTCGAGCCATGCTCATCTTTTTTGAGATAATTTTGAAATGATAATTGTTATATTTTAATAATTGTGGAGGCCTATGGTGATTGTCCGGTCCGTTTGTTCCTAGCATACTTTCAAGTTGATTGACTTGGCTAGTAATTTATGGACAAGGCTTCCACTGGGATATAAGCATTTACGGAACACTTTTTTTACAAATTTACAAAATAATGCTATTCTGGCATAGATACTTGAGTGTTGATACTTGACATACTTGGATTGACCCTTTAACCCCTGAAAAAACTCATTTCGACCCTGACCATTCTGACCCTGACATATTCATTATAAATGTTTCTTGATTCTACAGGTTATGAGGTGGTACATGGGGAGGTGAAACCAGTAGACAGTGTACCTATACTAGGTCTATATCAAACTACACTTAACTCTGATGGTGGTCGTGTAGCTTTATATGGAGATTCTAACTGTTTAGATAACAGTCACATGCAGAAAGGTATTGTTATATGATAATATCATGATTATAACTCTGTGGGGAGCGGTGGCCTAGAGGTAGGACGCGCGCTTCGGGATCAAGAGCTCCCGGCTTCGATCCCCCTCTGGACCACTGGTTTATTTCTCTGAGCTAGACCCACATGCTCCACTCCACCATGGTGTAAAATGGTACCTGTGAGGGCAGTGTCTATTCCTTGGCACGGCAGATCGATGTTGCCTGCCACACCCACAGGAAAGAAATAGTCTCCCCAGGGAGACACGAGTGTAGGTTTCCATATGTAGCCCAATGACAAGGGGAGTTAAAATGTCAAAGGGTGCTTGAGCGGCCTAACAGCTGAAAAGAGCGCGAGAAAATTGGTAACTTAACTTTTTTTTAACTTAACTAAACAAAAGTTGTTGTCATGGTCCTGTGGTCGGTGCATTGGTGGAGTTGTAACTCAGTGATCCTGGTTTAATTCTTGTATAACAGCAGGTCATACATACCCTTTCATAATAAAATGGCCATGGAAGATTATATGCTTAGAGATGATTTGATATTCTCCTTCTAATGTATGGTTCTATCTGGAGTAACACACTTTTAGGAAACACAAAGTTTAGTTGTTGTATATAGAGTTGCTCTGGTAAGGTGAAAAGGGTGAATTTGAATTTCTGGAATAAAATGGTTACTGTAAAATCATTAATTTTCGTGGGGGATTAAATTTTGTGGATTTCGTGGTTCACCTCAACCACGAACTTTAATCCCAACGAACATCAATTTTGACCCTTGTTTATTACCGGAAATGCAAAATCCACGAATTCAAGTCCCAACGAAATTGTCTTTTTTACCAAAACTACGAAATTTCGTCCCAACGAAATTAAATGATTTTACAGTATGTATATTTAGAAAGTTTACCAGTGCTATATGAAGGGCCATCCTAGAGTGGTTGCATTGCATACTTGCCAAGAACTCCTATTAAAGTGGAGTTACTCCTATTTTCATTGTTAATTTCTGGTTTTCCAAGTTCACATAACTGTTAACAAAGATACATTTGATTCATTTTATGATCTTCTGTGCTTTATCTATAACCACTTGAATTAATACATACCTTGTTTATTTGTCTAAATCCCTTTTAAATGACATTTGCGTGCATCTTGTTACATTTTATCACTCCGATTTTGGATTTAACTATCTTGACAGGTATAACATTGTGAAGTTTAAACAAATGATGTATATTTAACAGATTGTTTCTGGATGTTGAGTGCACTACTAGAATACACATCACATAATAACTTACCCCCGATATTTGAGAATCAGGAACAGATAACTCTGTCACAGAATCCAACACTTCCTGTCAGAATGGAAGGTAACTTCATAAAATATTGTTAAAAAAAATACAGTATGCCAAGAAATTATATCCTGCAAGTTCACAAGTGGTAGAAAGTAGCTGCAAAAGTGTTGAAAACAATAATATTGATGTAGTGGGAGACTAAAAAACGCGAAAGTTATTATTCGCAAAAGTAAATTGTTTGACTGTAAATAGTCTGACTGGTCAATAGTATTTCAGTCATATGGAGACTACTAAAGTCACATTATAATGAAACACGGCAATCCAGCTATTACCTAGAACTAACTCTGTTAAGTGCTGGATATATTTCATTTTCAAACACTTCCACATTTTGTGGCCTCCAATAAAACCCGACACCTCTCAGACTTGAAGATGTCACTCTGCCACGGGCGAATAGTAAGATCCTTCAAAACGTGCTTTTCAGTTTAAGACATTTCAAGTGTATGTTTTGCCATTTTGAAGTAGTGGTAACAATCTTCCTTTTCAAAACCAGAAAGAGAGGATTTTAACTTCAAAATGACAAAAAACAGGCTTGACAGAATGCTTTAAAATTTTAATAAAGTAGTATCATGTTACTGTTATATTTTCAAGGAAATCATCTTCATCGTTACTCCAAGGTTATTGAAGGTCATATGGGAACACCTAGAGCTCGACCACTGCCAACTTGTCCTAATCTAGTCTGGGCAAAACCCTACCCTCTAAACATAACTGCAACCTCGTAAGTACTGTATTTTACCTTTTTGAAACAAATTATGGTTTGGTAAAATATTCCAAGCCTGTAAAAATAATTATATAACTCTGAATGAAATCCTTAGACAAAAATATTGCAGGTTTTTTATATCAATGAAAATAATATCCTTCATCTAACCAATTTTCAGAAAAAATGACACTTGTCTGGTTGTCGGGAACAAGTTGTAATTGATTTAAATAAGTAACTTCCGCTGGAAGTACTTTCATGGCTCTGTACACTTGCCATATAATCTGGCGACCCGGGTTCAAATCCGGGTGGAGGCACACATATGTATGTTTGCCTGCCATATTTCAGCTGAAAGCTGACTGGCAAATTAAGGCTTTGCTCGGCATTAAAAAAAAAGAAGGTGGGAGAGTTTATTTTAAATATTTTGCCAAAATGCCTAAATTTGAGTTAACTTTGTTCATTGAAGTTTAATTGTTGTTACAGAAATCTTTATCAGCCACAGAAGTTGTTATCTGTGAATAACTTTGATGCCAGTAACCTAGGTGTGTTGGTACCGAAGGAGAACTTGCTAGTCGACGAGGAGAATGATATAAAACAGTCAGCAGGTCATGTAGATATAGACCAGACCTCGGGCCAATCATTCAGTGCCGATATGAACACTACCACGGTATTCCCAGCCTTAGCATTCCTTGGAACCGCTCTAGTTGTGTTGTTTATGTTAAACATGTACTATAAAGGAAAATCAAAACCTAAACGAAAACGTCCGAGAATGAAAAAGTTTCACGGTTTGATGTATGGTTATAAAGGTCCGACAGTGTGAGATGCCTGATAGCAATAGTGACAATATGAACTTAAGACATGCTGTCTTACCTATCTGTAGCAATAAGTCAATGAATAAAATCAAGGAATTAAATATTGGTGCATTCTATATAAAAATCGCTACCGAGTTATTAGGTTTTATCAATATTTGCTGCTTGAATACTAGTTTAATTTGGGTGAAACCTATCACAGGATTGATCATAATTCAAAGATGTGTGATTTGTCTCAGGATTCTGTTGGTTACTGGGTTTAATCCATTGAAGGTGCTTCCTGGGTTGGATAAAGGTTATGAAGTTTACTAGCTGAACTGTTTGAAATTGCAATAATTGTGTCTAGTTATTGAATATTCAATATTGGCTGTGATGTGCTTGAACATGGATGATTTCAAAAATAATATTGTGATTTTTCCATAAAAATGTGTGCTTGTTAAACAGACTGGTAGTTAGCAATTATTCTCAAGCCTGAAAATCCTGGTTTCATAGCCTGAAATTTCACTATACAATATCGACGAAGAAGGAAATTTCAGGATTCATAAACCTGAAGTCAGGCACTAGCTTGAAACATAACAGGCCTGTTAAAAGACTATGAACTGTTGTATACAGAATGAAGTGTTAAAATGAAGCTTAAAGCAGTGTGATTGTGTGTCGGATGTTATGAGGCGCCATGTACTGAATCGGCAAAATGTATAAAAATGTGCAGTATTTGATAGCAATATCAACTCTTATCCTGTAGAAACTATAACCATGCGACCAGCTTTTAGACTCCATTCAACTTTCCGCTAATCATTGTACGAAGCCATAAGCTCTGTAGGGATATTGTACAATTTTATGCTCTGAAGATCATGCAGACTCGTAAAAGCTGTAACCATGTGTAACCTACAATTGTTCCAAGACCACAAGTATTCTAATAAAAATGGTGGATTCGTACAATTTCTAAAAATTTAGGAGACATTGTATGAGCTAAGCTGCTATGAGGCCCCAGGCATTACACTGAGGGGGACTTTATGTAGGGAAATAATTCTGTATATACTTATCTAGGGAGATCATTTGTTGATTTTGTCCGAAAAAAATCTGCATCTCATTGTTTGTACTAAAGATCTTCATCTGAATAGTGCACTGTGTATGGAGTATTGGTTTAAATAGGTCAATGAATTCAAAGTGATGCATATTGTATTATTGATGATAAATCGCTGGCTTAGAATGAGGAGGTTGTTACTACAAACATGCCATAACCTGTTTCAACTTTAGTATGGTCAACATGATCTATTCCGATTTTCATGAAAATGGGCTCATTAGAAGTGATGCATATTTCAAATATGTACCGGTATGAGTCTTACAAGGTCATAAGTGTAAGCATGCCGATCTTCTTGTTGTAGGCCAGCGAGATGTTGGATACTACATCATTTAAAATGGTGGAATATTTTAAAAGTGCTCTATTGCATTCTTTGTTTTTTAGCTCACCTGAGCACAAAGTGCTCAAGGTGAGTTATTGTGATCACTCACCGTCCGTCGTCCGTCTGTACGTCCGTCCGTCCACACTTTCAAACGACATCTCCTCTGAAACCATTTGGCCAATTTTGATGAAATTTTGTCAGGATGTTTGTGGCATTGGGGGATTCAGTAATTGTTCAAATTATGGCCCTGGGGTCAAAATTGGCCCCGCCCCGGGGGTCACCAGTTTTACATAGACTTATATAGGGGAAACTTATAAAATCTTCTTCTCTAAAACTACAATGCCTAGAGCTTTGATATTTTGTATGTAGAATCATCTAGTGGTCCTCTACCAAGATTGTTCAAATTATGGCCCTGGGGTCAAAATTGGCCCCGCCCCGGGGGTCACCAGTTTTACATAGACTTATATAGGGGAAACTTATAAAAATCTTCTTCTCTAAAACTACAATGCCTAGAGCTTTGATATTTTGTATGTAGAATCATCTAGTGGTCCTCTACCAAGATTGTTCAAATTATGGCCCTGGGGTCAAAATTGGCCCCGCCCCGGGGGTCACCAGTTTTACATAGACTTATATAGGGGAAACTTATAAAAATCTTCTTCTCTAAAACTAAATTACCTAGAGCTTTGATATTCGGTATGTAGCATCATCTAGTGGTCCTCTACCAAGATTGTTCAAATTATGGCCCTGAGGTCAAAAATGGCCCTGCCCCGGGGGTCACCAGTTTTACATAGACTTACATAGGGGAAACATATAAAAATCTTCTTCTCTAAAACTACATTGCCTAGAGCTTTGATATTTGGTATGTAGCATCATCTAGTGGTCCTCTACCAAGATTGTTCAAATAATGGCCCTGGGGTCAAAATTGGCCCGCCCCGGGGGTCACCAGTTTTACATAGACTAAATATATAGGGAAACATATAAAAATCTTTTTGTCTTAAACTACATTACCTAGAGCTTTGATATTTGGTATGTAGCATCATCTAGTGGTCCTCTACCAAGATTGTTCAAATTATGCCCCTTGGGTCAAAATTGGCCCTGCCCCGGGGGTCAGGTTTTTACATAGACTTATATAGGGAAAACATACAAAAAACATACAAAAATCATTTTACAAAAATCTGTCTAAAACTACAATGCCTAGAGCTTCGATAATTGGTATGTAGCGTCATTTAATGGTCTTTTACCAAGATGGTTCAAATTATGCCCCTGGGTAAAAACTGTGCAGGGCTTTATTTATAATCAGGTGAGCGATATAGGGCCATCATGGCCCTCTTGTTTTTAAATATTTTATGTGTTGTACAGTGCTAGTGGGTATTTTCTATTCCTGCTTAGCAGGTATAAAAGTATTTATTTTCAAAATTCTGTTATTTATTTTTGGATTTTTAATTTGTTTCTACCTAAAGATGTGTAACTCTCATTTTAAAAATGTTGAATGCATATCTACTATGTGTAGTTGTGTACATTACATACTGATAATGCTTAGTGTAACTATGAATTCCAAATGTTTGTAGATGAGCGAATGTGCTGGATTTGTTTGAAGATGTTATTTAGTATGAAGATTTCATACAGAAATCTTGATTAAGAATATGCGTTTAAAATTTGAGAAGTGTGCTTCTTATTCGAACTCATTTCTGTTCCTATAGTGAGACAACATCATAATATGACTTATTCTATTGGATTTTTCAATTTACTTAACAGCTAATTATGTGCCACTTGACAACAGCTACTTCTGGGGTTTGATCTGGTCATTATGTTGGTGATACAACAAACAAGTGTGAATTGATAACATAGTCCAACAGTTTTAGCTAATGACATTTTTAAGCTGGTATTTTGTATAAAATGTATTCAGTAAATTAATTTGATTTGTTATTTAGAAGCAGCAGTTGGTGCATGTACTGGCTGTTTTGATGCCATTTATTCTTCAGCTGGGCTGAATTTACACAGAATATCTGCAGGTGCTGTAGACATGTATGTATATGATAAACTACCGTCTGTTACTGCAAGAAATTGCTGTAGTTTGTGTGTCTTGTATTTCTCTTTCCAACTTGTGTTGTGTATGACTACTGGCTATTGAATACAGGTGGTTGCTTAATTCAGGCCACGATCTCCCGAAGAATTTCAGTGAAGTTCCGCTAATAAGACCAGTCAAAAAGGTGGTCTTAATAGCGAATCGGTCTTATTAGTGGACCTTTTTTGTTCTAAATTTAATACTTTGGGACCTTAAACTGGCAAAAATCTGCATGATTCCAAAAAAATCAAAGTGGTCTTATTAGCGGAACTTTACTGTAGAAATTGCAAATCAAATTGAGATTTTGTTAAAATCTGAGTCGCAATTAGAGATAAAGCTGAAGTTTCAGCTCTTGAATTCCTAATGTAATAAATTCAGTATAACATGGTAGTTCAATGATGCTAATTTTGAGTATTATTGATATAAATAGACATGACAATATTTGAGGTGAGATTTTGCTCAGATTGAGATGCTTCGGGAGATTGGGGGTCAGGGCACTGTTTTATCAAAGCATCTACGGAAATCTTTAACTTACGCTCAAATTTAAATTCTTTATGATACTGCTACAGCTGTAAAATGTGGAAATTCGAGCTGTAAAACTAATCAAGATTCAGTTATTGATGTCTTACAAACAATAGCTGTCCCCAATGTACAGCTGATAAATAATTATACTGAATTTAAATTTGAACGTAAGTTTACAATTTCCTGATGAGTTGATAAAACGGTGCCCAGGGCACTGTTTTATCAAAGCATTTACGCTAGCGTAAACCTAAGTTTTCCTAAAATATTGCGTACGTCGATAATATTTGCGTAAATGCGTTTTACAAAGATATTTTAGTTCACATTCTGTCGTAAGTTTTAGCTTATTTCTACGCCAAGGCTGGGCAACCCTAAATGACAAATATGAACGTAAGTGAAGAGTTTTTAACACGCACTGATGATTTTTGACCGTCGCATGTTATTTTAGACCGTCGTTTGTTGTTTTAGACCGTCACTTGTTGTTTTAGGCGAGATTAATCATCAAATCTTGACGCATATTTATTCATTCTGGTACCCGTTATATTTGTTATATTGGTTATATTGTGTCCCGAATTACGTTCAATCTTCAATATTTTTTGCATAAATGTATGCGAGTACTTGCGATCGTTTAGTAAAACACACTTATGAGTTTGCGTAAGGTAGATATCTACGCGTAAATATACGCGACATTTACGCATTGTTAGTAAAACAGTGCCCAGGAGACTACAAACAAAATTTTGACTGTATTTCAATTGATACTAAGCTTAACCACAAGAAACTGTCAAGTACTTGCTTGGAGATATATAAAATGTACAAGAATCTACGAAATCTAAATGTATGTGAAAATGATGAGTTTTTGTTTTCTAATTGTATTAGTCATGCCTTGATTAATTTTACTTATTATTGTAAATTTATATTGAATTTTTAAAAATTGTGATGCATAATATTTATGTTCTTAAATGACAACAGGATTATAGGCTGTATCCTGACTTGTTGAATGTATAAATTGTCATACATGTATGGGTTAGGGCTGTAACGGTATACCGCGGTACCATTACACCGCAGACTTCAATCTCACACACTTCACGGTACACGACTTTCTACATTTCGGTACGGTTTAGTATGAACTTTTTATGATCAAAATCTTATTCAGACAACGAAAACGTGTGACAGCCTACTGATTTTGTGCAATTACTATGTATCACTCGTTTTAATTGTATTAAAATATGCTTCATATTGTTTAAATTTGTTTGAAATAGTTGATAGGCACATAATAATTGCTGTCATAGAAGCAAACAAATCATTGTCACTTAAAAATTGAAGTATTTAAGCTGCTGTTAGAGAATATTGTATCATACCGAAATATACCGAACTGTTAGAAAATTGAAGGCATGTATCATACCGTGAGGTGAGAGTACCGTTACACCCTTAGTATGGATGTTGGACGTGTGCAGCTTTCTTTTGATCTCATGTGTTTCCTGTATAATTAACCAGAAGTTTGTCTTGTTATTTTTTGTTATTATTACTGTCACCCTCTACACAATAGAACCCTAATCCATTGTTATAAAGTATCCTTACAAGAAACTAGTTGTATACATTATCTATACTGATCATAGAAAACTAATTGGTGATCAACGCATGTCCTCTATATAGAACTATAGAGAAAATGGTAAAATCAACTTATTATAATAATGAGTAAATGTTTGAATGAAATTTATAATTTTCCATTGAAGCAGCAGGGGATAGGTGTTTTATTCAATAATACCTTTAATTGCACTATTGGTTCACTATAAATTACTCTGTGTTTGATGAACATATATTGACTTCTTGGACTTTTTTGCCATATGATTGTAAGTCTGCTACAAACAAATTGACTGTAAAATGAGTCAGCCACTTCAAATTTTTACAACAAAAAAACTGCCAAATTTATGAATTTCAGATTTTTTAGCCGTTTAATCAGATTACCAATCAAGCGAGTCTAGGAGTGTCTTTATGTTACATGTATATTGTTAAGTGGTTGCCCATCATATTGCCAAAATTATGTCATGGTCGTGGTTTACAGTATATATAAAAGACACAGTGTAAAGAGATCCAGTATTGTTTTTATGATGTCAAGTATGTATGTATGGTTGTTTGATGCTAAAAAGTGAATGTTTTTTACTCTGTACTTGAATAATGTGCTTGACTCTAAATTGTTTGATTTTATTCGTCCCAAGCCTCAACATTTTATCATGTATTTTATGTGGGAATCAAATCAAAGTAACGAAAGCAACTGGTGTTATTGTTATTTAACTACTGTTAAAACCTGTTCAAGTTAAATGAGAACGGTTGTAAACATAAGCTTGTCTGTCAGTTAAATTATGTTTATCTTGGTTTAACTGGGTATACCCAAGTTAACGGTAGTTCCCACTATTCCCTACTTACTGAATCGACGGTGTCACGGTGACAGACCTACTGACCTCAAAATCAAGAGGGCCATCCACTGTTACTGACCAACCTCTGTCCATGTAAAGTTTGAAGATTCTAGGGCAAGCGTTCTTGAACGGAAACCATTTGGTTCATAGACAGAACAGACGTGTGCAAAGCAATATTCCCCCTCATCAAAGATGGTGGGCAGAAAAAAGAAGATTCCATGTCAAACATTACGTTAGTAAGAACCAGTTTGTTTAACTCTTGAGTCAATGTGATAGCCTGATGTATATATAGGTGCAATGGTTATACCAACCATTAGATGAGACTGGTTGACCACATTTATGACCTGGGTTCGATTTCCAGTTGCAGCAGATCATTCACTTCCATTAAATATCGACAACAATGTTGATATTCCTTTTCCTATATATGGAAAAGTTGCTGGTTCCTTGTGGTAAGTTAATACTGATTTGAATACAGGAACACTTGTTTGGTAAATCTGCATCTACAGAAATCTACCGATACAAACCATAAATGTGACACAAGGCTACTGACTTTATGATGTAATAAAATTACAACCATGAAACTCAAAAAAGTTATAGGGGAAGGAAACAAAAACAAATAAATATTTCTTTAAATTTATTTTCAACACAATTTCATAATCACAATGGTGTGCACGATATTACTCGCTTGTGACTATATTGTTTCTTGCAAGCAAGGTATTCAAATATGTCATACAAGTTTATCACTATAACAGACATTTTCTCACAAGTCTGAGCGTACTTTAAATCCTGGACCTCGAGGTGGGGTATTTAAACATGTAAGTCCACCCTTAGGTTCACATGAGAATCTCTGATCTTGTCCGCTCCTGCAAATATAACAACAAAATACAGCATGAAGTGATATACAAGACAACTACTGACAGTACTGTACCCAGGCATGTCAACAAAGCCAAATTAAAAATTGGGAAAATTGTAGATGGCCCAACATTTTTACCAAACAAGAGGCCTTCAATGATATTATTTCCATATTTAACTTGGCTTCTATTGAAGAAAATCCATCAAAGCAGATTAAATTTACCATAACTTATGATATTTTCATCATATAAGTTTTATTTTGGTCAAAGCCATTGCTCTCTCAGGAATGATAAATCCGGAATTCCGGATAAATAAGGAAAATTGAAACCTCTGAGTACCATATACACATTGCTTTCATTAGTAACCCATTACCAATTGAAAACATTGTTTCAAGATGTGCATGGATCAGTTGTGTTTTTAAAATATAGATTTCATTAACAATATTACTATAGATACAAAGTGTCTTGACTAAAATGGGTGTTTTTTCTGCAAATCTGTTATGAACAATAATGATAACCATGTGCAGTTCAAACTTGTTAAGACCACCCTTAGCAACAGCACAATGTGAATGTTATTGATTACTATAGCAGTCTGGGAATTCTTGGTTTGAGCAAGTAACTTCTGCAGGAAATATGTATAGAGTATCATCAGTATATAGGGCAACCACTTTTGCTGAATCGAGCAAGTAGTCTTAAATCCTTAATTCACGGACTCCAGTATAGGGCAGGGTCGATATTTATACGAATCTTAAGTGAAAACTTAAATATTTTGACTTAAGTTAGAATATTGAGCTGCCCATATTTCACAAGAAACGAAAAATAGCCTATGTTTTCTATATGATTACTGTAGCTCTTTACATAATGCTTCTAAACAATGTAAATAATTGTTCATATTGGTTTTCCTGTTAAGCTGATACACTTAAGGAAAATATGAGATTTTAAGAAAATTCTTAAGTTTTCACTTAAGATGCTTTATAAATACCGGCCCAGATCAATACATACATTTATTTCACTGTCCTCTGTACTGTGACAGATGTGATTCATTTTCTATTATAAATTACATTAACTAAAAGAATTATTACAACAAAATGCACATACCTAGGCCCTGCAGTGGGTACTTTGTCCTGTTTTAAGTCATCAAGAATACTTTTCATGTCAGCAACAGTTAAATCCTCCTGAAAATGATAAACGAAACTGAATTAACATTACATACAGAGTAACAGACAGATCATGCATATTAATCATGCATCAAAAACTACCAGATTGGATATTCTCCTCAGTCTTTGAGGGAAGAGAAAGTTGGGTGTGATACGTGGACTACAGAGGCACTGCCCAAGCTTATTCTGATCAAGACTCCTCAGTTCTTCAACATACACATATAATGTAAAGCACCCATGTATGCGAGACAACATCTGTGTTAGTTTCTAACCAGTTCATCAATACAGGAGTTCTACTATGGCATAATTCCCAATCCTGAAAACAAGTTGCAAATCGTTTTGGACAGTGGGTGCCATAAGAACACATCCCAACACCTTAACAAGGCTTCAAACATTGTTTTATTGTTAAAATTCAGCCAATGGAACTTCCAATGACCATAACTTTGTCATCAAATAACCGTTATTTCGTGCAGAAATGCTTATTCTTTCTGAATCAGCTACTTCAGAAATTCTGATTATTCCTTAATTGTAGGATCTCTGTATTTAGTAATGATAAGAAGAAAGTATAACTTACATAATAGTTATCGTTAATTTGTACCATTGGTGCATTAACACATGCTCCTAAACATTCGACTTCAAGTAGGGAAAACTTTCCATCTTTTGTTGTCTCCCCGGGGTTAATTCCTGAAATTATAGTCATTAATTGAAATTAATAGCTTCCATCAATCATAGGCAAAAAATACAGAAGCAAATAAGAATAAAAGTCTGTTTCGACGCCATAAGCACACACCCTTACACCAAAAGTCCATTTCAATTATTTTTCTACTTTGTTTACATTCAGGTCATGACATTTCAAATCGCATTTCTGCAGAAAAAAAATGTATTAAATTCAAATTATTCCAGAAGTGTAAGACTTCTGAACAGGCTAGATAGTAACTTGGTGAACATGACATTGATCACTACATTGAATCTGCTGAAAATATTTCATTTTCGTGGGTACTGAGTCAGCAACAATTAGAATGAACAATAAGAGTCATGTCTAGAAGTTATACATACCTAGTTCTTTCTTCAGACAATCTAATATTACATCAGAACCCACACCACCCAGCATACAGGGTGTTGTTGTACAGATCTGAACAAAATATTTACCCACCGGGTCTCTGAAAATACAGGTTAAATACTACAAAGCATGAATTTACGAGAGATTTTTGTAAAATTTTGTACATGCCTCCTAGTGGTAGCCAAGGTCATTGATATTCAAGGCCATTTATGTACAAGATCACTGTAGAATTCAAGGTCATTATTGTTCAAAAGCAATGTAGTATTCAAGGCCATAATTGTTCAAGGTCACTGTAGCAACCAAGGTCATTTATGTTAAAGGTCACTGTAGCAGCCAAAGTCATTTATGTTAAAGGTCATTCACCCTCCAACATTGTCATTGTTAAATCATCAGATTAATTGAAATTTAGAAGATACAAAAGCAATAATCTAATTAAATTCATTTAAGAACACACACAATGAAATCAACAACGCCAACCAAATCACTATATGAATGTACTGTTTACCTGTTGAACATGGTGTAAAATGTTGCCACTTCATAAACTCTCATCTTTGGCATTTGTAACATGTCAGCTACAGCGTGCATGGCGGTCAATGGTACCCAACCTAAAACATAATTCACAGTATTAAAGCTACCAGTAAGTTATATCAAGTACATACTCCATATATGTTGTGAGAAGTTTAAGTATCTAGGGCCAAGCCATTTAAAACACTTAGGTTAATAACCAAATTTCATTGTTAAGCCATATGTTTGTCATTATACATAGATAACCTATCGATAACTTATGGTGAATAACTAGCACAAGTTAGGTGTTCGAAACTATTGTAATCAATTGTAATTAACTGTCAAAAGACAAACAATTACTCCAATGAAGACAAAATTTTATTTGATGGTGCTGCAATAACTATGTTCAAGCAAAAATTCAAAACCAACACATTTATTTCAAATAAAATGTATGTAGATGTTGAAAATAATGCAAGTATTCAATAACAGGGGTCCCATAATGCCCAATCCTAAAAATAAGATGCAGGTTGCCCTATAAGCACACATCACTTCATCAAAACTTGTTTTGAACATCGTTCAATCGCTAAAATCCCAACCAATGGAACTTCAAATGACAGTAACTTTGTCAATATCTTGAATATTTTCATCAAATAACTTATATATTTCCTTCAGAAAAGTTCATTCTTTCTAGTGCGCTAACTCCAGATTTCGGAAGGACTCATTGAGGAATATCGACTGGGTGATCATGATATAGATTATACATACCATGTTGTCGCTGGGCCAGATCTAACAATGGTATACAAGCAGCAGCCTCATGACCTTCTGGATAATTCTTTATGATCAAATCAGCTTTCTGCAAACATACATAATAATCAAAGGTGTAAGACAGTGTAACAGCAACATTGTACTGAAATCATGCAAAATGTACAGCTCAGAAAAATATAAATTTCTCTTTGATTACCGCAATACATTAGTTTAACACTGTAACTAAGTCATCGAGATTAGCACTTGCTGAGATCCCATGGGTGAGGCTATTTTTATTTTCTGTTCAGGTGAGTAGTTTTATCTATAGAAATTATTATTTTCCCAAATGGCTGGAAGTATTTCAAAGTGAATTTCAATGATTGCACTGTTTATTATCAGTAATTTAGCAAGAAACAACCACTTGTTTAATGTTTGTAGCTTGGGCTCTAAAATGGCTGTCTGTTGGTTTCTGTCCACTCGTTCAATCACAGCTTCTGAACGGAATGTACTACATGTGCTAACATCAAATAAGTATAGTGTATGAAAGCAGGTGTTTGTATAATAAGCATCAATGTTAACTTACTTTAATATTGTCAGCGGTGAATTCAAATGGAGTATCAGGATTATTATCAGCTGTGTGTCTATGCTGAAAAAAAAGAAAAAAACATTATTAGAAGGCAAAATTGAAGAATTTAATTTCTGAAAGGTATTTGCTTTCAGTCAGATAACATCAGTTGGTCTACTGTGGAAGCAGCCACTCACCTTTTTATATAATGTGACCAGTTTTGCCCAAGTAATTATGTCAGTCAATCAAATATCAAATTTAATGTTAAAAACTTGCTTATTAATTAATAGTAACATTACAAGTAGCAAATGCTAGTTTTTCAGACACCTGAGTTAGACCTAGTCATCGAGAATCTGTCACTTCGACTTTTGGGGTCAAAATTATCAATTTGAAGTCAATGAAGATACTCTATATTTGTATATGATGTCGTGCAGCAGTTGATGTAAATGTTGTGATAGCTTAGAATTGGCCTTTCATGCACTGACATGCAGTAAACATGTATTACTAATATGAGACAAAATTCCATTTCTTCTTTATAACAATGTGAAATTCCCCTGGCCCCAGCCATCAAAGTCTAGTTATGTCCTAGTGTCATGACGTTCATAAGGTGGACTGGTCAATGTTTTCCAAGTGAATAAATATAAATAGATAATGAACTAACAAACTCACAACAAACAGACTATCACTGCAGAGAGGAGCTGCTGTGTGTATCTTTCTCATCTGCTGACACTGAAATGATACAAAAACCTTCACTTAGCAAAAAGTTATAATTATTATCATAATTTGTAATGCAAAATTTACTTAAAAGTTCCAGAAATGAAAAGTAATTTTTATCAAACTGTACATCTAACATTTAACAGGCATTAATTCATAGACAGCAAATATCAACACATCTTTTAGGCTGGAGTGAACTCATTAGTAATATGATAGTAAATGTCACCGATTGCACTTTGTGAAAGAATAAACATGCATACTGACAATTGCAATTTAAGCATGCTTCAACAACTTCAAAATCTATAATATATATGCATTTAGAAACTATACTGTAAACTATTACCAAGCGGTTGGTTGTACACAAAAGTGTATTTTAAATAAAAATGAGTGTAGAACCAAAACTTTAATAATTAATTAATATTACTTTTAACAGAAAACAATTTGTACACGAAAATGGTAGCATTGGTTTTCCCAAGATTTCAGGTCAGTCGTAGAATTTTATGGTTAACCGTTATCTGCACTTGACAATAAGCAATCAGATATAAACCATGCCATCAAGCCAGAATAACAAGATAACAAAGTCTATTAATTAGTATTAAAGAAGATTACAGAGAAAAACTTAAGTACTACCTGTTAGGATGGGAGTTGACCTTGAAGGCACACCACATGATTGGCAGGTGACGAATGACCTATCACACTGCCCAACTGATAACCTCAAGTTGACAGTCGCTATCTGGCTTTTTTGTCAGTCCAATTTTTGTCAAGACACCATTTTTTCAGCTAACCTTTTTCTTAGAACTTTTAAAAATTCATAATTTGGGATGTGATTTTTTTAACAGGGAAGTTCAAATTGTTGACCAAACATGTAACAATGCATCAGGAAATGAGGTAGAGCTAATATCTACTAAAATAGTTTTTTACAATTTGATTAAACAATCCAATTCATTCCCCAGTGATTAATTTGATCAGATCATGTTATTTCATTCTTTTTGATGAATCATAGAAGGTCGTTAGAGCATCAAGAGTCCAATTTGTTCCCCATTTCAAGCTATTGTGGACCGACTCAACATGTATATGAAAGGCTAAAACACAAGGAGAAACACTGATGTTTATCGCTTAAGAATGTAACAAGGGACACAGTAGAGCAATGCCTCGTTAGTGTAACTGTCTAAGCACAAGAAAGTAAGACAGTGAAGGAAGATGTCCGAGCCTAGTCGGAAAGTTTGAACTTTCAATCCCCCAGCCAGCCAGTGTACGAGAAGTTAAGAGAACTGAGAACATGACACAATTAAGTCAAGCATCCAATAATACCATGAAACAATTGCTGTTATGATCACATAGTACAGGACAGGAAAGGTAGATTTTGGTACTTGATTAAATGCAGACATAGATGTGTTATGATTTGAATGATTCAATGTATGTTCTAGCCAGTGTAGTGATTGACACCTACAAAAGTATACAGGGGCAAAGGTCCTTGGAGCAGGGTGCATCACCCAACTTTATCTTCAGTGTAAAGACAAGAGATATGATTGGCTGCAGAGGAAGGTAAGGGATGCTTGGAAACTCCGAAAGCCTGAAAAGGCAGTTAGAAGATCTGCCATACTTGACAGACATGCTTTTATTGTTTCCAAAACGAAGCATGTTAAAACTGGTGAAAACGCAGAAACCATTTCAAAGTAAGTGTGCCTTCAATAGCCTACCCCTTGTTATAGTATTGTTTGTGCATTTGCTCTCTTCAGCATTTGAATACATGTTTAACAGCTAAACAATTACAACCATTCATGTAGGTGAGTCATATAAATGGACATAGGCGCTTCAAAGACCTGTTGTCACACCAGAGTAGCTAGGTGCTCAAAGCACAATCTATCTTAAACATGCCCAGTGAGGCTAACTTATCAAGACAAAGAAAAGAAGTTGTTCACAAGAACGTTGAAGATGTTTGGAGGTTTTTGCGATTTTCTGGTTATTACTGGAAATTTGTACCAAAGTTTGCCAGTCTTGTACGACCTTGGAACGATCTGTTGGTTTGTCTGTCCAAAGACAAGAAGGCAAACAGCAAGGTTCAATTCCTCTCGGTTGAAATTATGTATTATCACTTTATAGCAACATGTATTCACGGGGACTCGGCTTATGTTGTTGAAAAAAGTGTGATCTGTTAGAGTAGACTAAATAGCGGTATTTCTACAATGACATATCCCTGAGGGAATGTGTACAAAATTGCACTCTATGACATGTGATTAATTGAGACTTCTATAATCAAAACTTTGTTGACATAATTGTTCTTTGTGGATTTCTGTTTCGTTATGCAATAATGAATGGATTACCTGTAAAGGTAAACAATTTATATACATCAAAAAGGACTTTGATACAATTATTGAGAGTAATTTTAACACATTAGTTTACACATCTTGGTATCTGCATTGGTTGCTGTTCTGGCTCTGTTTATTGTTAAGAACTGTCTCCATCGGGGCACAATTGTGTTATCTTTTGTAAACTCTGTCGTGGGGTGACTTTTTAAGTTTTTTCGGGACCGTTTTCGTACGACTTATGACCGAATTTCTACGGTATGTCAATATGTGCAATTCCTTACTGATTTTATTTTATTTTCATTTCAGTTTATTTAAGCATCTGGAGTTGCTATGGACGTTGATATCAATGACAAAACACATTTCACGAAAGATGGGGATTATAAGGATCCACCATGAGCTTCTATGTAGGATAAGGATATCTCACCCGAGGGGTCGGTTTTTCACCAGGGACGAAGCTTGCCGAGTTCCCTGGTTAAAATTCCGACCCCGAGGGTGAGATATCCTTATCCTACATAGACTGTCTCATGGTGGATCATTTTTCTTCGACGCAATTCTAGAAAATATGAGTTTTTATCATTATTTAGCGTTCGTGGCGTCAACGTGACGTCATCATAACGTGGCATTTGCCGTACGTTCGCATTCAAAACAATCGATAACAAAACGTCGTAATGTGCCTACACAGTTATGCTCTGCCTAAGAAAATGCCCCTTAAATAGTATAGAACCTATTTTTGTTCATCTTGTTAGCTAAATACCAAGTTTATTTACTATGCAGACGTAGTAGAAGTAAAAGTAGACCCATTTAAAGGTCGGAATAAATTCACGTGCGGTTGCTCATGTGAGAAAGATGTTGCTAATGTGAGATAAGATTTTCTTCCATTAGCAACGCGCTTATCTTACATTAGCAACGCCGAAGAATTTTCTGTCCAGGACAAAGATGACAAACAAGATTTTTTTAAATGTTAGATGACAATCATGGCATCTATGAAATCATATCGTATGATGCTTGTGCAAATTATTTTATAAGTTTTAACTAAATCATTTAAAATTGTCTCTGATCATACAGTGTTAAATGTTTTATGTAAGAAATTTCTCTGTTCAGACATACTTGTTTGAATTTGGTATTACAATAACCATCCCAGGAGTTGCTTCAGAAATAGGGAAAAGTGGCAACAACTTGGAGGGTCTCAGGAACAACAATGACCATAAATTAAAGTAGATCAAGATACAACATGATTAGTGGATCTGCATTCAGCAACAAAAGCACCTGGCTGGGACAGCTGTTGTGATTTTCTTATTTGGTCACTAAAGATATGCAGAATAAAAGATGATTTTTTAGACAATAAAATAACTATTTATCCTGGGATTGAATTTTAAAAAGTTCATGTGTTATTTTCTCTTTAGTGACTTCTTGTGTAAAATGGGCATTCTGTCAAAAAATGAAGTATTAGGTCATGAAATAAAAAAATACCCTAAAATTGGTTTATAATATTTATTTCTTACTGAACATGATTATTATAAATATATTTATAAAGTATTATAAATTGTGTTTTGTTGCAAGGTTCCATTTGTCTGGGTAGAAAGCCAACAAGAAGCCTTTTCAACGGTCATTGACAAGCTTACATCTGCACAAGCCATTCAAGCATCATATGGGCGCGTCAATCAGCGGGCTGGGTTCAATCCTTTATCAGGAACAGGATGGATTGGACTGTGACATCTATTCAATTGCAACTGTTTCTTGTACCTTTTATTCTTATGTGCATTTTTTTTCTTCCTTAAGGTACCCATTAATGGACTTCCTGTGTAAAATTGGAATTTTATCCAAAAATGAAGTTGTTGATCATTTAAGAGGAGAAAGACCTTTAAAATATGTCTCATTACGTGGTTCATATTGCTATTTACCAAAGAACACTGTCTTACGTCCAATATAAAACTGGACATTGAAGACAGTGAAGAGTTGCCAGACCATCAGACATCTCGATTGAAAATACACAAATACATGTGCAGGACCTTCAAAAAAACGAAAATACCAATGCCTGACGTATGAAATATGTTTCACACAGTAGTTCCCCTTGGCCACCATTTGATAATTACAGCAACATTAACTGCGGCTAAGTACCGCAACTTTGAAAAGAATGTGTACTTGTAACTAAAGAACTGGAGAAGGAGTGGCTGGTCATAGTTTTGAACATTCTGTTATGTCAACTACATCTAACCTAACATAGAACAACATTCGATCTTACACCAAAAAAACACAAATATCCTCTACATATTAAACTTGATAAGGAAATATTATTTGCTCTCAACAAATCAAAATGTCTAGATTGCTCATGTATTTCAGAGGGCAAGTTCCCATGGATGCTTACAATCTTAAAGCGGCAGAAAAATATGCCAACAGTCTAACAAGGAAAGTGGAATTAATATTAAAACCAATTTGCAACAAGTAAGTTTTAACATACTTTTTCAGGAATGGGCTTGAAGAAATATGACCAACAAGTTAAGGCTTTGTGTCTTACCCATTAGTTTGTTCTTACCCTAGGATAGGACTATGATGGTTGATATTTATGGGGTCTAAATTAAATGGATCTAAGAATATATGTCCATGGATGTGACATCATAGATTCATCTTTATTATTGCTTTATTATTTTATTTTGTTTCATTACCATTATACTAGAGGGCCATAGGAAAATAATTTGTATACTGTTTATAAACTCTGTATATTTTATATATAATGTAACCTTCATTAAATAAAGATGTTATTATTATTATTATTATCATTATTAT
This sequence comes from Spisula subtruncata, assembly GCA_963678985.1. NCBI lineage: Eukaryota > Metazoa > Mollusca > Bivalvia > Venerida > Mactridae > Spisula > Spisula subtruncata. The sequence goes on along the minus strand of OY787667.1, from coordinate 40,734,996 downwards.
TATTATTATCATTATTATTATGTAATTTACAATGTAAACAAGAAAATTGTCTCTGTTCAGACATGCTTGCTTAATGTTTATTACTATCACCATACCACAAGTTGCTTCAGAAATAGTAATACCTAGGTACTACCTATTTAATACAGTACCACATGATTTGTGGAACTGCATTCAGCGACAACAGAACCTGGCTGGAACCACTGTTGTGATTTTCTTATTTGAGCACTAAAGATATGTAGGATAAAAGAATAATATTAAAAGGATGATTTTTTTAGACAATATATAATAACTATTTACCCTGGAATTGCCTTTTAAAAAGTTCATGTGTTATTTTTACTTTAGTGACTTCTTGTGCAAAATGGGCATTCTGTCTAAAAATGAAGTATTAGGTCATGAAATAAAAAAATACCTTAAAATTGGCTTATAATATTTATTTCTTACTGAACATGATTATTGTAAATATATTTATAAATATATCTTTAAAGTATTATAAATTGTGTTTTAGTTTATCTTCATCACATATTTTTGTAGGTTTTATTTTTGAGCTTAAGTTAGTTTTATTATTAACTGTATCTTAAAGTTCAAATGATAGGAATACAAAAATGACAAAGGTCTGTAATTATATGTGAATATATATGAAATCAAGACAAAGATAACTTCAAAAGATATTGTTTTAAATTTAGTTAAAGCTATTACTGTGTTTTATTTATTTAAATATGCATTATTTTCTTCTTTCAGTTTTCTAAAATTGCCATTTTACAGAATTCCTCCGTTAAGAAGGCATTGTGTCTAAGAATAAAGTTTTAGGTCATGTAATAGAAGAAAGACCTTCCTTAGGATTCATTCAGTCTATACAATTTATGGTCCTTAAAGTACAAAGGATGCATTAAACTTCTTCAGTATATTAAAAAAAAAATTCAAGTAAGTATCACAAATCGATGGCTTATAGAATTAGAAGGTCGTAAGTGCCACTTACGACCTTTTAAGATTCATACATATTTAGAATAAGCATCACTAGGCGCTTCTTATGAGCCCATTTTCGTAAAAATTTGAACTTGTCATGTTGACCAAAATGAAGTTGTAAAAGTTTGTTTTACTAAAGTAAAGAGTAAATGTCAGACGTGTTTTCTCAGAATATCAATTTGGTAGTTACGACCTTCTAATTCTAAGCCACCGAAATGGCGTTTCAAAGTTTGGAATTTGGCACAATCAAACTCTGGGTATGTCTACACCTGATTATTGAAATCAAGACTAGGAATATACGTTACTATACTTCCCACCAAATACTTTGTAGATGGTGGGGCACAATTATAAATTCATTTTTAATTTAATTCTAGCTTTTTTTGTGTACCGGTACCTTAAATTTTAATGCGCTTTTTTTTCTTTCAAAAATGCCAATTTTCAGACTTCCTGTGTAAAATTGGCATACTAATAAAATATTTGGCAGACAAATCCATTTGACATTTTCCAGAATGCTGCGAACATTATGCACAATATTGCTAGGAACATAAAGTTCAAGTATTTCTTGTCTAAGATTGGTATTCTGTCAAAAACTGTAGTTTTAGGTGAAACAAAGGAAGACCTTTAACAAATTGGTCTATTTGGACAACAAGACCAGGGATCAGGTTGCCCATGTGAACATTGTGAAAATGTTAAGATAAGTTTACAACATTTTATGCAATTTTGGTATCCTCTCAAAACATGAAGTTTAGGGTCATTCTTTTGCAAGATAGGCTTTTTGTCTAAAAATGATGTTTGTGGTCATGGAATAGAAAAAGGGCATTGGTAAAATTGGTTTCTTTTTTCAACAAGAGTGAAGAATGAAAACAAGAGCCAAGACCAGAAGATGGCTCCTGTTAGGTTTGTGAAAATATTGAGATCAAGTAAGACCCCGAAGAAACCTTGAAATGAGAAAAGAATACAAAATACCAATTGTATTTTGCTTATTTTTAACATAACTTATGACAACATCTTTGTATGCAAACTAAAGAAATTATTATTTTTTATCTTTTTCTTATTAGTTAGATAAGACGATGTCCGTATGGATACAGTGAGACACAGTGCTTTTAGCCCATTTCAATGACTTTCTGTGCAAAGTTGGAATTTTGTCTAAAAATAAAGTTTTAGGATATTAGACATCTAAAACATGTCCCACACAGTGCTTGTAGCCAATTTCAATGACTTTCTGTGCAAAGTTGGAATTTTGTCTAAAAATAAAGTTTTAGGATATTAGACATCTAAAACATGTCTGACACAGTGCTTGTAGCCAATTTCAATGACTTTCTGTGCAAAGTTGGATTTTTGTCTAAAAATAAAGTTGTAGGATATTAGACATCTAAAACATGTCCGACACAGTGCTTGTAGCCAATTTCAATGACTTTCTGTGCAAAGTTGGATTTTTGTCTAAAAATAAAGTTGTAGGATATTAGACATCTAAAACATGTCCGACACAGTGCTTGTAGCCAATTTCAATGACTTTCTGTGCTAACTCGGAATTTTATCTAAAAATAAAGTTGCAGAATATTAGACATCTAATACATGTCAGACACAGTGCTTGTAGCCAATTTCAATGACTTTCTGTGCATACATGGAATTTTATCTAAAAATAAAGTTGCAGATTATTAGACATCTAATACATGTCAGACACAGTGCTTTTAGCCCATTTCGATGACTTTCTATACAAAACTTGGAATTGCATCTAAAATTAAAGTTGTAGGATATCAGACATACTAATAGGTGTCAGAAAGGATACTTGTGGCCCATTTTTCTGACATTCTTGGTAAATTTAGAGTTTTTATCAAAAAATAAATGTGTTGGTTTTTGCATTCAGGAGTTTGAACAATGAACAAAATTATAATCAAATGTTAAGTTACACAGTTGTGCAGTGAGTAAACGACTTTCGTTGGTAGGTAACATTCGAGGAAAACAATCATGAATGACTTTCGTTTCTGTTAAAGTCGTAAAAAATGTTAAGATAAATTTCCAAAATTTTCCTCTGTAAAATTGGCGTACTTTCCAAAAATGTTTTAGGTCATGATATAAAAGATAGACCTTTGACAAAAAGTTAGAATACATTACTAGCTTTTTATGTAAGCTTGGCATATTGTCAAAAATATAAAGTTTTTGGTTATTTAAAAAAATTAGGACCTTTGTCAAATGGGTCTATTTGGTCAACAAAACCAGGACAGTTTTCCATGTGAACTTATTGAAATGTTAAGATAAGTTAATCAGGATTTTCTCAGTCAAATTGGCATATTGTCTGAAAATGAGGTTTTAGATCATTGAGTTAAAGAAAGCCCTATGTCAAAAAATTGGGATAAGTTTCCAGCATTTTGTGCAAGATTGGCATTTTGTCCAAGAATGAAGTTTAAGGCCATTTAATAAAAGAAAGACCTATGACAAAAAGTTGGGATCAAGTTTCCAGCATTTCGAGCAAGATTGGCATTTTGTCCAAGAATGAAGTTTTAGGTAATTAAATAAAAGAAAGACTGTTTGTAAAAATTGGTCTAATTGGTCAACATAATCAGAAAAGTTGCCCATGTGAACGTTGTGAAAATGTTAAGATAGGTTTACAACATTTTATGCAAGTTGGGTATCCTGTCGAAACACTGAAGTTTTAGGTCATGAAATAAAAGAAAGAATTTTATCAAATTCATTGGTCTATTTGGTCTCAACAAGACCAAACAGGTGGCCTTGTGGACGTTGAGAAAATGTTAAGATAAGTTTCCAGCATTTTGTGCAAGATTGGCATTTTGTCCAAAAATGAAGCGTTAGGTCACTAAATAAACAAAAGACTTTTGAAAAAAATTGGGATAAGTTTCTAGCATTTTGTGCAAGATTGGCATTTTGTCCAAAAATGAATCGTTAGGTCATTAAATAACATAAGACCTTCGACAAAAATTGGGATAAGTTTCTAGCATTTTGTGCAAGATTGGCATTTTGACCAAAAATGAAGCTTTAGGTCACTAAATAAACAAAAGACTTTTGAAAAAAATTGGGATAAGTTTCTAGCATTTTGTGCAAGATTGGCATTTTGTCCAAAAATGAATCGTTAGGTCATTAAATAACATAAGACCTTCGAGAAAAATTGGGATAAGTTTCTAGCATTTTGTGCAAGATTGGCATTTTGTCCAAAAATGAAGCGTTAGGTCATTAAATAAACGAAAGACATTTTACAAAAATTGGGATAAGTTTCTAGCATTTTGTGCAAGATTGGCATTTTGTCCAAAAATGAAGCGTTACATCATTCAATAAAGGAAAGATTTTTGACACAAAGTTGGGATTAAGTTTCTAGCGTTTTGTGCAAGATTGGCATTTTGTCCAAAAATGAAGCGTTAGGTCATTAAATAACATAAGACCTTCGACAAAAATTGAGATAAGTTTCTAGCATTTTGTGCAAGATTGGCATTTTGTCCAAAAATGAAGTGTTAGGTCATTAAATGTTAAGAACTTGTGGAAATGATAAGACATGTGTTACTTAAGACTTCCAGTGTCAAATTGGCATATTATTCCAAAAATGAAGTTTAAGGTCATTAAATAAAAGAAATACCTTTGTCAAGAAGTTGGGATAAGTTTCCAGCATTTTGTGCAAATTTGGTATACTGTCAAAGCAATGAAGTTTAAGGTCATTTAAAAAAAGTAAGACCTTCGTCAAATTGGTTTATTTGGTCAACATGAGGAAGGTTGCTCATGTAAACATTGAGAAAGTGTTAAGATAAATATACAACATTTTATGCAAGTTTGGTATCCTCTCAAAAAATAAACTTTTAGGTCATTCTTTTGCATATTAATTGCACAAAAATATGAATAGCATTTTATTAATTTTTATCATATTTTATGACTACATTAAATGCACATGCAAATTAAAGAAATTATTATTTTTTATATTTTTCTTATTAGTTAGACATGACTTATATACTGTGACTGACAGCATAAAGGTGTAAAGAATATTAAAATCAAGACATAGAAAAGACATGCCTCATAAAATAGATTTATAAGTATTATATACAGCAAATAAAAGCATACGACCAGGGCCCAATGCTTTCGACATTATGTAGGCTACAAGAAGAACACACATTGATATTTAATCAAAAATAAAAAAAGATTAAATAGTATTTTATTACAGCTAGAGGACAATTTTACCAAAAAGTGTGTGAAGGTCTTGGATAATAGTACGGACACTGTCAGGACACAACAAAGGTCAGGACACAACGAGTGTGTGAAGGTCTTGGATAATAGTACGGACACTGTCAGGACACAACAAAGGTCAGGACACAACGAGTGTGTGAAGGTCTTGGATAATAGTACGGACACTGTCAGGACACAACAAAGGTCAGGACACAACGAGTGTGTGAAGGTCATGGATGTCAGGACGGACACTATCAGGACACAACAAAGGTAAGGACACAACGAGTGTGTGAAGGTCATGGATGTCAGGACGGACACTATCAGGACACAACAAATGTCAGGACACAACAAAGGTCAGGACACCGAGTGTGTGAAGGTCATGGATGTCAGTACAGACACTATCAGGACACAACAAATGTCAGGACACAACCAAGTGTGAAGGTCATGGATGTCAGTATGGATGCTGTCAGGACACAACAAATGTCAAGGCACAACACATGTGTGAAGGTCATTGACATCCCTAAAGGTACTGTTAGGACACAACAAATGTGTGAAGGTCATCGATGTCAGTATGGATGCTGTCAGGACACAACAAATGTCAAGGCACAACACATGTGTGAAGGTCATTGACATCCCTAAAGGTACTGTTAGGACACAACAAATGTGTGAAGGTCATGGATGTCAGTATGGATGCTGTCAGGACACAACAAATGTCAAGGCACAACACATGTGTGAAGGTCATTGACATCCCTAAAGGTACTGTTAGGACACAACAAATGTGTGAAGGTCATGGATGTCAGTATGGGTGCTGTCAGGACACAACAAATGTCAAGGCACAACACATGTGTGAAGGTCATTGACATCCCTAAAGGTACTGTTAGGACACAACAAATGTGTGAAGGTAATTGATGTCAGTACGGATACTGTCAGACACAGTACTTGTAGCCCATTTCAATGACTTTCTGTGCAAACTTGGAATTTTATCTAAAAATAAATTTGTAGGATATTAGACATACTAAAAGGTGTCAGAAAGGGGATACTTGTGGCCCATTTTTCTGACTTACTGTGTAAAATTAGAGTTTTATAAAAATAAAGTTTTTGGATTTTTTACATTCAGGAAAGAACATATTATCGAATGTTAAGTTACAAAGTTTACTTTTGCAGAGAGTAAACAACTTTCTTTGGTTGTTTACATTCGAGGAACAAAATTGTGATGAATGCTTGATATTACATCCTTATTATTTTGATTTTTTTTTATCTACTTGGGTGATAATTTGTTTTCATAAAAGACAAAAATTTAGGTGATCAGAAGAATGAAAACAAATTTATTTATCTGCAAATATGATTTAAATGATCCGAAGGTGTCCCGTATGAATTCAACAACAATTTCACTGGCACAACTTCTGTCGGGAGATTCAAGGAGTATCTTAGACGCTGATGTTAGTGATCTATCTAACTTTCAGAGAAAAAAAGACAAGACTGTCTAATGGATGAGATGATTGAAGAGGTGCATAATCTGTTTGAAGCAAGTGCATCGTTTGTCTGTGATAAAAAAGCAGTGAGCAAAAAAATGAGTCTAAAAAGGTGATAAGACACACCACACCCATGGCAAAGGTTGTTTATGATCATGATTATTATTATATGTTTATTTTTATCATGTGATTAAGCAAATGCTTTTCTCTATCTTACTGACTATTAGGGCTGAAACGGTATACCGCGGTATACGAAATACCGCAGACTTCAGTCCCACACGTTTCACAATACATGACTTCTAAATTTCGGTAAGGTTCGGTATAAGCTTTTATGAGCAAAATAATATTCAGACAACGAAAACACCTGACAGCCTTCTGATTATATATAATTATCATGTATTACTCGTTTTAATTGTACATTTTGTATTGAGATATGCTTCACAATGTCTAAATTCACTTAAAATAGTTGATAGTCACATAATGCTTGCTGTTATAGAAGCAACAAAAACATTATTACTTAAAAATTTAAGTATTTAAGCAGCTGTTAGAGAATATAATTGTACTATACCGAAATATACCGAACCATTAGAAAAATTGACATAACGTATCATATCGTGAGGTGAGCGTACCGTTACACCCCTACTGACTATCTTAAATTTCAAACAAACAGGAGTTGCAGCAGTGCCATTTGGCAATTTAATCACTCATCATAAGGGAAAGAGGGAAATAAGTTTTTAGGTCATTAATTAATTGGAGGATAAAATTTCATAAATTAACTTTCATCCACAAACGTTACATTGAATTTTTACCCTTTGAAAATTTATTCAACTATCATTTTATAAGAGAAAAAGGGAAATATAATAAAAGTGTTGAATAGTGTATCAAAATTATTCTCAAATCCTAGAACATCAACTTGAGCCAAGCTTGCTCATACATACTGGACTACGAATAAAAAATCAGGACATCGGACTTAGAAGACTTCTTGTACAAAATAGGCATTTTGTCGAAAAAATGAAGCTTTTAGGTCATTAATTGAAGGTTTAAACTGAGTTTCATCCACAAGAGTTACATTGAATTTTTTACCATTTGCCAATTTATTCATCTTTCGTAAGAGACATTTCATAAATTGAGCTTCATACACAAAAGCTACTTAGAATATTTTACCATTTGGCAATTTATTCAACCATCATAAAAGAAATTTCATAAATTGAGCTTCATACACTAAATTTACTTAGATTGATTGAACAATGAATCCTAAAATTAAGTTTCATCCACAAAAGCTACATTGAATTTCTTACCCTTAGGCACTTTATTCAACTATCATTTTATAAGAGAAAAAGGGAAATATAATAAGAGTGTTGAATAGTGTACCAAAATTATTCTGAAATCCTAGAACATCAACTTGAGCCAAGCTTGCTCATACATACTGGACTACGAATAAAGAAATCAGGACATAGGACTTAGAAGACTTCTTGTGCAAAATAGGCATTCTGTCCAAAAAATGAAGCTTTTAGGTCATTAATCGAAGGATAAAATTGAGCTTCATCCACAAGAGTTACATTGAATTTTTCACCTTATGGCAACTTATTCATTATCTTAAATTTCAAACAAACAGGAGTTGCAGCAGTGCTGCGGTCATTGATTGAACAATGAATCTTAAAATTAAGTTTTATCCACTAAAGTTACATTGAATTTTTTACCCTTTGACAATTTATTCATTATCTTAAATTTCAAACAAACAGGAGTTGCAGCAGTGCGGCAGTCATTGACTGAACAATGAATCCTAAAATTAAGTTTCATCCACAAAAGTTACATTGAATTTTTTACCCTTTGGCACTTTATTTATCTATCATAAGAGAAAAAGGGAAATATAATAGAGTGTTGAATAGGGTATCAAAATTGTTCTAAAATCCTAGAACATCAACTTGAGCCAAGCTTGCTCATACATACTGGACTACGAATAAAGAAATCAGGACACAGGACTTAGAAGACTGCTAGTACAAAATAGGCATTCTGTCCAAAAAATGAAGGTTTTAGGTCATTAATTGAAGGATAAAATTGAGCTTCATCCACAAGAGTTACATTGAATTTTTTACCTGATGGCAACTTATTCATTATCTTAAATTTCAAACAAACAGGAGTTGCAGCAGTGCTGCGGTCATTGATTGAACAATGAATCCTTAAATTAAGTTTTATCCATAAAAGTTACATTGAATTTCTCACCCTTAGGCACTTAATTCAACTATCATTTTATAAGAGAAAAAGGGAAATATAATAAGAGTGTTGAGTAGTGTATCAAAATTGTTCTCAAATCCTAGAACAACAACTTGAGTAAAGCTCGCTCATACATACTGGACTACGAATAAAGAAATTAGGACATAGGACTTAGAAGACTTCTTGTACAAAATAGGTGTTTTGTCGAAAAAATGAAGTTTTTAATAAGTTTTTAAGTCATTAATTGAAGGTTTAAACTGAGTTTCATCCACAAGAGTTACATTGAATTTTTTACCATTTGGCAATTTATTCACTATCTTAAATTTGAAACAAACAGGAGTTGCAGCAGTGTCACAGTCATTGATTGAACAATAAATTTTAAAATTAAGTTTTATCCACAAAAGTTATAATAAATTTTTTACCTGATGGCAACTTATTCACTATCTTAAATTTCAAACAAACAGGAGTTGCAGCAGTGCGGCAGTCATTGACTGAACAATGAATCCTAAAATTCAGTTTCATCCATAAAAGCTACATTGAATTTTTACCCTTTGACAATTTATTCAACTATCATTTTATAAGAGAAAAAGGGAAATATAATAGAGTGTTGAATAGTGTATCAAAATTGTTCTCAAATCCTAGAACATCAACTTGAGCCAAGCTTGCTGAATACATACTGGACCACGAATAAAAAAATCAGGACATAGGACTTAGAAGACTTCTTGTACAAAATAGGCGTTTTGTCGAAAAAATGAAGTTTTTAGGTCATTAATTGAAGGATAAAATTGAGTTTCATCCACAAGAGTTACATTGAATTTTTTACCATTTGGCAATTTATTCATCTACCATAAGAGATTTTTCATAAATTAAGCTTCATACACAAAAGCTACTTAGAATATTTTACCATTTGGCAATTTATTCACCCATCATAAAAGAAATTTCATAAATTGAGCTTCATACACTAAATTTACTTAGATTGATTGAACAATGAATCCTAAAATTAAGTTTCATCCACAAAAGCTACATTAAATTTCTTACCCTTAGGCACTTTATTCAACTATCATTTTATAAGAGAAAAAGGGAAATATAATAAGAGTGTTGAATAGTGTATCAAAATTGTTCTAAAATCCTAGAACATCAACTTGAGCCAAGCTTGCTCATACATACTGGACTACGAATAAAGAAATCAGGACATAGGACTTAGAAGACTTCTTGTACAAAATAGGCATTCTGTCCAAAAAATGAAGTTTTTAGGTCATTAATTGAAGGTTTAAACTGAGTTTCATCCACAAGAGTTACATTGAATTTTTTAGCATTTGACAATTTATTCATCTACCATAAGAGACATTTGATAAATTGAGCTTCATACACAAAAGCTACTTAGAATTTTTTACCATCTGGCAACTTATTCATTATCTTAAATTTCAAACAAACAGGAGTTGCAGCAGTGCCGCGGTCATTGATTGAACAATAAATCCTAAAATTAAGTTTCATCCACAAAAGTTTAATTGAATTTTTTATCATTTGGCAACCTATTCATTATCTTAAACTTCAAAGAAACAGGAGTTGGAGCAGTGCTGCAGTAAGTTTTTATGTCATTGATTGAACAATGAATCTTAAATTAAGTTTTTTCCACAAAAGTTACAATGAATGTTTTACCCTTTGGTAATTCATTCACCCATCATAAGAGAAAAAGGGAAACATAATAGAGTGTTGAATAGTGTATCAAAATTGTTCTTAAATCCAAGAACATCAACTTGAGCCAAGCTTGCTCATACATACTGGACCACGAAAAAAGAAATCAGGACATAGGACTTAGAAGACTTCTTGTACAAAATAGGCATTCTGTCCAAAAAATGAAGTTTTTAGGTCATTAATTGAAGGATAAAATTGAGCTTCATCCACAAGAGTTACATTGAATTTTTTACCTTATGGCAACTTATTCATTATCTTAAATTTGAAACAAACAGGAGTTGCAGCAGTCATTGATTGAACAATGAATCTTAAAATTAAGTTTTATCCATAAAAGTTACATTGAATTTCTTACCCTTAGGCACTTTATTCAACTATCATTTTATAAGAGAAAAAGGGAAATATAATAGAGTGTTGAGTAGTGTATCAAAATTGTTCTCAAATCCTAGAACAACAACTTGAGTAAAGCTTGCTCATACATACTGGACTACGAATAAAGAAATCAGGACATAGGACTTAGAAGACTGCTAGTACAAAATAGGCATTCTGTCCAAAAAATGAAGTTTTTAGGTCATTACCGTACGTACTCGCGAATAAGACGAGGATTTGATGTTCAAAATATAGTTTCAACGAGGGGGGTCCGTCTTATAAGCGCATAATAATTTAAAATAAAAATAAATCCTGGTTTTCTAGTGTGTACCGCCATTTTGAACTGAGCTATGTTGAAAACGCGGTCCGTCCCGTACAGTGTGTTGAAAGAAAGACTGTACTTAGACATTTTTTGATAATATATGAGATGTGTATGAAAGGCAAATACTAAAAAAATAGTCGTTTTACATCGTATATTCATCACATAAAACTAAACACTAAAACCATAACAAACATCAACACATAAATATTCCGATTATAATTCCCCTAGATAATTTTACATTAGCCTAAACAACATATGACAGCTGTTACAAATATAACCAGTACTCTTACACTAAAAGACACACGCCTTTAAAACCGAGATCAAGGGAATTCCCATCAAAGACACACCGCTTCTCAATATAGATCAAAGGAATCAACATCTAAGAGACAACACCGCTGCCATAACAGGATGCTGCCATAACAGGATTCGCATGTCTCTCAAATTTTCAGACCACACCAATCGTCACAGCTGCAGTCCAGTAAATTAGTAGATTGGTTTGTTTCAATGTCCACATGTCAATTACAGTTGGGAGAATATGTATTAGGTTGGGAGAATATGTATTAGGTTGGGAGAATATGAAGTATGTTAGGAGAATATGTAGAAGCATGTATCTATACATGCGTGCATGGTAGTAGGTTGGGAGAATATGAATAGTGGACATGATTACACCTGTCACAGTTTTTATTGACACTAAGTTAACTTAGTTGAAATCTCATTCAATATTGAAATTTGTACAAACGTAAATGAAACATTTCTGTCTTCTGATTGATAAATAAGCAAAGTGTTGATTCTTTAAAATCTTTACCGGTAATCTGAGAGCTAGGTATTTACTATTTAGTACGACAGCAAATAATATATTATGAGTTCATGGATATGTCCAACAAAGTAAAGCACAGCCGGTATTTGGGATTTATAACCAAGGAATGTGTATGATGCGAGAAGAGAATAGGGATGTGGAGTCAGATGACTCATTAGTGTACGACTCGACATTGACCATGTCCAATAATAAATAGGTCAGTAAATGTGCTTATTGCTATGTAAACACTAACGATGTGCGACTGTGTTTCATTCTTGAAGTGTTTCTCACGCTTGTATTATTTACAAGCAACAGGGACACACATGTTTGTTTATAAACTTTACACACATGTAATAAACAGTATGATTTATGACACTTACGAGACATGTTAGGTACAGCATTTGATAGTCACTCAGCATGACATCTTCACACCAATAGATAAACAGTTTGGCAGGTACTCTCTGTTTATGCAATTGTTACGTTACGAGGGTTACATGAAAAAACAAATCCTTTGATTTTGAGCCAAAAGTCACCTCGTCTAATACGAGGGTTTCAGTAAAAATCTCCATTTGTCTGTTCATTGTTGGGGGCTCGTCTTATAAGCCACTTCGTCTAATTCGCGAGTATGTACGGTAATTGAAGGATAAAATTGAGCTTCATCCACAAGAGTTACATTGAATTTTTTACCTTATGCAACTTATTCATTATCTTAAATTTCAAACAAACAGGAGTTGCAGCAGTGCTGCAGTCATTGATTGAACAATGAATCCTAAAATTAAGTTTTATCCACAAAAGTTACATTGAATTTTTTAGTTTTTACCTTATGGCAACTTATTCATAATCTTAAATTTCGAACAAACAGGAGTTGCAGCAGTGCTGCAGTCATTGATTGAACAATAAATCCTAAAATTAAGTTTCATCCACAAAAGTTACATTGAATTTTTTATCATTTGGCAACTTATTCATTATCTTAAATTTCAAACAAACAGGAGTTGCAGCAGTGCCACAGTAAGTTTTTAGGTCATTAATTGAACAATGAATCTTAAAATTAAGTTTCATTCACAAAAGTTACAATGAATTTTTTACCCTTTGGTAATTCATTCACCTATCATAAGAGAAAAGGGAAATATAAAAGAGTGTTGAATAGTGTATCAAAATTGTTCTCAAATCCAAGAACATCAACTTGAGCCAAGCTTGCTCATTCATACTGGACCACGAAAAAAAATAACAGGACATAGGACATAGAAGACTTCTTGTCCAAAATAGGCGCTTGTCAAAAAAGTTGGTAGGTAGTTTTTAGGTCATTAATCGAAGGATAAAACTGAGTTTCTTCCACAAGAGTTACATTGATTTTTTTACCATTCGCCAATTTATTCACCTTTCGTAAGAGACATTTCATAAATTGAGCTTCATACACAAAAGCTACTTAGAATATTTTACCATTTGGCAATTTATTCACCCATCATAAAAGAAATTTCATAAATTGAGCTTCAAACACTAAATTTACTTAGATTGATTGAACAATGAATCCTAAAATTAAGTTTCATCCATAAAAGCTACATTGAATTTTTTACCCTATGACAATTTATTCAACTATCATTTTATAAGAGAAAAAGGGAAATATAATAAGAGTGTTGAATAATGTATCAAAATTGTTCTCAAATCCTAAAACATCAACTTGAGCCAAGCTTGCTCATACATACTGGACTACGAATAAAGAAATCAGGACATCGGACTTAGAAGACTGCTTGTACAAATAGGCATTCTGTCCAAAAAATGAAGTTTTTAGGTCATTAATTGAAGGATAAAATTGAGCTTCATCCACAAGAGTTACATTGAATTTTTTACCTGATGGCAACTTATTCATTATCTTAAATTTCAAACAAACAGGAGTTGCAGCAGTGCTGCGGTCATTGATTGAACAATGAATCCTAAAATTAAGTTTTATCCACAAAAGTTACATTGAATTTCTTACCCTTAGGCACTTTATTCAACTATCATTTTATAAGAGAAAAAGGGAAATATAATAAGTGTTGAGTAGTGTATCAAAATTGTTCTCAAATCCTAGAACAACAACTTGAGTAAAGCTCGCTCATACATACTGGACTACGAATAAAGAAATCAGGACATAGGACTTAGAAGACTGCTTGTACAAAATAGGCATTCTGTCCAAAAAATGAAGTTTTTAGGTCACTAATTGAAGGATAAAATTGAGCTTCATCCACAAGAGTTACATTGAATTTTTTACCTTATGGCAACTTATTCATTATCTTAAATTTCAAAAAAACAGGAGTTGCAGCAGTGCTGCAGTCATTGATTGAACAATGAATCCTAAAATTAAGTTTTATCCACAAAAGTTACATTGAATTTTTTAGTTTTTACCTTATGGCAACTTATTCATAATCTTAAATTTCGAACAAACAGGAGTTGCAGCAGTGCCGCAATCATTGACTGAACAATGAATCCTAAAATTAAGTTTCATCCACAAAAGTTACATTGAATTTTTTATCATTTGGCATTTTATTCATTATCTTAAATTTCGAACAAACAGGAGTTGCAGCAGTGCCGCGGTCATTGATTAAACAATAAATCCTAAAATAAAGTTTCATCCACAAAAGTTACATTGAATTTTTGATCATTTGGCAACTTATTCATTATCTTAAATTTCAAACAAACAGGAGTAGCAGCAGTGCCACAGTAAGTTTTTAGGTCATTAATTGAACAATGAATCTTAAAATTAAGTTTCATTCACAAAAGTTACAATGAATTTTTTACCCTTTGGTAATTCATTCACCTATCATAAGAGAAAAGGGAAATATAATAGAGTGTTGAATAGTGTATCAAAATTGTTCTCAAATCCAAGAACATCAACTTGAGCCAAGCTTGCTCATTCATACTGGACCACGAAAAAAAATAACAGGACATAGGACTTAGAAGACTTCTCGTCCAAAATAGGCGATTGTCAAAAAAGTTTTTAGGTAGTTTTTAGGTCATTAATCGAAGGATAAAACTGAGTTACTTCCACAAGAGTTACATTGAATTTTTTACCATTCGCCAATTTATTCATCTTTCGTAAGAGACATTTCATTAATAGAGCTTCATACACAAAAGCTACTTAGAATATTTTACCATTTGGCAATTTATTCACCCACCATAAAAGAAATTTCATAAATTGAGCTTCAAACACTAAATTTATTTAGATTGATTGAACAATGAATCCTAAAATTAAGTTTCATCCACAAAAGCGACATTGAATTTCTTACCCTTAGGCACTTTATTCAACTATCATTTTATAAGAGAAAAAGGGAAATATAATAAGAGTGTTGAATAGTGTATCAAAATTATTCTGAAATCCTAGAACATCAACTTGAGCCAAGCATGCTCATACATACTGGACCACGAAAAAAGAAATCAGGACATAGGACTTAGAAGACTTCTTGCACAAAATAGGCATTCTGTCCAAAAATGAAGTTTTTAGGTCATTAATTGAAGGTTTAAACTGAGTTTCATCCACAAGAGTTACATTGAATTTTTTACCATTTGGCAATTCATTCATCTACCATAAGAGACATCTGACAAATTGAGCTTCATACACAAAAGCTACTTAGAATTTTTTACCTTATGGCAATTTATTCACTATCTTATTTAAGTTAAATTTCAAACAAACAGGAGTTGCAGCAGTGCTGCAGTCATTGATTGATCAATGAATCTTAAAATTAAGTTTTATCCACAAAAGTTATACTAAATTTTTTACCTTATGGCAACTTATTCACTATCTTAAATTTCAAACAAACAGGAGTTGCAGCAGTGCGGCAGTCATTGACCGAACAATGAATCCTAAAATTAAGTTTCATCCACAAAAGTTACATTGAATTTTTACCCTTTGACAATTTATTCAACTATCATTTTATAAGAGAAAAAGGGAAATATAATAAGAGTGTTTAATAGCGTATCAAAATTATTCTCAAATCCTAGAACATCAACTTGAGCCAAGCTCGCTCATACATACTGGACTATGAATAAAAAAATCAGGACATAGGACTTAGAAGACTTCTTGTGCAAAATAGGCGCTTGTCAAAAAAGTTTTTAGGTAGTTTTTAGCTCACTAATCGAAGGATAAAACTGAGTTTCTTCCACAAGAGTTACATTGAATTTTTTAGCATTTGGCAATTTATTCACCTATCACAAGAGAAAAAGGGAAATATAATAGTGACTATGATAAATGAAATTGTTCTAAAATCCTTGAACATCAACTTAGGGCTTGCTCATACATACTGGATCACGATAACTAAAAATGATTAAGACATTTATCCAGATTTTAGTGTTTTAGCCACCGTTGTCACCTGTGACTTCTGTAGCTTGTTTAGTGTCCATAACCGTATCAAGACGAATGTACTATGCCGTCTTACAGTCATGGCGAAAGCCGTCGGACCATCGGACATGGCCGACGAGTGTCCGTTTCGGGCCGACGAAACTCTGCAATTCGTCAGTCCAGAATGTCCGACACAGAGAAATCCAAAATTTAGTGGCCGAAATTGTGTTCATTCTCCTCGTACAAGTAATTCTCACGCGTAGTTTTTCTTACGCGCACTTTACCGGTGTCGATATAAACATTCACCACTAACTAAAGGTCTCTCGAAGGTCGTTTATCATTTAGTATTTACGTACAAAATCATCAAAATGAGCGCGTTTGATCTCTTGCGCTATAATAGCAAGGGCATCCCTGGTAAGGCCATCAAACGCCCCGCACCCAGTGACGTTAGTGGTGTGGGTAGTACAAGTAAGAAAAAGTACGAGAGTACTCGTAAAGAGAGGCAATTCCAAGAGTCCTGGCTGAAGAATAGGGGGTGGCTTCTTTATGACAAAGAAGCAAATATTATGAAATGTAACGTTTGTGTGGAATATAACTCTTCATGCACTGGTAGTTCCAACCTGAAAAAGTTTATAACAGGAAGTAACAACTTCAAGCTTTCTACGGTGACAGATCATGAAGATAGTCCATCTCATCAAAATGCTGCATCTAAAATGAAGGCAAGGTCTAGTTCTCTTGAAGAAATAAACCAAAGACGCACCAACCTTTCGCCGTCCACTCTTGATATATTGCTGACAGTTAAGTTGCAGTCGCCATCCATCACAGACTTTAAGGCTGATGTGGCCATAGACCATTGGCTGGTATGTTAAATTTGTTCATGTATATAAATGCTTTACAATGAAAATGAAACAAGGTCCAATTCAACTCATTGAAGTCTAAACCAGGTGTAAGGAAATAAGTTATTTAAGCTGATGTTTGTTCTATATGATGGGTGTTCTGTAAAAGTTGTTAATATGTTTTGTTATTTTTATAGATGACAAAACACCGTAAACCAGAGTATGTGAGAAAAGCAAGGGGTCCTCAGTCAGAGTCATCAGATCAATCAGTGACTGACATTGTAACAGTTGAAACTAGTGAATCTACGGGACCAGGTGTTGATGACATTGATGATGATGATGATGAACTCGACACTCTGGATGAACTTCTTAGTGGAAAAGATTGTGATGATGATTTTTATGATGATTTTATGTCAGAAGAAAACACGTTTGCCAGCATTTTGTCATACATGCGTGGCGATGAATAAAAATGCTTCATACTAGTAGTTTATCAAATTGTGTTGCTATGTTGTGTCCAAAAGGCTAATTAGCTGTCTTAAATGAAAAAAATGTTTAAGACCCATCGTAACGACACTAAAACCATCCTTTCATCATTTTTGTTACAGTTTTTTTTCGGTCTGATGGATTCTCATTCGGTCTGCAAATCCTGCCAGCCCGTCAGACCGAATGTCCTACTGAGACCAAAATCCTTTCGCCATGACTGGTCTTAGACATGAAATGGTACAGAAGCCCATGGGGAGCTTTTTTATGGAGAGGAGCTTTATCCGACAGGCCCTCAATGACTACAAAGGGAAGAAGTTATGCCCCCCCCCCGTGGGAGCTAACTTCCAAGTGGGTCCAAGCCATGCAAATACCAGCAGAGTAGAAACAGATTAGCTCCAACAAAAATGTGAGGACCCCCGAAGTTGAGAAAGGAACATTTTCCATATAGATGTGGAACCCTTGCCCCCTTGAAACGGTACATGGAGGACGTCAAAAGTGAGGACGAATCTTCGAAAGAGGAAATCCTCTGTTTCGATTATAATCGTTCAATACACAGAAGAACAGGAATGAACATACACAAATGAATTGACACCAGCAATAAATAGCAAATTAGTGAATAAATAAGTAGATACTGAATAATACAAACACCTCAAGACGGAAGCTGTTCACAACTTCGCTAAATATGAATATTACTGTTGGAATTCTGTAAGGAACAGTGACAAATGAATATCACTCAATGTGGTCTGTGTTTAGTTTCTTGGAGTGGAATAACCCATTCCATCCTGGATCAAGCTGGCTGTCCTGACATGATGGAGCCATCTGGCTTCACAGTATGGGGTAGATTAGATAAAATCTAAAGGACAACTGGTTCATGTAGGAGGCGGAGCTTTTCCGTCACCTGGCACTGAAGTCATAACGTTGCATATTCATTACAAAATGGCGGTAACTGCTGATGCTGCGAGAAGACCTCATGAGAGCATGTTTTCTGGAGAAAATGCTATTGAGAAATTCGAAGAGTTTATTTTTTTGAGTATAAAAAGGAAACATAACTAGATTTGTAAAGGTAAAAAAAAACAGGTTGCTCTTTTATCTTTTTTTTAAATTTTGACTACTGGCGCCACTTGCTGTCTTCCCCTCCGCAAGAGGCTAGCCGCTACCTGGGCTTTGACATCATGGTGACTTCGACAGCTGTGGAGACGTAGCA